>JAAKGJ010000003.1:600000-807666 GCA_020827535.1 Ustilago esculenta
GTTGGGGATCTCTAGCTCGGGGTGCTGAACGGTGAAGTTCTTAGGTGCGACCATGACACCCTCCTTAAAGAGCGAGGCGTAGATGGTCTTGCGGTTCTCCTTGCTGATGATCATTTTGGCAGGTTCACTTAAAGCGGGGAACGGCGAAGAGAGACAAAGGGGCAAGCAGTTAGTCACGGCGCTGCAAAGTCAAAGCTGGTAGGGATGTGTTGGCGAACGAGCAATGGCCGGAAGCGAAAACGCTTGTTCAAACAGCAGCAGACCTTGGTATTCAACACCAGCGTGCAAGGGATTCTTCCAAGATTCCTGGTCGCTCGCAGTAATCTGAATTCCTTTGCTACTCCTGTTGATGCTGTGGGGCTTCCAGGTTGATTATCCTCCCACTGCGGCTCGTGCCATTATCCATCGGCCCTAATGCAGTTCTAGCTCCAACATTCCAGGAGTTATGATCACAAGCATCGATCCTTGAGCTCTGTACACCATTGCCCCAACCCGTGACCCCTTTCGACCACCGTACTCCCAACTCTGCCCGTCAACGACTCCGCTGCTAAAGCTGCTACTGCTGCTGGTGCAAGTGCCGGAGGCGATGCTGTTTCCATTCGTGTGCTACATTTGCTTTTTCCGTTGCTGTTACCTTACATGTTGCTAATACCCTGACACTTACGTTCTTGATGAATGAGATGGATCCTAGGGAGAGGAAAGAAGTAGCAGTCACGATGACAAGCAAGACTTTGGCCCCACCGATACCGCGCCTCTCTCGCATGGCTCAGACGCTTGCTTGCTTTCTTCCTCAGACACGCACGATTCAGATCGGGGTCGCTCACCAATTTCGTAAAACGCAGTTCGTTCAGGATGGGGTCACGTGTGTCTGACATTTTGAAAAGTTCCCACGAATCAACCCTGAGACGGCTGAAAGCGTGCAGTTCTGGCTCGTCAAAACCAGTGCAAAATTCGATCCAACCCTCAGATTCAGCTTAGGTTGCAGACCGGCAATCTATGAGTATTTTTTGATTCAACCATTAGATTCAGAAATCAAGCCATAAATACAGCTCCGACTTTGTAATTCTAAGATTGGTATTCCACTTGGCTTGCAAGCCTGAGACGTGGCTAGAGTCGCTAGCTGCTGCATGTGTCCAAGAGCTCTTATGTGATATCAGGCGCGCGCGAGAGCAGTCTGTGCCAGCGTCCAGCCCACAAATTTCGGTACAGCATGATGCAGTGTGGCCAATGTGTGTGTGTGTGTGTGTGTGTGTGTGAGAGAGAGAGGCTGAGCTCGGTGGCTCAGCCAGTTTCGCGAGATGTGGCCGTCAACACTATCGAAAGCGACTACGGGCCAATTCCTCCTTCTGCCCTCCATATCGTCAAGGTTACTCATACACGTAAGCATCTGCACCACCTAATCGGCCTATCACGCACGCATTGGTCTGTTCGATACAGCTACACAAATCAACACCAAGTACGCTTTGCAGCCGCTTCCGTCAATTTCCAACGCAAACTTCTCAACACGCAACGATCAATAAGGCAAATCGAAAGCACTCAATCGCCGCATCCGACTTCAGCAGCAACATGGCACAGAATAGCGGAGCAAGCGGGGCTACAGCAAGAGAAGGTCGTGGCGACCGCTTGGCAGATTAAGTTTTCCAGCAACAGTGTTGGACCTTTATGGATCGTGAACGCCACATAAGACACAGTCTGGATGCGCAAGGCTTGTAAAATGGATCCTATAAGGTTTTCAGCCATTGACAAGGTATTCGGGCAAAGATGTATATTGGATGACAGAGACAGCACTACGCAGATTCTCGCAGAAGTCTGGGTCCAAAACCTACTACTGTGCCGGCCAATCAATCAATCAACCACAAATTCCATCCGGCTTGACTCAGCAGACCGTTGCGCGTTTTTTCCTCCGCCATGCAATTAATCAGACCACGATCTGACTCGTTCCTTTGCTTCTTGTCACCTACTTGTTTTGCCACCCAAACAGACCCTCGATAACACATAATCCAACATGGGTAAGGTTCACGGATCCCTCGCGCGTGCCGGTAAGGTCAAGTCGCAGACCCCCAAGGTCGAGAAGCAAGAGAAGGCCAAGCAGCCCAAGGGCCGTGCCAAGAAGCGTCTCTTGTACACCCGACGGTAAGTTTCCGATTTAATGTCATCTTGCGACGTTAGATCTTGTTCGACATCGAATAGAGTGTCGGCCATCGACTCGACCCTTTCGACACCAACTGCTGTGAACCTTAAAGCAGCATGGAGTTGGACGGAGATGTCGTGAAATCATTCGGAAGGTAATGCAGCTGGGATTCATCTCGAAAATTGCAAAGGAGTTGGCTTTGATGCCATAACGGGACGGACACCGCAGTACCAATGCTGATCGTGCATTCACACCGATTCAATCATTCCATCGCATTGCCACCCAACAAGCGGACAAAGGTTCGGCTTTCGATAATTGTCAGGCATTGTTGGGGCAGGATCAGTTTAGAACGAATAAATAGCAGTGGCAGACAATATCAGTTGGTGGAACGCAGCAATATCTTGGGAATTTTGGTCCGCGTCGGACATGTCAGCCAGATCCAAAAAAATCGACAGAACGATCCCAGTCCGGTAGATGTGGTGCTTTCGCTCTTTTCGATGTCGTCTCGAGAACCTCTGCTATATTTTCGCGATCTTTGTTTCAAGCATACTGAAGCTCTTTTCCTGCCTTGTGATCCAAATAGATTTGTTAACGCTGTCGCCGGTCCCGGTGGCAAGCGCCGCATGAACCCTAACGGCGAGAAGTAAACGTTCCTACAACAATTCGGTTTCCATTCATCATGCCATACCTTTTCTAGGATCGTTCGCTCCAAGCCAATAAAAAAGGGTTCCACGCAGGTGTCAAATGCCTGTAGCCCACCCATTCTCATCTCACACTCGCATATTGGTCTGATAGTTTATCCGATCAATCTACGTCTTGTTGTATCATCTATACACACTTCCCCGCGTGCGCCAACGCGTGTGTTGCGTGGGGGTTTCGCAAAATCTCAACCTTCTCAAACGCAAACGTTCGAATGTTTCGGATGGTTTGCATTAGGAGCAACGTGTGCGAAAGGGTCGCTTGGTGTCAGTAGTTATGTGCATATTGACGCTGCTGTGGTGGGGTGCTACCATGTGAACTTGAAAGGGAGGGTGTTCACTCGGCGATGGCTTGTTTGGGAGAGTTTGGTCGTGCTTGGTGCTGCGTGGGTGTAAATGATGATGAGGTAGGGCCAAGTCTGAGATTGTCGAGTCTTGCCATGAGCTCTTGCTGCTGCTTGTCTTGTGACTCTTTGTCGTTTATTGCCTTTGCATCTTCTGCTAGCTTTTCCTTCTCCAGTGCGTCCAACTCTTGCTGCATCTCTTCATCGTCCAACGCCTCGTCACCCAGATCAAGGCCTTGAATCGCGTCATCAACCTCCTTCTGTGCCGCCAACGCCTCCTGCAAACCATCCATTGTCTTTTCCACATTCTCCACCCTCAACTCTTCCCTACCCAGCACATCCTTCAACACGTCCGCACTCGTCCTATACGCCTTGATCACCTCCACATCCGTCTGGGCCTGTTCGATCTTGAGCACAACATTCAACATAGTCTCCCTCACCCCCATGCGTTTCTCCAGCACCTGCTCGAGCGCTTTTCGAGACCGAAGATACGATGCAGCTTGAGATCTCTGTCCGTTCCGTAACGCCATCTTGATCTGTGTGGTTCGGTGGGAGATTTGAGCTTCCAGAGAGGTGGTTTGAAGATCGACTTTTCGAAGCGTTTCCTTGACCGCTACTACCGAACGATCTTGTTCGGTGATAGGTTCCACAGAGGAATGTTGTGTCGAGACGATTTTGACGATACCTGGTTGGGAGGTGACTGTTCCGCCACTGTCTCTGGACAGATGTCGGAGGACGATACGCGTATCCCGTTCCGTTGGCGTGAAACCAAACTCTCGCTTGCATACGCTTTCGAGCTTTTGCGTAAACTCGGCGGTAGATAAGAGGCAAGAAAGTGAACTGAGCGTTGCTTCTGTCTCAAAGTGTTGAGCAAGGAAAGCGGACGAAATACGATGTACGAGTTCGTAGCAAACCCAGTCGCCCTTCTTGGCTCGGAAGAGCGTTTCGTCTTGACTGTACTCGACATCGTCATCATCGCCACCGCCGGTTGCGAATGAAAGCAATTGACTGGCCGCCCATCTCGCAGGAGTCACCAGCAACGCAGAAGCTATCCCACTCGGTGTCGGCACATAGCTCCGAAGTCCTCCTCCTCCTTTTGCCCTTCGAACCAATGCAGGTCCGTGAATCGGCACACTCGACCTCATAAATGTATCCAACGCTACAACCGAACCATCCTTCTCGAGTTCAGAAATGACGGTGCCCAAGCCGAGCGGTCGACCAACACCGTCCACCGTCCACCTAGCCTTGGTCGACTCCTCCAAACGAAAAATGGTCCTATCCACACCTTGTGTCCCCTCTCCCCGCTTTGTCTCGTCCATCTCCGCCTCTGGAGCTGGAGGGTACGGATCTCGATCGAATTGTACACCGCGGAAAGTTACATCGAGAAGAGTATCACGCCACCATTCGATGCTCGCACGGTATCCGGAAGGGTTGGATCGATGTTGACGCGAGAGATCGGCATATAACGCAGGGAGGGGGGAGGAGGATGCGCGGGGATCTTGGAAGCTCGGATGGGTGGTTAAGAACTTTGCGAGTCCCGTGGTCGAGGTTGGAGACGCGGACGTCATGTTGTGATGATCCCCGGCCAAAGAATGGGGTGCGCGAGTGTTAGGGTTCGATTTGGTTGCGTGTTCGTAAGCTTATGTTGTGTTCGAGGCGCAGATGTGTGCGGTTGCAAATGCGGGAAGTTGGAGGCGTGGTGTATGGGGGAAAGTGTCAAGATGATGCGCAGTGTGTTGTTATCGCGAGAAGCGTGGTGGCATCTTTTGTGGAGGTGTTGGTCTTTTTTTTTAATGGCTTTCAACCGCACTCGCTTTGCTTGAATCCTCGAACGCCCTTGCCAAGATCTGCAACCTCTATAACCACCATCTATGGCTTGACTTACTGCTGGACCTCGGTGACAACCCCTCAACTAGGGTGGCTGGACTTTACAGCTCCCTCTTTCTCACTACCGCACACGCACACACCGCCAACCATGTCGACGTTGACATCTAGGCCTGCGTTCTGGAAGCCGGGCTCGGCGCGACCCGGTTCCTCACTCGACCGGTCCTCTGAAGCTGAACCTGCATTTCTCGCTCCTTCTCTTCCCCCACCTTCCCAGTCGTCCTCATATTCTCTACCCATCTTTTCTCAGCGCCTCTCGATCCTACACGCACTTGAAACGCATCCGGTCCTCATCATCGTCGCCGAAACTGGCTCGGGAAAAACCACCCAAATCCCCCAACTCCTACACTCCTCCGGCTGGGCCTCGTCATCCACCATCATCGCCTGCACGCAACCACGTCGCATCGCCGCCACAAGCATCGCTGCCCACGTCTCCTCATCTATGGGAACCAAGCTCGGCCAAGAAGTCGGTTATACTATCCGGTTCGAATCCCACACATCCCCATCAACCCGCATATGCTACATGACCGACGGGGCGCTCTTTCGCGAATGCATACGCGATCCCCTCCTCACCCGGTACAGCGTCATCATGGTCGATGAAGCCCACGAACGCGGAATCTACACGGATCTACTGCTGGGCGTGCTCAAAAAGGTGCTCCGCAAGAGACCCGAATTGAGAATCGTTATTTCCAGCGCTACCGTCGATGCGATGAGTTTCAAAGATTTTTTCGAGCCCAACCATGACCCTTCCTCCAACGGGGAAACGCAGAAAGGGAGGGTCAAGGTGTTGCGACTCAAAGGTCGATCGTTTCCGGTACACATGGCGTATCTCGAGTCGGCGTGTAGAGACTATGTTTTGGAGACGGTGGAGACGATTTGGAAGATTCATCTGACCGAACCGAAGGGTGATATTCTTGCATTTCTCACGGGAAGAGAGGAGATTGAAAGTTCGTTGCAGATGCTGGCTGATAGGCAAGCGGGGTTGTCGTCTTCTGCGGCGAAGATGCTTCTGTTTCCGCTGCATTCTGGTCTTAGCTCTGAGGAGCAAGCTGGTGTATTTGGTCCGGTGAGAGAGGGGAATGCTCGGAAAGTGGTAGTGGCGACAAATATTGCAGAGGCGAGTATCACTCTCGATGGCGTCGTTTACGTCGTCGACTGTGGTCTTGTAAAAGTTCGCATGTCTCATCCGATTACGGGGATGGAGTCGTTGGACGTAGTGCCCATCTCGAAAGCGTCAGCTGTGCAGCGAGCGGGGAGAGCAGGTAGGACAAGGGAAGGGAAATGTTTTCGACTCTATACCGAATCATTTTTCCTCCAATCCATGGTTCGGACCACAGCTCCGGAGTTAAACCGTATCGACTTGAGCAGCGCCGTGCTCATGTTGAAGTCGTTGGGAGTGGATGATTTGGTCAAATTCGATTGGCTTCCGCCTGCACCTTCGCCGCAATCGCTCGCGAAAGCATTCCAACGTTTGGCAGAGCTGACAGCACTTGATGAATGGGGGAGGTTGACTCAACGAGGGGAATGGATGGCTGAACTTCCGCTTCCCGCACATCTCGCTCGGATCCTGATTGCCGCCGCAGAACAGTTCGGATGCGCGCAGGAAATCTTGTCCATCGTAGCCATGTTGCAAATCACCCATCCGTTCTACGCTCCTGACTCTCCCGAAACTCAACTGAGTTTACGGGGATTCGCCGCTCAGGAGGGGGATTTATTTACATTACTCAATGTATATCTTGCGTTTGTTGACGATTCTCGCGGCAAGAAAAGCGCAAAGTGGTGTCGAAAACATCGGCTTAATTTCGCTGCTCTTAGTAGAGCGGTTAACATCCGTCTACAACTGCATCGTTTCCTCCTCCGTTTCTCCCTCCCCTCCAAATCGATCCAAATCAATCCGAATTGCTCAGCATTGAACGAAAAAGATGCGGTTGAAAGAATCACCAAATCCCTCATCTCGGGACTCTACCCCAACCTAGCAAAGTACAACCCCACAAACATGTCTTACACCACGGTCGATGGCAAGACGGTCGAGGTTCATCCAAACAGCATCTTTTTCAATCGTAAACCGGGTAAAGCTAAGGTTTGGATTGTGTATGCAGAGGCTACACAAGCGGAACGGGAAAGGACGTGGATTCGAGATGTCACTGTATTGGACGATTTGAAGTGGGTCACTGATACCGTGCCTGGGTTTTACAGTGTCAAAACTGAATGGGGTAGATCGACGGGTGAATCAGCTATTCACACTTCAGCAGCACAGCAACCTTCAACATCCGGCTTGCATTGACACGAACCATGCTCTGTATCACATTTATCAATGTATTCCATCAGGACAGCTGGATTTTCACAACGAGACGACGTCGATCTTGGCAGCGGTGTACAGATCCACCGAGAATTCGGCCTGCGTGTCTGGTTGGTACGTCGAGGCTACAAGCCTGTACGAGCCCGGTTGCAGCTTGACATGTTCGATCGCTGCCCCGCACGTCACATCTGTATACGCACCACTGCTGGCTACCTCGCCCAACTCTCCCCTCCCATCTCCGCGTTCGGCGAACAGCGCAAGGTTCATATATGGTCGCACGGCGTCCGTCGATCGAAACGCCTCTGTTTTAATCCTTGCGACCAGCCCATTCAGTCCGGGTTTATCGATCTTGAACCGCCAAGAGGGATTGTCAAAGTATTTTGGATTCGTGGGCGATCCGCAGGCGGTGGATCCGCGAATCCACGCCGATGCTAGACGGCGGTGGAACATGCCTGCACCTTCTTGTGGAATAGTCTTCAAGTGAACTGGACGAGTCGATTCGACGCGAAGATGGAACTCTCCCTGGGTGCCTGCTTCAAACGTCGATGCAATGAGTGTATACGTTCCGGGTCGCAGCCCAGAACTTGTGGCTCCTGGATGTGAAGTGGAGCAGAGCGCCAAACCGTGATGGTACATGCCACTGCTGAGCACAACATCTCCCTCGGTCAAGTACGTGACACGACCTGAGCCTGGGCCAGGATATGTCAGAAGAACCTGAACAGGGATCCTTCGATCCGCACACTCCAGCACCAGCTGCACCTGCACTTCTCCCGTTCCCGCAGGCACAACCAAGCTGTACTGCGGGTTGGACATGAATGACGCCAACGTCGCATTTCCGCCTGCTGTACGAGAGGTCCATGACCCGGTGACAGATTCGCAGTACGGCAGCCGAGTTGACAGGGCAGAAAGCTCCATGCGATAGCGCGAGGACACAGATAGTGTGTAGTTGACATCCTTGCCCGCCTCCTCTCTCGTTGTTGCTTCCAGTGAAGACAATGCATCATATTCATCGCGGCGCGAGACGACGACGGTGAAGCTGCATTGCCGTTGCTGATTGCTGGCCGTTCCCGAGCCGTACTGCCGGGATGCTCTTTCACTGAGAAAGGATGGCTTGAGACGGACAAGACAGTGTGTTCCGTTGACATACGCGCCCATGTGCTTGGCTTTACGGAGAGACCGCGCAGAGGCAGGGACTAGATTGCCGCTGTCGGAGGTATGATGATCGTCTTCGAAAACATGAAGCGCAATGTACTCGGTTGAGGCCTGTCCCAAGCTTTGAAATGGCCCCGCTTCTGAATGGCCGGATGTCTCCGTTTTGGTGATGTGACGCACGAGCAGCAGCCACACTTCGGAAGAGGGATCTGCTGCAGCCTCGGCATTGCTAGGAATGCTCGACGGCATCGTGACGGAGAGCCTAAAGTGAGGATCCGGCTGCTTGAAGCCAAGCGACGATGCGGTCGATGAGGTTGGCAGCTGTGTCAAAGGGCTGCCGCGCCAGCTCGAGTGCACCGTAACGTTGTGGTCAAACAGCTTCGGGTCCCAGTTCAGAAAGAGGGTGTCAAAGTGGCTGCACAGATCGTCCCATGTCAGTATGAACGTTGGTGACGCCGGATCTCGTTCCTCTCCCATCTCCAGCCTCAAGCTTGAGAGCTCGTCCTGTAGCAAAGATTGTGTATCCAGTCCAGAGGACGAGCTTGCGTAGATACGCTGCTCCTCTGTCGCAGGAACGGCTATTGCAGGTCGGATGCCGGCAGCTGTTCGCCATGGATTCATAAGCTTGACATAGCGACGACTTCCGCGTTCCAGGACGTCCAGGATTGCATAATTGTGGCTGGAAACGAGGCCGGACTCTAGCGTGATGGTTGCGAGTCCTTCGCTCTTCTGGCCAGCAGCGCCATTCTTCCTGCGAGAAGGCGCTTTGCCAGTGCCGGTCGTTGCCATGCACCTACCAGCCTTCCAAGCTGCAAGGAACCTGTTCCATGTCTTTTCTCGCTGGAAGCCAGCGTGATGCAGGAAGATGTGCTCGGGAAGCCATCCGGTTAGTGCATAGAGATCAATGCTGCCGTTGGAGCCGACAAAATCGTAGCCGCCCATGACTTTCAGATAGGCTTTCTCTAGCAATGCGGGCCATGTCGCTTGTCCGCTGCGTGATGTAGCGCACATCAGACGTTCTTGCTCCATATTTGATCTGCTTGATGATGGGCCGGTCGGATCGGGGGTTGAGGGAGTGGAAGGGTAGTAGGGAAGGTGGTCGTCGATGGTAATCAAGCGTGGGGTGCCGTTGATGTGCAACTTGACATGATATTGACCGCCTGGATTGTGCTGGACGCAGCCCTCGGTATCCTGAGGATACAATGCCGAGGTAGCCAATCTGCCTCCAAAGAGACAGTCGTGCTCTGCAGCAACCTCGAGGGCAGCCACAAAGGAGCAGTCGGTCACAACGTCCTGCACGATATCGCTGCCCTTGAGCTTCTTTCCCCAGCCCTGAGCATCGGCTGATTTGACCTGAGACGCGCGCTTGTAGACTGCACCTTTGCGTAGCTGTACTGGAGACAATGGCGGCTGATCGTGCTGTGAAAAAGGCGAGCGGGCCGCGTTTTGTGGCTGAGGAGGAGGCGCATTCCAAATCGGGTAATGATGGCCGTTGATCAGCGAGGATGTGACGAGAATGCTGGATTGCTCCTCTTGACTCAATGCGTCACGATCGACGGGGCGCACATCCTTATGTGCTGCCTTGATCTTTTCGGCTCGTGTCATGACCTTGGTTGCCATCTGTTTGAGACGCTCGCGTGTTTGGGCTTCTGCTGCACCAGAGAAGCAATCACCTGCGATCGATAAAGTGGGCTCGGCCCCCACTCTGGACGAGTTTGAGGCTGCCTGTATAGATGCTACGCGTGAAGCATTGCTATGTGGAAAGTTGCCAAGGAGCCAAACGAAGAGCCGACCTGCACGAACGTAGAGCTCGAAAGCTTCAGAGTAATCACGAGCGAGCTCAGCTTTGGTAGCTCGGTGTGCTTGATCCTGTGCGTGTTGGAGTTTGGACTCCCAATCAGCGCGTGTGATGGGAGCGCACATGTCAGAGCTGTAAGCAAAGAGTGCTGGCAAGTTTGTAAGAAGAGATGTTCTGAGGATGAGATCGACTTGGTATGCGTCGGTGGCGCTTCAACAGCGCGGTTGGGCAGTGATTGGATGATGGAGGTCGATGGAGGTCAGACGATTGGCGCCCAGTCTGGGATAGTGTGGGTACCGAATGTGGGTTGTGCATGCATAGCTAAGGCTTGGCAGCCTAGAGCCGATGGGTGGAGGTGATGTGGTCGAGTGCCAAGACAAGTGTGACGGAGTGATAAGGCGTTTCCGAAGCACTGGCTCGTGTGGGCGTGCGACGTGACGGATATCTGATTTCGGCCAATTGCAAATCAGGGTCCAACAAAGTAAACGAGCCTGGCTGCAGCAACATCAACGTCAACGGCTCACACCCTGTGCTGCCCATGATCGTTGAATCACTACACTCATACGGTTGGATAGTGTGATTCTTGGGTTGCTGCATCCACACTCACACAAGACACACCCGTTCGGATCTGATTGAATGTGTCACTTCTCAACATTTTGATGCACAGATCTGCCAAGGTTGAGAGGCCTTTGTATTGATGCAGATCAGCGCCACATTGAATGTGCCACATGATGATCACAATGACTTTCGCACGTGTGCTAGGAAAGGATGTTCGAGCGCGTCCTTGGGCTTGATACGTTTGGCAGGATCTAACTCTAAGCAGCGTTCCAACAGATCCACGAACTGGTTCATGGTCTTCAACTCGTCCGCCTTGAGTTGCTTGGCCGCATCGCCAGGCAGCAGTCGTGAACGCAGATCCGAGCTTGGTTTTTGCAGCATCACCCGTCGAACAACGTTCTGGCCTGTGTTCTTGTCTGGCTCCATCGACAAGAACGCATTTGCGTCGTCGAAATGCTGCTCGCCAAACTGGCTCTTGCGGATCTGTTTGGTTGTGAAGCGTCCGCGCAACTCCTGCATCAAGAGCAGCATGTGATTGTTGGTCCTGCCAGGGAACAAAATCTTGCCTGTGGCAAGCTCGTACAGTGTGCAGCCGGTAGACCATACGTCGATCGAGCAGTCATAGGGCTGCCCAAGGATGATCTCGGGCGCACGGTAGAAGCGAGACACAAGGTAAGGCGTGATCTCCATCTCACTCAGGTAGGACGCCGAGCCCAGATCACATAGCTTGAGAAGCGCTTTGCTGTCGTTGACCAGCACATTGTCCGGCTTGATGTCTGCGTGGATGACAGAACTCTTGGAGAGGAGAGAGAGCGCAAGGAAGAGTTGGTGCGCGTATGCGCGAACTGCCTGCATGTTGAGACCCACGTCGCGGCCATATCGACGCACCACGTCGCGCAGATTCATACTGAGCGACTCAAATACCATGCACAGATGGCCCTTGTAGTCGAAATGGCGTTCGAGCCGCACCAGATGCTTGCGATCATCCGGATCCGAGTCGTTGAGCTTGCGCAAGATGCCTGCCTCCTTGAGACCGGCTCGGTACATGGTCTCTTGGACTCTGATGATTTTGATGGCCACCTCTCGCCCATGAGCACTGAGATCGCGTGCTCGCACCACAGATGCAAACATGCCTTTGCCTAGCACCGCAAAGATCTGGTAGCGCTCATCGAGCGTCTCGCCAAGGATGGTGCGCAGATATCCGTCGGCGTCATCCCAGTTGCTCGATAGATTGGCTGTAGCCGTTGACGCTGCGCCCGATACAGGCAGAATGTTAGTATTGCCGACGTGTGGAGCTTTCGAGTTGCTGCGCTTGGGCACAAGAATGGTCTTTGTCCTTTTCTTGTTGGCATCCAGCTTGTCTTGATCTTCATCAGAGAGAGCAAACATGTCCATCTCGGTTTCGTCATCGTCGTCCGTGACCTCGACTTCGTCACACTCTTGTTTTTGCTCTGTCACGCGCGCTGGCTCTCTGGTTAACTTGGGTTGCCGTTGCTGCTCGAAGCGTGCTAGTTCCCGCGCCCGATCTACATGCGCATCAAGCTCGGCAGCCGACGTATGCTCAGAGTCTTGATCGGCGTCTCTGGAACCCAAATTCGCTGCGGCATTATTGTTAGAGGTGCTCTTGACCAAGAAGAAAGCTTGGTGCGAGTGAGCACCTTTAGATGCGCTGCCGGTATTTGAAGGTGAGGAAAGCTTTGGGGGGCTAGTAGACTCTGCTGACGCGGGCGAAATGTGATGTTCTTTGGACTCATCAGCCGTTGTGGTGGGCTGCAAGTTGCGGTGCTTTTCTATGATAGCCTGTCGTCTTCTACGGCTCTGCTCAAGCGCTCTTCGCCTTTTCTCCTCCTCGTCAATACCAAGATCGTACTCGTCAAGCAGGTTTTCCAGATTGGAGCCTAGCTGTTCGGTTTGCCGAGCATTGCTGCGGCCAAGGGGACTGACGTGGTGAGGCGTCGGTACAGATGAGATTGAAGCATTGCGAAAAAGATCGAGTGGCGAATTCAAGTCGTCGTGTCTTGGGCGTTTGGAAGATGGTTCTCGCGAAGAGGAGGCAGATAAGGGGGGTGAGCGGCGACCACCATCGGGCCTTGATTGTCGCGAACGATGGGAGCTTGATGGGTTGGACTGCTGATGACGATTTGACATGATGCGGTAGATGATGCGGCCGATATATACAGCAGAGCGAGGATAAGAATGGGATCAAGTCAGTGAGCTAGTACGGATACGCAGATCGCCTGGTGCCGCACCTCGCAGTGTTGACCGACTTTGGAAGCCAGCCGACGGCGGTGAGCAAGGATAGACAGAACCAGATAGAAGCTTGCCTCTAATGTTGACGAATGTCGGTGGTGGCTAGCGACACGACTTGTGTGGTGACAGTGTCGGGGAGTTTGATGATGTAAAGTGGAGGATGTGGTTGGCTCCGGTTCGAGGAGGCGGAAAGACAAGCTATAGAGAGGGGTAAGGCCGTCTGTGTGGCCGCTATTGCCGAAGGACGATGCCGAAAGTTGCGACGCCGAGCCAGAGGTGGTTTGATCGATGAAGAGACGTAAGGAGCAAGCCATCGATGTGAGGCGTTTGCCAAATGTCGACAGCTCAGCCAAGCCTTCACCAAAGGCGGAAATTCCGAAACGTGAGCCCGCTTTCTCCATTCACATTTTTTTTTCGGTTCAGGGTCTCATGCCTCCACCTTCGGCCACACCCGATCGACAAGCACCGATACTAAACAGACAGACAGAAGCGGTCCGCTGAGCCTGTAAGCGTCTGTCACCGAATGCGCTCCGACCACAACGATATGCCGTCCTTGACGATATTTTCAGCCGCCACAAGGCAAGTGGCTGCCAAAGGCAAACAAAATTTAGTCACCCAGTTTGCGGTTTGAATCATGTCTTGACAGATGCGAATGCCCGCGAACCATCACCAAAGTCTCCATCCGAGGTCGAGTTTACCCTTGCTCCATCGTTTAGCCAGTGATGCCGCCCCAAGGACACCAAGATGATGCCGAAAGTCTCGGATTATCAACGTCTTGAAAAAGTCTAGATCAACGGATAGCAACGTCATGCAGCACCATGGACGGCCAGCGCTCAAATCTGAGATCCGCGCAGTCTAGACAAGACAAACACTTCGGATGAGGACGGAATCGGCACAAACCATGGTACAGCACCAAAAGCACACGTGTGATGTATCTTGTTCGGCACGTCTCGGTCGTAGCGAGAAAGCATCGACAAGAACATCGAGGTGAACGGGCCGGCCCAACGTGGGCCGAAGGGTTAAGAATTGTCAAACATTCAGGACCAGATCCGCGTCAAAGGGTCCATTCAGTCCAGGTCCATTGACATCACACGCATTCATCTTGAAGCGCCTAATCCACGCACAGTCGATAGCCACGCTTCCATGTTGCTCGACTTGCCGTTCAAGCTTCTTTTCGAGGCAATCTACAATCCCGGCCCAGACGCGTTCCAGCTGCACCAACATCTGCCAGTTGTTCCCCAATATGCTCGACGGCTGCGGCTGTGGCTGTGGCCATGGGGCACTATGGCTCATCGCCTGTGCTTTTGGCCCGATTCGAGATTTTCTACGCATCCTTGGCTCCGACCCTGAATTCGAAATTGTTGATTAGGAAACCCTTTTCCCTCTCTGCCTTTGCCCTTTGGACCACATCGACAACTACAAACTCTTGATTTAATTGTTACTTCAGCTTGAATGTTACCGATTTCATTTCGCGCCATTTTGGGATCGGCCGATTACAGACAGAGATTGAAGCCGAGAGGTTCAAACAGAATCAGCCGGTAAGGTCATCTTGCGCACACTGCCCACCTACTCAGCCTTACCTCCTCGCAATTGCCACTTGCCCAGTTGCCACCTTAAAGCCCGGCTAGGCACTACACCAGTGTCAGTGTGCACCTGAGCTCAGCACATGCTCGTGTTGCCGCCCGTGCGCGCTTGGCTGTGTCTTTCCCGCGCCATTTCCAAACTCGATGCGGTTCAACCGCTCCCACTCGCCACGCCCGCACCGCGCTTGCGGATCAGTATATAATCCCACCTTGCTCAGCCATACCACGCCGCGAGTTCGCCCACTACCCGCACTACCAACTATCACCTAACACTGTGGTATACAGCTTGCTTCCTTCCCAACCGCATCAGTATTCTATTCAACATTGCTGTCAACCATCTGTACCCATCCAGATCACCAATTCATTCTAGCCAGTGAGTAAACCCATCCGCCCTGTATGCACGTCGTCTGCAGGGTCTCTCTTCCACGCGTGCCTCTCGACCAATGAACAGCCGCACCCCGCCTTTGCAAACAGCGTGATACTGACTTCCTCGATCCTTTCCCATCCAACCGCTCTGGATCTTTGCATCCTTCCTGCACGCATTTTTCGCTCTCCAGGTCATGCAGATCTTTGTCAAGACTCTGACCGGTAAGACCATCACCCTCGAGGTGGAGTCTTCCGACACCATTGACAACGTCAAGGCCAAGATCCAGGACAAGGAGGGTATTCCCCCTGACCAGCAGCGCCTTATCTTTGCTGGTAAGCAGTTGGAAGATGGCCGAACCCTCTCGGATTACAACATCCAGAAGGAGTCCACCCTCCATCTCGTCCTTCGCCTCCGTGGTGGTATGCAAATCTTTGTCAAGACCTTGACTGGCAAGACCATCACTTTGGAGGTCGAGTCTTCAGACACCATTGACAACGTCAAGGCCAAGATTCAGGACAAGGAAGGTATTCCCCCTGACCAGCAACGTCTCATCTTTGCAGGAAAGCAGCTCGAGGATGGCCGCACGCTCTCGGACTATAACATTCAGAAGGAGTCCACCTTGCACCTTGTGCTTCGCCTCCGCGGTGGTATGCAGATCTTTGTCAAGACCCTTACTGGTAAGACGATCACACTCGAGGTCGAGTCCTCGGATACTATTGACAATGTCAAAGCCAAGATCCAAGATAAGGAGGGTATTCCTCCTGACCAGCAGCGTCTCATTTTCGCCGGAAAGCAACTCGAGGATGGCCGCACCCTGTCTGACTACAATATCCAGAAGGAGTCTACGCTCCATCTCGTTTTGCGACTGCGCGGTGGTATGCAGATCTTTGTCAAGACGCTCACAGGCAAGACAATCACGCTCGAGGTCGAGTCTTCAGACACCATTGACAACGTCAAGGCCAAGATTCAGGACAAGGAAGGTATTCCCCCTGACCAGCAACGTCTCATCTTTGCAGGAAAGCAGCTCGAGGATGGCCGCACGCTCTCGGACTATAACATTCAGAAGGAGTCCACCTTGCACCTTGTGCTTCGCCTCCGCGGTGGTATGCAGATCTTTGTCAAGACGCTCACAGGCAAGACAATCACGCTCGAGGTTGAGTCTTCCGACACGATTGACAATGTCAAGGCCAAGATTCAGGACAAGGAGGGTATTCCTCCTGACCAGCAACGTCTCATTTTCGCAGGAAAGCAGCTCGAGGACGGACGGACGCTTTCGGATTACAACATCCAGAAGGAGTCTACGCTCCATCTCGTTTTGCGACTGCGCGGTGGTATGCAGATCTTTGTCAAGACCTTGACTGGCAAGACCATCACTTTGGAGGTCGAGTCTTCAGACACCATTGACAATGTCAAGGCCAAGATTCAGGACAAGGAAGGTATTCCCCCTGACCAGCAACGTCTCATCTTTGCAGGAAAGCAGCTCGAGGATGGCCGCACGCTCTCGGACTACAACATTCAGAAGGAGAGCACCTTGCACCTTGTGCTCCGTCTCCGTGGCGGTAACTGAGCGCTACGATTAGCGCTTAAGCTGTTTGCGACGTTCTGAGATGTTTTCCCTCGTTTTGATGAATACAAGTTATCCCCGTGTTTGGGCCTAGTTTTCGCCCCTTCCCTTCATCTGATTAAGTATATGAGCTCGAGCCGTTTGAGATGAGGCAGCAAAGTGCTTCGCCATTTCTCCTTTTCCATCGGGAGCAAGCGCTGGGAAGATGGGAAGAATCACTGAATGTAGTTACTGGAAAGGCGTGAATTGCACAAGCGAAGTGAGTGAATCAACAGTGACGAGGGGGGACATGAGGTGGTAAGGGGGAATGGAGGTTACCAGCAGAACATGATGCTTGTTCTGTTGAACAAAGCGGGAGAAGCGGCGGCTTTTGAGCCAGTTCCACCTTCTGGAGGGTTCATAGTCAAAGTGACGTGAAGATTGTGAGTGATTTGGGAGCGGAAGAAAGCGAAGAGTTCTTCTTCCGCATCGAGCATTAAACCGTCTCGCTGAGAAGCTTCTTTGAGTTGTGAAATCAACGAGCTGTGCTCATCGCCTTCGAACAATCCCGCTACCTCGGCGTTTGCAAGGAGAGTGTTGAGTTTCTCCAGACGTGCTGCGTTGGACATTTGACTTTCGTCGATGGTCCAGCAAACTTTTTCACCTTTACAACCAACTCGACGAAGTAGTGCGCGAAGATCGTCATCAAAATGTTCCTCGGTGTACTTGTTCGATGTCGAGATGCTGAACAGCGATAGACCGCGAAGCCATGCACAGAAGCGAGTCACAGTGGTCCTACCAGATCCACTTGCTCCAATGAGCAGTAGATGTCCAGCTGGTTGGCGAAGCACCCGATCGCACGATAGTGCCAGATCAAGGACCGAATCATGCAACACCAACGACGCATCCAACTCTTCATCCGAATATCCCTTCAACCTCGCCTTGGCATACTCGCGCACACTTTCGCGATCCACCGACCGGTACTCCTTACTCAACCAGTTGCTAAACAGAATCGGCCTTGCCAACGCACTCGCCGTATCAATCGTCGGGAAGCGACTAGCTGCAACCGCATCAATCTGTTCGTCCGTCCAAACCTTCTCCTCCCTCCCCACCAGTCGGTCTTGGAACAGGCGCAACCCTTCATGCGCCCAAACCCGTACCAAGCCCTCCACAGAAAGGCTCTCCAACGGCTTGATCGCTTCGTAAATTCCTCTCATCCACCGCGTCAGCTCACGCGGCGAATAGATGTAGTGCGCCTGGATGTCCGGTGTAAATCTCCTCTGCGAGGCGAGATAAAAGTCGACCATAGCAGCGGTAAGCGGTTCTGCATACCCCCGCAAATTGGGTGTCACCTTGAGCAGCGCACGGTTGAAAGTGCCATAGATCTGGTTGAGCGAGATCTCACCCGGATAGTCAACCATGATCAGCGGTGCGTGGCGCAAGAACCTGTGGCTCAGCGGCACACGACCTGGATCCGTAGGAGGATTGCAGGCACCGACAAACTGGATCCGCTCCAGCTTGACCCACGCCTTGTCACTGATTCTCCAAAAGCCCCCGCTCTCGACCAGCTGGCGTAGGAAAGAGATGACTCGCTGCGTACCGTACTTGTCCGTAGCGGGCAGATTGATCTCATCGCAAAACAGCACCAGCCATCTCCCGATCTGGGTGGGCGAGAGCACAATCCCGTTTGGCGTCTTGCGGTATTCGCAGTACTGCTCAAACGTCTTCAGGATCAGCTCCGGGGTGGTGGCAGACGAGAAGTTTAGACCGACCACTTCCATATCCGGCAGTTTGCGAAGCGCAGAGAATAGCGTCATGGTTTTACCAGAGCCTGGCGGCCCGCACAGCATCAGAGGCTTGTGCTCGGAAAGCCACGAGTAGAGCACATCTTCATGGCGCACCGTGTCAATGGTAGGCACCACCACGTCCGCAGAGGACACAGCGGCTGTGTCGATTTCGATCGTAGGCACCTTGGACAGCCAAGACGACCATTCAACGGATTGGCCTGAAAATCCGACGTCGTAGTCGATGAGCGAAAATCCGGGGCCAAGAGGAGGAAGATCAACACCGGTATGGTTGCGAAGATACTCGCCCATCTCGGCACGCACGTCGAGCTTTGCATCTCCGGTGAAGGCCCAGACAAGCGCGATAAGCAGGCGGCGAACAGAGTAGGCTTCGATCTGATCGGCGGCGAGCGGGAAGTCCAGGTGCTGCGCATTGTAGTCGAGCATGTTGCGGATCGTCTTGTTGATGAGCGAGAAAAGTGTCGACAGGGCACGTGCCTCAGTAAAGTCCATAATGTGCGGTACAGTCCTTGCAAAGTCGAGCGCACCGTTGACCAGACCGTCGTCCTCGAAGAACGGCGCCAGTGCATCCGCGACAGCCCTTTGCACCTGCAGATCTGGACTGACGTCATTCGACCCATCGGACGAAGTCACAGCAGCAGCGGCTCTTCGCGCAGCCACGGCACCAGCTAGCTCGTCATCATCCAGCTCGATCGGTGTCGAGCGCAAGCCCGTCAAGTACCTAGCATATAGCATCGACGGACACACGATATCGTCACTGAACCAGATCATGCCACATCGCGACACCGTCGCAAGTGTAGCATATCGCAGCGATTCAACCTCAAACATGATGCGTACGTTGAGCGGCAGGTTGAGACGCTCACCGTTGGGCAGAGTGAGCAGCTTATTGTCGTCCAGCACCGAGTTGAGGTTCTCCACCCATTCGGGATCCACATCGCCGTCAAAGACGATCCAGTGACGCTTGGTGCTCTCGCCACGCACGTTGTCGATGATCTTTCGCAGCACCTGCGTGAACAGACCGTCATTCCACTCTCGTGTCGTCGGGTCGAGCGTACCGTAGAGGCTTTCTTTCGATACTGCCTTTGGATCGATGACATAAGACACGCCTTCTTGGCCTTCCAGCCTCTCGAGTGCAGCCAGGAGCACCTGCCAAGCCTGCGTCTTACCAGTACCAGACGGTCCGACGAGCATGAGACCATGCGAAATCTTCTGAATCTGGTACAATTGCAGCACCTTTTCGGTCCACAGCCCGCCTTCGACCAGGTGTCGCTCGGCGCATACGGCAGCAATGTGGCCACGCAGGGAATCCAGGTTGACCGGCTTGTACTTGACACCCGGGAAGACATCGGACAAAAGACTCTTGAGCAACGGCACATCCTCGGCTATGAGCTTGGGCACAATCGTCTCCGAGACACTCTGAATCAAAATCTCCTGTTCGGACACGTCAATAGAGATATCAGCGTTGGCATCGCCGCCATTGAGCATGTATTCACGCTTGAGCTGACCGGCGCTGACGAGCACTGCTTTGAGCGCTCGCAAACCAAAGTCGTAATGCGGTTGCGGGCTGAGCTGTTCGAGACAGAGATTGAAGAAGGGCACAATCTTGGATGCGAGCGTCTCGGCGGTACGGAAACCTTGGGAGAACAACATCACTTGGGCGATCAGCTCGCGGTCGGGGTGCGTCATTGCCATGTTGCGGAACAGCTTCTTCAAGTTGTCTGGTAAGTTGGATCGACCAGCGTAGGTGGGGTTGGTGGTGATGAAGATTCCAACCCGGTTGTTGAGCGGGACACGCTTGCCGAGGAGCTCAATCTCGTTGGCGCTTGCATTACCGGTCGAGTCAGCCAGACCCTGCTGAATGCTCTGAATTTGCTGCGAAACCGCCGACAGGATGCGTTCCTCGAGTCGGTTGAACTCGTCGAAACAGCCCCATGCCCCGACACGGCAGAGACCCACGAAGATACGGCCCATAGCCTGGAAGTCGAATGTCTCGTCACAACAGAAGACAATGACAAACATGCCGAGCTGAACGCCCAACGCTTTCACCGACTCGGTCTTGCCCGTACCAGCAGGACCGAAGGGAGCACCTCCGAGCTTGTAGTTGAGCGCTTGAGTGAGCGTAAGATAGCAGCGGTCGGTGAGTGGTGTTTGAACGAGGCGATCGGGCACGCCAAGGTACTCGTAGCCGTACGGGAAGGTAGCGTTGGCCATTTGAACGGAAAGTCGGTCAAGCGGCTTCTCAATCTGGCGGTTGAGGTAGAATCGCATCTGCGAGAGCCAGTTGAAGTCACGAGCACACTCCACGCGCTGAGACATCAGAAGACGGATCACATCCCTCTGATGGACAAGCTCGGTGATGAGGTGCTCACACTTGCGTCGTTGCAGCGCTTCAACGTCGGTAAGCACAGTGTCAGCGAGCAAGTCAAGACCACGCAGCACCACATCAAGAGGATGCTGAAGGCCAGCGCCGCTCTCAAATGCTTCATCGACCATCTTTGTCCAGCTCGCTTGAACGGCCAACACCACAAGCTGGGCCGGATACTTTGCGATCCACTCGAGGAAGCACTCAAGAGTAAGCGAATCCGTACTCGTATAGAAGGACTCGAGCTCGGCCGCAGCCTCAGACAGAAGCTCTGCGAGCGAGATACGCATCTCGCTCTCCACCTTGGCGAGCCAGTCGTTGATCTTGGGATGGTCCTTGAGAAGGATGGGCGTGCGGAAGGGAACTGACTCTCCCTCGCGGCTCACCATGGCCGTCAGCATGCCAGCAACCTCATCAAGCTCGACAGTGGCGATACCAGCAAACATCTTCTTCAAGTGCTTCAGGATGCGTGCGGTGTCCTTTGAGTTGCCGATGATCTCAAGCAAGTCTTCGTCCCCGACAAAGTAGAAGCGTGGGAAGTTGGCACGTTCCCGCTCCAGGTACTCTCCGAGCGCCTTCTGGATCTTGCTGAGCAGATCGGCGAGACGCTCGAGACTCTTCTGTACACCTGGAATATTGAGCACATCGAGCACGAAGGGCGACTTGTACACTTTTTTCATGACGGTCAGGAACTCGGTGTTGATGTTCTGGAAGCGCGAGCTCTCGACCGGAAGGATGTGGCGAATCTCAGCGCTGCCGCTAAAAATGCCTTCCAGGTAAACCCACTGGCGCTGGACATCGATCCACGTATCGAACAGCACCGAGATCTTCGACAGCCTGTCCTCCCAGAGCGACGCCTCCTCCTCGAACACCTTGTAGTGCGGGCTCATCGACATGGCTCGCAGCGCATTGAGGTTGTCACCAGCAAGCTGGAAGAGGTTATCCCAGCCACGAATGAGCCTGCACTTGTTCTGGTAGTTGACCAGGTCCAACGTGTAGTTTGTCCAAGCCTCTCGCACCTGCTTGAGGTATTCTTCGAGGGCCAACTCGCCCTGCGCCTGAGCGACGACGGCCTTGATGATGGCATCGTGCCTCTTCAGGTCAAGGTCCCACACTGCACCGAGGGTCATGCTGCTGGCCGAGTAATGGTCCTGCACCTTGAGCTGCTTGAAGAGCGAGCGCCAGTGACGCTCGCGCATCGCTTCAGACTTGAGATCTGAAATGACCGCGTTGCTCTTGAGCAGAGCACGTAGATGCTCCTGGACATACTCGAAAGCAGCGTACTGACGCATTCTGCTAGGCATGTCGCGCGTCTGAGCCAACAATGCGTCAAGCTGCTGTCTAAGCTTTCGAGGTTGGACATTGCTCCAGTTGGTGTCACGAATCTCTGAGAGCTGGGTCCAGGTGCCGGACAAAGCCGTCCAGACAGTCTTGAGGTCCCGCAGCTCCTCGAATACAGGCTCCAGACGGTCATCCTGAGTGTGCTCCAGGTCAAGCGCCTCTTTGGCCCGAACAACCAGCGCACAATCTTCGGCTAGCTTGACGACACGTGCCTCGAAAACATTGATGGTATTCATGGCGCCGTCTGCCTTGAGAGTACCTTGAATCGGCTTTTGCTGCTCCCACTCGCTGATGATGGTCGACATCTTGTCGCTCACGATCTTGTCTTCGGCGATGATCTTCATCTGAAGCCCAGCGAGCTGCTCTTGGATGCTGGAATTCTTGCGACTGAGGATCTCCTGGAACGCGCTCCACTCACCTTCGACCTGGTCGACGTAGAGCCAGTCTTGCGGGAACATGTAGCGCTGTCGTTCGAGCGTCTTTTGTCCTGTACCAAAGAGCTCGATCTGGGGCTGCCAGACCTTAGTCTTGCGCTTGAGATCCTGAACGAAAGTGATAAAGGTGACGGCCTGGGCTGTCGAGCTGCCTTCGATACTGTGCTGCTCAAGCTCGACACGCGCCTTGGCGACAGCAGCGTGTACCTCTCGCATCGCAGCGCCAAGCTTGGTACCAAAGCGATTGAGGATATCGCGCTGCCAAGTGTCGTACTTGGCATTGACCTTGCTCTGCACCTGGTCATAGTCGATGACGCAAATTCCAAACGAACGCTGCGTGTCGGAATTGTCGAAAGTGGCGCGCGTACGACGGATCTCTGCGAGCAACTGCTGCCAGCTTGCCAGCGAATCGCCGAGGCGTGCAAATACATGCTCAGACTCGAGATCCCACAGCGACTGGAATTGGAGCCATTTGGATACGTAGCTGCCAACTTCGGCCAGCTTGGCCTCAATAAGAATGAATGGTCGCTCGAGCGAGTCATCTTGGAAGCGAGTGAGCAGCGAAGTGTAGTCCTGCTCTGTAACACGTTGCTTTCCCCGCATCTGGAGGCCGATCTCATAGCGCGAGCTCTGGATCCTCGTCAGGCAACATACCACGGACAGAACTTCGTGGAGCTGTCGGAACCACGAAGCCTGTGCGTGCTCGAGAGGCGGGTCAAGGAAGATGACTTGGTTCTGGATGCGTACCTCGTGAGTGATCGGCTCCAACACGATCTGGTCAGCAGCTACACCACCTTCACCGTCCACCCCATTGGCACCCGCAATACCGTTGTTGAGGCCCTTGGATCCTCGATCGCCTCGTCCGATGGCAGAGTGCGAGCTGCCCTGGCCCAAGCCGTGACGCACGAATGCCTTGCACCAGGCCACGCTGACCGACTTGAGCCTGCGCAGAAGTACGTCCTCAATGAGGCGGTCAAGGTTGCCGACCCACTCCTCGAGGTTGGGATAGCCTTCGAGGTTGAGCCTGTCGATGGTGTTCTGGATCTTCTGCAGGCGCTCGGCAAAGGCTTCAGTGCGGTAGGCACACTTGCCCAGCTCATCGATAGTGGAGTGCATATTGCGCTGGATCTCAATCAACTCGGCAGTCTTGTCCTGGAAGAGGCTGACGATGCTGGCGAACTGACGCACAAAGGCAACTTGGCGGTTCTCCCGGCCCGACTCGCCGCCCGAGCCAGGAAGGTAGGGTGCTGCGCGGTGGCTTTCATAAATGTTGGCGAAGTGCTCCCAGCGCAGTGTCATGCCTTGAGAGATGAGATGATGCGCTTCAGTGTAGACCTGCGCGATCAGACAGGTGATCTCGGGGTTGGCACGCACCAAACTACACGTTTGGTTGTACGTACGAACTGTCTCCATGAGCGAGACGGCATGCGGGTAGACCTTTTTGGCGTCCTTTGCAAGGTTTGTGATAGCATGCGGGATCTGGAAGTTGAGCCAGATAAGGTTACGTACCTCTTTGAATAGCGAGATGGTGTGGCCGTCAAAGTTGACACTGAGCTGAAAAGCGTTGCCCGCGGCGCGGTTCTTTGTGACGTCAAAGACTCGACCGGCAATGCTCATGTCTCTGCGGTTGATGTCGTGTAGCCAACTGTCGAAGAGCGGTCTCGTGTCGAGCTTGCGACGGAAGGTCTCGCTCTCGCTTTGCAATTTCTGCCCCTCCGCATAGAGCTCCCAACCCTTACCGAGCACGTCTTCGACCCGCTTCATGTAGACATTGAGCTGACGCTCAATCTGACGGGCCCAGATTATGGCACCGGCAATCTCGGGAACATCGCGAAGTTGGCTCATGTGGTTGGCCTCGGAGGGCCGATACTGCGCCTTGAACTTGTCATGAAGCGCTTTGATGTCGGACTTGACGCTGTTGAGCAGCTGCTGCTGGTACTCCTGCACAGCGCCACGCACCTTTGGACGCACAAAGAGGCTGTTGAACTGCGACAAGACCCGGAGCATCTCTCGCGCCGACTTGGCCTGGCCGAGCAGATGACGGAGGCGGGCGATGAGGCTGTTCTCGACACGGGCGACACGCTCGTTGTAGGCGCCCTCGGCTGTGGTCCAAATCTCGGTGCCTTCCTGAGAGACATCGAGCACGTCGATCACCTTGACCTGATCGAAAGCTGCACGAATCTCTTCGCTCATCTCGATTCCGGCGAGGTTCTGAGTAGCGACTTGCCTTTCGTTGGCGGAAGCAGTTGCACCGGCGGCAACGGTGCCAGGCATGGCAAGACCCTTGCCCGAGCTGACCATGGCACGAAGCTGCTCGTGTGTCTTTCGGAAGGCACCAATGTAGTTGAGTCGCTCGCGGAGCTTGGCGTGTGCAGGATTGATCTTGATGGGCAAAAACCTCTCGGATCGCTTACGAGTGACCTCTCTGGCGATATTGACAAAGTCCTTCATGAGCTCGTCCCAAACCTGGAAGACGTCGGCAGCGGTGGAGACGGTGTCCCAGAAACGCGGAAACTCCTGCCACATGATTCTCTGTGAAGCCAACACCTTGAGGAGGGTGTCGTTGAGGTCCCTGCTGATGGCCTCGACGAGTGGGAGCGCACGTTCAACCGGATACGGGCTGATGCGGAGCTTCTTGTTGAGATGATTGAATATGGCGCTGAGCGCATCAGCACACTTGTCGAGATCGGTGGCGGAAAGGAGCTCGTTGATAGGGAAGTCTTTCATGAGGAGGTTGTAGTTGTGCACCTTTTCGGCACAGTCCTTGAGACCCGTGTCGGCAAGGAAGGAGACGGTGGCGTGGAAACGCTTCGCATGCTTGAGAATGTCGAGGGTAAGGACGATGGGATCAGAGCGGAGCTGCTGCTCGATGGACTCCTGGGCCTTTTCCATCGAGAGCCAAAAGTTGATCTCCTGAGAGGCGGTTCCAGATGCGACGCTGCGGTCGAGCTTGGTGATGGTCTGGACCTCCTTAACCCACGAGTTGACGTCGGACTGGAGCTTGTTAAGGAAGGAAGAGTCTTGCAGGAGCGAGGCAGGCTCGACGGCTTCGACGCTGACACGGGTGGCCGCTGCATGGCAACGGTCGACAGCAGCACGCACGACGGGATGAATGGTGAGAGTGATGTCGGGAATCTCGACGTTCTGCTGAAGGTGGAAAAGACTGAGCTCGAGCTCGGCAAACTTGCGCTTAGCCATAGGAATGCCCATTTTGGTATCGCTATCCTTTGTCTTTGAGCCTGAAACGAGAACTTTGTCCTTGGGCGCCTTGCTGGCGACAAAGGCATCGAACCAGGGCGACATGACATTGTGAACGACGCTGTGAAGCGCTTCGTATGGGCTCTCTCGGACTGCTGGAGCGGTTGAAGCAGCATCGCCTTCGTCGAGGGTAGTACCGCCATTGTTTGCGGTGCTGCTGCTGGATGGCCGTGCAGCATCGGGTTCGGTGGAGGAGGTGGTGGTGGTTGCAGCAGCAGCCGGACCGAAGAGGGTGAGCACGTGGAGCTGATGTGACAAGGGCACGGTTGGATCGAGCACCGAGACTCTCTTGATAAGGGCGATACTAGAGACGTGGCGAGAAGAGTATGAAGCCTGGGTCGACATTTCGTAGTCGAACAGCTCGTGATCAGGAGTATCCGAGGATACATGCTGGCGTCGGATCTTGTTGACGTAGGCGGTCATGATACTTGGATCGGAAGCGAAAGATGAGGCTTGGTCCTTCCATGTTGGTGTATCAAGGAGAATCTCGGATATGATGGTAGGGTCGGAGTTGAGAAGGATAGGTAGGAGTGAGCGAAAGTAGGCTTTGAGCCTGGAGGTGTCGAAGAGGCCGTTGAAGCGAGTCGCAGAGGAAGAAGGCGACATGTCGGTGGACTTGAGGCCGTGCTTGGAGAGCACATCGGTTTCACTGTCACGGCGACCGACCAGAAGGCCGTTTGCGCCGTTCGGCGCGTCGTCCATGTTGTTTCGCTCTTTGAGTGACGAAGAGTGCGACAGGTTGACTAGAGAAGAGTCATTCGGGTTGAGAAATGAGTGAGACCGAGGTTGTCCGAACGCAAGCGCTTTTCGTCGACCTTGATCGAGTGGAATGCGAATAGCAAATGATGGAAGTGAGATGAGAATGGTGGTGGAAGAAGCTTGCCAACTGCCGATCCGAATCGAGTTGCAGGAGTGCTGCTGGCTGTGGTTGGTGGAGCCACGCGCTGGCTTCGGCTTTGGTTGTCAAAAGTGTTGGTCTAAATTTTGGCTATTGGGCTGCGCGTTGCGAGGCAGGCGTGCGTGCGTGCGTGCGTGTTCCAGCTCAGCTTTGGGCGCTCCCGCGGCTTTAACACCTAAACTGCCCAAAAACGCTTGTTGTTGTTAGATACAAGTCTAACACCAATCCTACTTGACAGCAGAAGCCCAGTCTGGATAGCAGATACTGTCGGCCTGAGAGTGGCGATTTTCACCTCAGAGCACATCAATCCGGTATGCTTTCCGTGTTGGCGGGTATGGTCTGACTACCCTCGTTGATAGTGGGATTGCTTTGTACCCGTTCTCTTTGCCAACGGGCAATCATATACATCCAACCAATTCAGGACGCAAAAAGGAGACACAGAATTGCTTGTGGGTTTACGGTCGGACTTATGCATCGGGCTGCACGCGGCCCGATCTGATTTTCGCAGGTCCAACATGCAGCGTCTAGGACAAGATACAATAATGCAAGCAAGATGCAGCACGCACAGCTTAAGACACACTCGATGTGGCGTGTTTGGTGCCTGATGCTTTCTCCTCTTCCCGCTGAAAAAGTTAATAAACGCGTTTGGATTCTTTGCGGTAAACGAGCACACAATTGGATCGACAGCACTGCCAAGCCCGGCAAGGATCTGCACCTTCCATGCCCTTACCTCTTGTCCCGTTGCATGCCCCAATGCTATCTTTGAGCGCCAGTGTTGCTACCACCGCTCATCCCGTTGTCCTTTTGAGCCATGCAAGAGGCCGTGGCTGTCTGGTTCATTCGCGACCCCTTTGCACTAAGCTTGCGTACGGAGTGGTTCTGGAAGGGAGGTCGCAGTCTCATCTTGGTTCATCTCGCTTTGAATCGCCGCAGTCGTTTCCGACGGTACTCGCGCAAACCCAATCACGCCTCTGTTCGATCACTTGCCTTAGGAGGTCAGGTAGCACTGCAACATCGAGTGTCGATAGTTACAAAGAATTGGGATACTGAGCAATTGACCTTACGCATACGAGCACCGAGCTTGAAAAAAGGTGTGCCCGAACGCCGAGCTCAATCAAGCGGACATTGTTTGCAGCTCGGCTCTGCTGCAATGCACCAAACAGATCTCTCAAAACCCCTCTTTCCCCACACTAATTTTGATCCATCAGCGATAGACGAGTGTCTAAAACCCCTGATTCGCAAACCAGATAAACAACAACCCAGATCGCTTCCTCATCACCATCAACGACAACAACACAAAGCATAGCAATCACAACAAAAACCAAAAAACCAAAAACGATGATCGGTTCGATCGAAACCTCGATCCGATCTGCGATCAATGCACATGAAAGTGTTTTCTTTCTGAAGCATACGTCTGTGTAAAAAGAATGAGGCGCAACGCTAAGGGGGAAGCACGACGTGTGTGAAGTGTGACAAGCGTGCCGGTGGATGTCGATGTGAGCTTCCTTACGTCTCGATTATGCCAAGCGGCTGTTCGAAAGTCTTTTGTGAACCAGTGAGTTGTATAGAGTGGAAACTAGCTGGCTCTCTCAGGCCAGAACATTCTGGCTGGAGTCTTTGGCGAGCAGAATGGTGATGACCCCTATTCCGCTGTGGTCAGACCTTCCCTCTCAGCCGTTGTAGTCAGAAGGCTCCCTCCTCGTGCGCCATCCTTCTCGTTCCATCCTCATTGATATAGAGTCCCTTCCTTTTCCATCTTGCTCGGCCTCGACACCATACGACATTTTCTCTTTCGTCGCCCTTCTCTCAACTCAACACTCCTCCGTGTTTCTCGAGCAACTTGCAGCGTAACCACCTCGGTCCATCTCGCTCCCTTCTGAACGTCACATCGTTCATTCGACACTTCGACGAAGCAGGATGCACGCCAGCTTGCCGCATACATCGCTTCGGCGACAAATCTGCTTTTCCAGACTAAGCACTTTGTTCATCTCACTCTTGTTTCTCTTCCAATCTACCCTTTCCACCTCTGTGTCTTCACCGACCAAGCGAGACGCATTCACCGACGTACGTGGCACAGCTGGTGATAAGTCCCTCACAAGCACCGGCAAACGTCCAGCTGGAGCCTATGCGCGCTCACTCCCCATCTCTCCCGACAGCCAGATCTTTACCTGGTACTCTAAAACCCCAGTCAACGAAGCTGACGCCGAAGCTGCGTTTATCATCATCCACGGCGTCAACCGAAACGCAGGCACATACTGGTCCATTCTCAACAACGCTTGGGCCCAAGCACGCGATGCCTCTTTCGGCTCTGCTACACCCAACTCTATACGTGTCGCTCCTCTCTTCTTCAGCACGGACGAGGACAGCGGGGCGTATAATGCTACAGAGTTGGCCTGGGGAGATTCAAACGCGTGGACAGCTGGAGAGGCCAGCACAAACCCTACCCTAAGTGGCGTTTCATCGTTCACGGTGCTTGATATGCTTTTGAATAGGTTTTCAAATCGAGCCGCGTATCCGAAGATGAAGTATCTCACGTTTGTCGCTCATGGAGGTGGAGCACAGATGTTGCAACGATATGCTGTCATGGGAGCTCCGAACCCAGACCCTGCACGATTGAGCGTTCGCTACGTCTTAGGCGACCCCTCTTCCGAACTCTATTTTACCGAAGATCGTCCAGTCGCAGTCGATAAAGCCAGCTGCCCCACTTGGGACAACTATCGCTACGGTACTAAAAGGTATACTGCAAACTACGGCGTGATCAACTCTGCGCGTGCCCCGGGGATCTTCAAAACATACGCTGCGAAAGAGGTGCGTTACGTCGTAGGTCTCAACGATACATCCACTGTAAATGGCGATCAGACTTGTATGGCACATGCTGTAGGTGGTCCAATACGCAGAAATCGCGGTCTAGCCTACTGGAAGTACATCCATCTACTTTCCGGCACCACCGACCCGGACCAACTCAAAAACTTCCCCGGTACTTTCCCAGCCCTAGATCCAAAGTATGGAAATACTACCCAGAAGAACATCCCCAGGTCGAGCGCTACAGTCTTGGCCAGGTATAGGGGTGTTGAGGTGAGACACACATTGACGGTGGTCAAGGGAGCTGGCCACAACGCAAGCAAGGTTTACAGCTCTCCGGAGGGGAGGAATGCTTTGTTTGCCGATCAAGAGAGTAGTGGAGGTGGGACGGTTCCGGATTTGTCACAGCAGCTGGTGGGGTATACTGCTGACGCTGCCGGTGCGAAGAACTACGATGCTGGTGGCGATGATGATGATGATTGAGCAGCAGGGGTTTGGGGTTGGGGTTGGTTTTTTAAATTCGTGGATTTGGGCTCTGTTGTTGTGCTTCAATGTTGGGAAATTGCTCCTGTTTAAGGCTCAGAATTCAGCGTCTTCGAGAAGGCAGGCGGGTTCTCTTGTCTTTCTGTTTGTGTGGTCGCTGTGAGGGAGTGATAGAGTACGCATTGTAGACTCAGAAAGGTCAGCCTTCACAGGGGGGACAAGATGTGAGAGTGGATGAAGCGAGGTGGGAAAAAGTGTCGGAATTCGGACTTTAATATTTTCTGGACTGCGCCAAATTGGCTCTCGTCAGCCTCCTTCCTGTATCTTTTTCATATTCACACCTCTCTGCTCCATACCCATTCGGACCACACAAACCTTTGAAACAGTATATTCAAGAAGCTCTTCTAACGATGGCGGGACCGAATCTCGAACTATTCAAGTTTGGCATGTACCTCTTCTTCCCTCTCGCCGTCATGGTCCACTACGGCGATCCCGAATGGTACCATCGAAACATCCTACCTGTAAGCCCCATACACTCATCTCCACTGTGCACTATCGATCATACTTACAAACTCACCTTTAATGCTTGGCATCATCGGCAATGCAGATTCGGGACCAGTTCTGGCCAAAGGAAGAATCACTATATCGTCCACCACGTAATTCGGACGACGTCAAAGCAGCGTTGGACGAGATGAAGGCAAAGAGACTGGCAAAGAGAGAAGCGAGGTTGAGAGAGCATGGGCCAGAATTGACATCACCTCCATCAGCAGCACCCACAGCAGCAGCAGCAGCAGCGATAGGGACGGGGGAGAAGGAAGCATCGAGAATCGCAGACTTGGTGGATGAGAAGAAGAGCCAGCGTTTGGTGTAGTCGTCGACAACGAATGGAAAGGCAATTTTCATCGCTCAAACAGATTGGAGTGTCGTTAAAGTGTGTGCAGAGTGAGTTCAGATGTGATTGATAGGCGGTGCGACTGTCGAGAGAGGGACCCGAGGGGTCGGGGTATTGAGACTCGAATTGCTTGCACGAGTTTAGCTTTGACAGGTCTCAAATGAAGCCTGGTCAGACACGGCAGACGTAACAACATCTCATGAACACCCGCAGGATGGTCTTGCGAATCCACTCTATACTAATTTTGTGTGTCTACACTAATTGAAGTACAAAGCTACGATTTCGCCTTGATCCCGCTTGAAACGAGCCCCAATTCTCGAAGAAACGCCTCCGAATACCTCTTGACCTGTCTGTAAGTTGCCTCAAAATCGCCGGTGTAGTAGCTGTCCGCGATGGGTTTACCATCGTCGACGTCGCCAAAGAGACGTACCGATGCGGTGGAGCCTTTTGGTTGCATTCGTTTGAGGTTTCTTTCGTTGTTGGTGTCCATTCCGAAGATGTAATGGAAACGGGTGTAGTCTTGGGTGGTGATTCCACGGGCAGTATTGTTGAGATCGATTGGGATGCCGCGCTTCTGGAGGAGGACGGTTGTGCGTTCGTCGGGTTCTTCGCCTTCATGGTAGGCGGCAGTTCCGCACGAGTCTAGAAATCCAAAGCGATCACGAACGCCTGCTTTGACAGCGGTATCCTCAAACACTGCCACTGTGCCACATCGAAGTGCGGTTCAGGAGGCAAAGACCGGAAAAGGGTGAGGTTAGGTTCTAGAATCATACCGAAAGGAAATAGGACGAGGACAAGCCGAACATACGAGCCATAGGCGAACGGCAGATGTTACCGAGACAGCAAAAGAGAACGTTGATCTTCTCTCGACTGGCTCCGGCATTGTCGCTGCTACTCGATGATGCCATGGTGATTTTCTGCCGCGAAACGGGAGATGTGGGAGCAGGGTTGCCCAAACAAGTCCGATATATCTTGGGTGACGGTTCCGAACGCCGACGGATGAGCTTTGGAAGCGATGTGTTGCAAAGCGGCTGGTATCGTCTCACGAGGTGGTCCGCAGTGCAAAGGATGGCGTGGAGATTGAGGTTTGCGAATTTGCATGCATCCGCGGAGAAGAACGAATCGGGGTAGTTGGAGGGTGGAGAGTCAATCGACCGTGCGCAAATCGGGATGGTGCAAATCGGGATGGTGCAAATCGTGACGTTCTTGCGTCCTCCACTTATGCACGTTGCACTAAGCACTTTTTTTCAGCCGGGATGCAGTTGCCCATCACGTCTGTGTGCACGCGCCCGCGGAAACGCCGAAGCACCAGTTCGTCTGTTCTCAACCCCGGGACAAACAGACAAAGAGAGTCACAGAGTGGTTCTACGAATGTATGGTGCAATCCACTGTTTCACCGAGGCAACCCATTGCACTTTCCCACCCACTTTCCCACATACTTTCCCACCATCATCTTTATCGCAACTGCACCGGACAAAGCTGGATACGCCCGCGCCTGCTGGTTTAAAGTCTCACCGCCTGTGTAGCTTTGTTGGCACACTCATTCCCATCCTCAACACATCAAGCACTGCTCGAAGCACAACCTTGCAAATCAACACACCTTGCCCTATAACCTAGACAGAAACACATCTTTAGCCAACCATGGTCAGCTACTCGGAACTTGCCTCCAAGAACGCATCGGTCAACTCGACCGGTCAGCTTGCGCTGGTTGCGGGCGGCACGCAGGGCATCGGTGCCGGTATTGCGCTCCGCTTTGCACTTGCTGGAGCTTCGGTTTGGCTTGTTGGTCGTAACGAGACTAAGGCGGCTGAAATACTCGAACAGCTTCGCAAGGCCTCGGACGAAGCTCAACGTCGAGCTGCTTCCAACGGCAATCCTTCTTCGTCTACCGCGGCTCAAGACCATCAATTCTTCAAGGCGGACCTTTCTACCACAGTCGGAGTAAAGAAAGTTGCGCAAATGATCATCGAGAAGGCAGGAAGAGGTAGTATCGACTATCTCATAGAGACCCAAGGGGGTCCTCCGCATGGAGAGATTGAGACCAACTCGGAAGGCGTTGAATCTCAGTTTGCCGTTCAGGTGCTTTCCCGTGTCGGGTTGGCCAAACAGCTCGTGGAGGCGGGGACGATCAAACGTGGTGTTCTCATGGTTGCTGCTCCCGCTCAAGGATCCAAATCCCCAATCGACGTCGAAGATCTCGACTTTGTGAAGGCTAAACAGGCCGGTACTTGGTGGTCCGGTCCGATTGGTTTGATGAAAAAAGGTGCTCAGGCTGCGTCGCTACTCGATGCGGCTTGTTCGCATTTGGCGGAAACCCATCCAAACCTTACGTTTACGCATTGCTTCCCCGGGTTTGTCAATACAAATGCGCTGAGCAACCAGGGTCATAGTTCGTTGTTGGTGTTGGCGGGTACGGTGTTTGGCCCGATTTTGGGAAGTAAGGCTGGTCCGGGGGGGTATGCGGAGTTGCCGTTTTATCTGTTGGCTAATAGCGAGGGAAATCGGTATTTGGAGTCGGGGAGGGCTAATTTGTTCGGTCCCAGTTTGAAAAAGCTCGAACTTAGTCCGAATGTGAGGGAGAAGAGTGTTAGGGAGACGTTATGGTCCAAACTTGCCGAGTATTTCTCTTGACCCTTCACATCCCATGTACTATACTTCCACACCATCCAGATTCATGCTTGAATGCTTAACATCATACCTTCCTTCTCCAGCTTTGCATACTTTACACACGCTATCAGATGGTGAAATAGAGAAAGTGTACAGTACAGAGTTATAGTGATACTGGTTCAAATTTTTTTTTGAAAGGAGCGACTTGAAAGATACAGTATGTGCACTACACGGTACAGATACAGCCCAAGCGACAGGGTGCGAGACCACGACCGGATCAGAAGCCGAACCAGCGAGCGAGAAAAGCGAATAAGTATGAGTGGGAATAACCGAAAAAGAAAGAAAAAGGGAAAGCAACAACGACAAAAAAGCGTCTGAGAAGAGCGGGAAGGGAGGAAAAGCGATGGGGGGTCGGGGTGGGGGGATCGTACTATTCCGCGGATGATCTTATTCTGAGAAAGAGAAAGAGAAAGCGAGGATGGGGAGCTTATGCAGCAGCAGCCTTCTTGTCGCCGGGCAATTTGCCATCGAGCATGCTCAACAGGTCAAGCACGACCTTGTCAAAGTCCAGCTGCGTCGCATCGTCCTCAATCATGTTTCCGAACACACGCAAACCTTGAATCTTGGACACCATCTCCTTGTTCCACGCCAGCGTGTAGCTGCCCTTGGAGCCTGGTTTGCGACCTCTTGGGTCTTTGGTCGGGATGGGCGCTTGACCAGCCGCTTGAAGCGCAGCCTGATGTGCCGCCGCTTCGGCTTCGGCTGCTCTGGCAGCTTGCATCTCGAGCTTCGTCCGCCTCTTTCGCTTGGCTGGGGGCGGGTTCATCGACGGATCTGGCGCTGCTACCGGAGGAGGCGGTGCCGCTGCCGCAGCAGCCGCTTCAGCAGCGAGCTCAGCTTTGGACTTACGACCACGCTTGCCCTTGGGCCTAATACCAGTAATTACAGGCGTAGCAGGAGGCACGGCAGCAGCAGCAGAAGCCGGAGCCGCTGTCGCTGCTGCAGCGGCTTTCTTGCCTTTGGCAGCCGTGCCATTGGCCTTGATGATGGTGGCGGATGGATCAATGAAGCCAGCCTGTTGCTGTGCTTGGTAACCTGCTGACTTGGCGACGGTGGCTGGCGCTGGCGCTGCAGAAGGTGCAGTTGCGGCTTGGGTCTGGTTCTTGGGCTTGCGTCCGCGTTTCTTGGGTACTGTAGCAGCGGCCGCAGGGGCGGCAGGAGCTACTGATGGCGAGGCCGAGGCTGCGGCCGTCGCAGCTGCCGCAGCTGATTGAGATCGCGAAGCTGCGCTAGACGCGGCCGGGCCGTCACGTGCTGTAGCGCCGACGGTAGAAGATGTCGGGTAGTTGCCCCATTCCTGCTGGCCGCTTGCGGATGAGTAGCTGTTGTCAAAGCGCGACTCCCTTGCGGCTGCAGTATTGCTTCCCTGGTTGGCGAAGCTTTCGCTAGCTGTTGGGTAGAGCGACTGACCAGAGCGGTCACGGTTCGCGCCATACGAATCTGAGGGCTGGTAGTAGCTGTGCTCGCTCCTGTAGGACGCGTTGGGCGGAGGCTGCTGCTGTTGCGGCTGGGATTGCTGTTGCTGCTGCTGTGGCTGCTGCTGCTGGCCCTGCTGCTGCTGTTGAGGCATGAGCTGGTTGCCGTTGTAGCCTCCAGTGAAGGCTTCTGAGAAGCTGGCGAACGTGTTTGGACGCGAGTTGGCCGAGGATGAGGATGCGGCATTGCCTGGCTGCTGGCCGGGGTAATTGGATGGGAAGTGGGAACTAGATCCCCCGGATGGGTAGCCACCGTACCCACCGACGTCGTCTCTAGAGCCCGATGGTAGCATATTGCTGCTAAAGTAGCCGGCTTGCTGCTGCTGCTGTTGCTGTTGCTGCTGCTGCTGTTGAGAGGGAGATGACGCGTATCCAGACTGCGCCTGCATGTCCCACGAGGAAAGACCACCGCGGTACTGCTGCTGACCGCCTCGGCCGTACATCTTTGCTGACAGCCTTATTTGCGCGGACGTGATGAGGGAGAGAGAGAGAAAGATGAAAGCTGACAGGTGGATGCGACGCGTCTAAAGTGACGGTGTTGCGGTGTGCTCGACGCGACGAAGACAGGGCGACAAAGAGGGCTTCCGAGAACAAGTACGCGCTGGGAATGAAAGAGAAAGAAACCGCAGGGGTATGTACGACAGGGTGTTGCCGATAGAGGTCGAAGTTGCGATCACGTGCGACTGGATGGAAGGCAGCAAGTGCGTTGGGATGGACGGCGAGAAGAGGGGGCGATGCGATCGCGATTTGGACGGCATCGGCAGCAGCTAGTTAGCTTGTGCCGCTTTGCTTGCTGGCTGCAGATGCAGATGCGCCGTGAAATGCTTGAGCCACGCTTCGCCCTCTTTACGCCTCGTTATGCTCTAGAGTGGTCTTGGCGCGAGTGACAAGCCGGCAGCCGCGTCTCTGTGGCGATCAATTTTTTATTAATTTTCCTTTCTTTGCACAAAGAGCCCAGCGGGCCAGCGAACCAGCGGGGCCAGCATGGAAAGCTTGCTGAGATGGTCACCACTCCACGACGAACCGACGCGTCGAGTGTTTGAGAGCTGCCGATCGATCGGTCCATTTTCCCGATTTTGCTACCTCTTCCCGATCGGTGCCCGTTCTTTTTCCAAATCCGAGATCTGAACGAGTGCGCTGCCTGAAAATCTCGAAAGTTCTCCCAATCCTCCACGCTTTGCCTCTGAGGGCCGTGCTCTCCACCAAAAGTTGTAGTTGGCCTCCACCCCAAGCATCCCCCGTACAAGTGCAGCACTTGTTGCTCAGCCTGCTGTCATATCACAACAAGGATCCAAGCAGCCATGCAGATGTGTTTGGACGTTTGTGTAGACTCGAGCTTGAAGCTAGAGGCGCTTGTTGAGTGCCAAAGCTTCCGACTCAGCCGAGTGAACCAAATCATCGGAAGTGTGAGCATGATTTTTGAGCAGAGTGCAAGCTAATCATGATTGAAAGCCGACGTTCTTCGGCAGCGTGTGACATCCAAGTCACCTTTTCAATTTTCACCTTCCACCTTCCACACCTTCCACCTTCCACCTTCCACCTTCCACCTTCCACCTTCCACCTTCCACCTTCCACCTTCCACCTTCCACCTTCCACCTTCCACCTTCTTTCTTCTTTCTTCTTGCACCACACCATTTCTCCCCTCTCTCCCGCTCCTTTATCCAGGACTTCACTCTACCACGATTCCTTTGTATCTGCACCCTGGATTCGGTTTGGATTAGCAGCAATGCCTACGCCGGCAGCTCGTGGCGCAGTCGGCCGCCTTTCGCCGCTCTATGCATCCTCTTCCTCTGCTGCCAGTGCCACCGGTGCCGCCCCCCGCCGCACCTTTGTTTCGAGAACTAGCGTTTCGCTCTTTCACACAGACGTGCCTGTCTCCAGCTCTTCCAAGCTCCCCGCTTCATCTCCTTCTCTCGTCAGCCTCTCTCGTCCTCGTTCGTGCAGCTCCTGCGGCAACCAGCTGCCCAACCAGCCCGCATCTACCCGAGCATTCTCCTCCTCTGCCGCTCGTTCTGCGTCCACCAAAGACCCCTACTCTGTTCTCGGGGTCAAGAAGGATGCTGACGCTAAGGACATCAAGCGTGCCTACTACGGTCTCGCCAAGAAGTTCCACCCAGACACCAACAAGGAAAAGGGCTCCAAGGAGCGGTTCGTAGAGATCCAGAACGCTTACGACCTGCTCAGCGACGACAAGAAGCGCGCCGCGTACGATCAGTACGGCACTACCGATGGTCAGCCAGGCTTCGATCCTTTCGGCGGTGGAGGTTCGTCCCCCTTCGGCGCAGGAGGTTTCGGCGGATTCCAGGACTTTGGCGGCTTCTCCAACGCTGGCAACGCTGGATCCATCTTCGAGAGTCTCTTTGGCGCTTTTGGCGGAGGAGGCAGACCTGGTCAGCGCGGCCCCGGATTTGGTGGGGCAGGCTTCGCGGGTGAAGCGCGAGGAGAGGATCTCGAGACCACCATCAACCTGACGTTCGAAGAAGCTTGCAAGGGCACCAAGCGCAAGGTCGTCATCAATCCGATCGAACGATGCGGCACCTGTACAGGGTCTGGACTCAAGCCTGGTGCTAAGAAGAGCACATGTGGCGCCTGCAATGGCACTGGTACCCGCACGTTTGTGATCCAGAGCGGTTTCCAGATGGCAACCACCTGTCCGGCGTGTGGAGGTTCTGGATCGACCGTCGCACCCGGAGACAACTGCAACACATGTGACGGTATCGGACGAGTACGTGGACGCAAAGAAGTTGAGATAGACCTTCCAGCAGGCGTCGACGATGGCTTCCGTATTCGCAAGGATGGCTTTGGTGATGTGCCACTCTCTGGTGCTGGTACGCCGGGCTCACTCTATGTCCGCATCATTGTTGCACCCAGCCGCATCTGGAGGCGCCAAGGCTCTACGCTATTCTACCCGGCCACCATCCCATTCCACACGGCTGTTCTCGGTGGTAAAGTACGAGTGCCCACTCTCGACGGCCCAGTCGAAGTACGAGTACCAGCAGGAACGCAGGTTGGCGAGGAGATGATTTTGCCTGGACGTGGTGTGCCATCGCCGACTCGCCGTGGACAGAAAGGCGACTTGATGGTGCAGTTCGAAGTCAGCATGCCTCGCTCGCTTACGAAGCGTCAGCGCGAGATCCTCCAGCAGTACGCTGACGAAGTCGAAGGACGCTCGTCTGCATCAAGCGACAACAGCAACGCCTCTGCCACCTCATCAAGCGTAGGCGCATCCAGCCCCAAGACGACCAAGGGTAGTTCGACCGCATCTGAGCCAAAGCAAGCTTCCAAACCTATGCAGACCGGATCTGCCGCCTCTAGCCCAAACGACTCTTCGGCGGCTTCTGGAAACGCACAGGCAGGCAAAGCCAAAGCATCATCCACCAAAAAGACTTCTGCAGGTAGGTTCTCAATACACCCCTCGTCTCGTTCCGACAACAGCAGCAACACGACTGCTTCGTCCTCGGCATCAGCACGCGCAGACTCGGCGGCACAGCCTGAGGCCACAAGCCAAGCGAGAGGCTCCACGAGTGATGGCCACGAGTCAGCTTCGAAGCCAGCCTCCGAGGAGCCCCACAGAGGCTTCTTGGGTCGCACATGGGACTGGATGACAAAAAGAAAGTGAACAGATCCCGTTTGCTGAACACAAGGAGCGCACTTCCGACTGCCGCTGGGCCGTAGATCTCCACACCGTCTGTGGTTGAATCTTGTCGCCCGTGCCTCACGAGCCAGAGTGTATTCTACAGTCACGTATAAAGATTGCTGAAATCTCACCACTTCTCTTTATCTCTCACTGCTGTACTACAATCCTGCCCTTTCATTGCTTCGAATCGCAACAGACAGTGAATCCGACTCGAAAACCCCAAGGACGGCCAAGGAGGACACCAAGCCAGCCGACGCTGGCACCGAGTCCAATGCATAATGTCTCTTGTTCGTAACTAATCGCAATAGAGCATGCACAACTATTCAGCCTTCTTTACCATGCCGGATACAAAGCTTCGGCATATGATAGGGACTCTGGAAGTGGACTGGGTGAGCCCAAACTGTAGATTGCTTTAGAGTAATGATTGGCTCGGAACATTAGCTGGTGAGCGTGTGGTAGTATGCAAGGGTGATCGCTCTCAAACGTCGGTCTGAGAAATTTAACATCTTGGGGGGTTGGGTTGGGTTGGGTTTGGGTGGTGATCATAGCAAGTCGCGTTTGAGCCTCCATCACAAGAAATGAGCGATTTCATGCACGCATTCCGCCCACGGACCGGAACAAGCTTGAAAGCGTTGTTCCAAGTCGAGAAACGCACTGGTGCAAGACTCTATCGGAAGGCAAGAGAGTGGGTTGGCCATAAAGACTGCGTTGGTTGCATTGTACGAGGTCGTGGGAGCCTGTCACAAGGCAACAACCGCTGGGTTGGACATTCAATTGGCTCGCACGCAGCAGGCTTTGGCGTCATTCGGACCCGGACAGGCTAAGAACAAGGTTATCTCCCACACCAGACGAACAAACAGAGCTCGGTGCGTAGCGTGTAGGACGAAAAAGGAGAGTCTGACTCCGCAGACACAGCGACGTGTAATGAAAAGCGCTGCCAATAAAGACGCAAAGCGCAGAAAAAAAAAAGTTAAAAAGTTAAAAAGTAATAAAAAAAAGAAAAAAAGAAAAAAGAAAAAAAAAAGAAAAAAAAAGAAATAAAATAAAGAAATAAAATAAAATAAAACGGTCGCAGTCCACACGAAGAAAAGAAAAAGCGCAGGAGAGCGCAAGAAAGTTGTGGCCTTCAGACACAGAATGAAATTAGAGAAGAAAAAACGGAACGCAGTTTCAAGGTGTGACGCACGCACCGAATGCGCTTTGCCAACCACAAGGGTTGGGCGTGTGCTTCTTTTGAATGATTGGCTGGTAGGTGCTTTGTGCCGGTGCGGAAGACAGACTAACTCCTGCTAGCCAGTCCGAGGTCTTTTGCAAACGGGTCCGCGCTCTTGCCACTCTTGTTCCAACGCTCACTCTTCTCATTGTGTCTGTCTTCTTCGCTTCTGCTTTGCACTTCCGCATCTCTTCGTCTCGCCGATCCCGTATCCGCTTGAACAGCTTCGAACCATCAATCTTCTTCTTCGCTCGACACTACGGCAAAGACCATCACAGCTCTCTGGACAGCTTCCAACCCTCGCAAGAAAACGCTGCATCCTCCTTCACAAACTTCTCCGCTTTTGAGCATTTGGATCCTCTCAAATTTACACAGCACAGCACAAGACTAGGCATCGTCTTCTCACCTCAGAGCTTCCAGGATATCCACTTCCCACCTGCTCTCGCAACCCATTTGCGGAAACCATCCAGACCGCATCCTGCATCCTGCATTCACTCTAGCGCCTGTCCGTGACTAGACTCTCTCCGTACTACCCCCGTCTCTCCCATACTTCAACATTGGTCCGCATCATCACCCGTCTAGGTACTATTCTCAGCAAACCACCTCAGTCGTCCCCAATTGTTTCCCCAACCTTCAAACCAAAGCAACACACAAGCTTGTTCAGTTCACAGTGACACTGGAACAGTATCGACCAAAACACACTATTAGCATCGACCTTCTAGCTCGACAACCTGCCTTTGCTTTATTCTCTCGTCCCACGCCCCACGTACAGGTACAGATTTGTATCACTTTCCGTCACCAGCTCCCGGCATCTTATCAGCAGCTGCAGCATTGACCTTGCGATTCAGACCAGCTACACAGCCAAGCATTACCCGACACCTCACAACCGCTATCACTTTTCTCATACAAAATGGCAACTTCAATGCAGTTCGGTCCCGAGTGGATGCGAAAAGGCCCCAACAGCAAGTCTGGTGGTAAGGAGAACTCCGCCTTGACTACACCTTCTGCTGCTACTAGTCCCGGCACTGGTCCAATTGCGGGTAGTGCTGCTCCCGGTGGTGGCAACGGCGGGGGCAAGCGAAACGGCGGGTCTGGTGGACTGACAAATCTGTCGGGTCCGACGCCCGTTGTCAGTCCGGCGGTGAGCAGCCCGGGTGCTTTTTCGTTTGCAGCAGCTGCGGCTGCGGCAACGTCTCAAGGCTCGGATCGCAACGGAGCGCATTCTTCCGCTTCGTATGGCTCTTCAGGTTTGGGCGACAGCGACGCCTCTGCAGCTCTGCTGAACGGCAGCTCGGCCTCGCTCGCCAAGGACAAGGTGACGCGCGAGAAGCTGTTGAGTCTGTACAGCTCAGATCGCACGAGCAAGATTCCCAGTGCAGAGCCCTCACCGATTGATGCAACTCCGCCCACTGGGGGTCTCGGTCCCGAGCGCTCTACCAGCACCTCGCGCAGAAAGGCCGTCTCTGATCGTCGCCCCTCTGCGTTTGCCGAGTTTGGTGCGGTGGGTGGTGGTCCACTCTCGCCTGGCTTGGCTGGCCACGAGCCTCGAGGTCTCAATGCCCGATCGACATCAGGCAGCTCTTCAGGAGGCTTTGGGTCTGCGGGCGCTTCGAATTGGGACAAGGCGGAAAAGGAGCGTCCTGGTCTCTTCCAGCGCGCATCAAGCGGTGCCTTGGCTGGCGTAAATGCTACCTCTGGCACACGTCCACTCTCGCCAAGTGTCTCGCGTGACCGGTTCAGTGGCATCCAAGGTGGAGTTCTATCGGGTGTCGCTCCGCCCGCGCGCAAGAGGATGGACAGCAGCGATGGCGGTCCTGGCGCTCTCGAGGCTCCTCGCCCCGGTCGCTCCATCAAGGGCAGCCAGGATGAGACGAATGCAACACAGACGTTCAACGGCGCTGCAAACGTAGCATCTTGGGGTCGCTCCTCCCAGACTGTGATTGCACATTCTGGTACTGTCGGCGGTGCGGTTGGTGCGTTCTCCGACGCCTTCAGTTCCAATCGTGCAAGAGGCCGAAATGCGTCGGCTACTGCCGACACTGTCACAAGTCCCACGGCTGCTGCCGCGACTCCTTCTGCTGCCGCTGATGCTGCTGCTGAGCCACCTGAGCCGTCGCAGCCTATCGTGCCAAGCGGAAATCCCGAAGGACTGAGCATTTCTGCTCGATTTGCGCGTCACAAGGATCGTCTCCCTGGCGAGGGTCCCATTGGGCCCCCTTCCGATGGCAGCATTGGCTTTGGCAAGTCATCTGGCTTTGATAGGAGGAGAGAGCGTCAGACCAGCCAAGTCAAGCCTATGCAGTCTCAGGCCATCAGAGGCGATCTCGACACTGGCGCGAGCGGTTCGGCCGCTACCGATGTCAACTCGAGTGACAAGACGGGCATCCAAGCCCAGGACCCAAACAGTCAAAATGCAGCTTCCGGCGAGCATGCACTCAGCAGCGACGATCCTGACCTTGCTCAGCACGCCTCTGCCGTCTTCGGCTCACTCAAGCTTGACGAGGACGATAGCCCTGGCTTGCCTACAACTTCTGCGCTCGCTAGTGACCAGCCGTCTGAAGCTTCCGACCGTCTCGCCAACAACGCCGACGACTTCCTCCGAGGTGGCGACGCCAGGCAGCACTACGAACAGCCTCATCAGCAACACCAAAACCAACCTGCTCCCGCATCCATGCACGCAGCTCCTTGGTCACCCGAAACATCCATGTGGCTTTACAGGGACATGGCTGGCAACGTGCAAGGTCCCTTTAACAGTCTCATGATGCAGGACTGGTACTCCCAGCAGTACTTTGCCGATGATTTGCTCATCAGGCGCCAGGAGGGTTCCGACTTTAAGCCGCTCGCCCAGATCGTTGCTGCCATTGGCAACGCAATCCAGCCTTTTGTCATTCCTCCCTCGAACTGGCTCCACAGCCCTGCACCACCTCGTCCCGCCTTTGAAAACAACTTGGGCGGTGACAGTCTGATTGGTGGCGAACAGAGTCGCTTTACTGAGGCTTTTGACGCCAATCGCTCTTGGCAAGGTCAGAATAGCAGGCAGCAAGCTTGGCCTGCGCCTCTCGCACTAAGCGGTCTCGGCAATGCCGGTCCTTCGCCTGCCTCGCCCTTTGGACGCCCCGACATCTTTTCTGCTGGTCAAGGCGGACTGCGCAATCAGGACGACCTCATCTCCATCATCCGGGAGCGTGAGATGCAGGAACAGCGTCAGGCTGCAGCTGCCGCCGCCGCTGCCGCATCGCGCGGCCCGGGCGGCATGTCCCTTGGACAGCTCGATGGCTTTGGTGCCGGTCTAGGCAGGTCTGGATGGGGCACTGAATCCGCCATGTCGCCCTCTCATTGGGGTGGCATCGGTCATGGTGGTCTCGGTCAGTTTGGCGATGTCGGTCTCGGTGGCCACCAGAGCCCGCTCCTGGGTGATCGACCTGGCTTTGACAATTTTGCTCATCAGCAGCGACAGACTTTTGAGCAGACGGGCAGTCCGTGGACCAACAAGGCCTCACTCGCGCCTCGATCGCAATTCGACTCGATACGTCCTATGCATGGTCAATGGGGTGAGCAGCAGGCACCTTGGAACTATTCGGCCACCACCCCCGACGTGACCAACCGTCAGATCGATTTCAGCGAAGGCATCCTGCGCAACGAGGCCATCAAGGCTGCAGATCCGATTGGAACCCCCCGAAGAGCTCGATCCCCCGCCCCCCAACACGACACTGCCTCGGCCAACCAGGTCGCTGAGCACAAGGACGAGCAGCACAAGTCTTTCGAGAACGTTTTCCCCGCTCCTGTGCAGGAAGACCAGGTTAACGTTGACGCGGTGCCGTCTGCAAGCACTTCTGCGACTGCCGGCGCTGTCGAGGAAAAGGCTCATGGTGTACAGAAGCCCGAAGACAGCGCAGAGGCGGCCAAGAGCGGGGGTCCACAGAAGAAGTCGAGCAAGAAGGACGTTCAAAAGGCTGCCGCTGCTCCCATTAAGAGTGCTCCTAGCTTAGCTCAAGAGGCCAAGGACCCTACCAAGACTGTTGAGACCGAGATCCCTCCTCCCAAGGCCTTCACCACCGGCGACCCTCGCCCTGAAGAGCTCTGGCCTCAGTCTCCCAAGGCCGTAGAGTTTGCCTCGGAGCCTGAGCTTTCTGGCATGCATGCTTTGACACTCCCTTCCACGAAGCTAGCCAAGGACGCTAAGCGCGAGCAGCGTTCGATTTTGCAGCGACAAGGCTCCGAATTGCCACGCGTGGTGCCCGGCAGCGGCGAGCCTGCTAACCGTGCCGCAGCAGCAACTCGTCCAACTGGTGCTAGCAACGTCCGCGTTGTCTCCCAGGAGCAGTTCCGACGCGGCAAGGATGCCGACAGTGCCTCCACCGCCACACAGGCTCCTCTTTCTGATTGGCTCAACGTTGGGGCGGCTCCCGAGTCGCCAGCTCCCGCCAGTCGTCCTGCTCCTTGGGCTGCTAAGGATGACTCTGCCCAGTCGACCGGTCCGAGCCTGCGCGAGATTCAGGAGGCTGAGGCCAAGAGGGCGGAAGCGAGACGTGCTGCGGAGAAGGCGGCTGCTCGGGCCCGCATGGTTGCTTCGCCTAGTGCGACCGAGGAGCTGCCCACCACGCTCAGCTGGGGTCTTGCTTCGGCGCCTGCCACCAAGACGGTGAACTCGGCTGCTGGTAGTGATGCTGGAAGTGTGGCTGCTCCTGCCTGGAACGCCGGCAAGACTGCGCCCAAGAAAACGCTCATGGAGATCCAGGATGAAGAGAGAAGGCGAGCTGAGAAGCTTAAGGCTCAGCAAGCTGCTCAGGCTATTGCTACGCGGAAGGCTTATGCTGACTCAGCTAGTCGCAGCACCTCTGCTACCAACCTTCATGGTGCCGTGGTGGCTCCTATCTCTTCGAACGCAAACGCGTCGAGCGGTGGGGGTGCCTGGTCGGTTGTTGGTGCCAGTGGCAAGCCGACGACTCCTAGCGGTAACACTGCTGCTGTCGCATCGATCGCCAATACTGGTGCCGGTTACGGTTCGGCCGCTGCGTCGCCGCTTGCGCGACCGACGCTTGCTAGCACGGCGCGCACTGCTAGCTTCGGTTCGGTTCCCGCATCCAACTCGGGCAGCGCTTGGAGCATTGTCGGTACCAAACTTGCTGCTGCTCCTGCGTCACCTTCTCCAGCGAGCCGTGTTGCTAGCTCTTCTTCGACTCTGCCAACCGGTGTGTCGTTAAAGCGCACACTTGCGATTGCCGATCCAAACGCACCCTCGCCCGAATTCATCAAGTACTGCAAGGACAATCTGCAAGGTCTCACCATCAAGACCGACGACTTTATCGACATGCTCCTCCAGTTCCCACTCGATCCTTCAGCTGACGTGATCGAGATCATTGCCGACACTGTATATGCAAACAGTAGCACTCTCGACGGTCGCAGGTTCGCAAACGACTTTGTGTCCAAGAGGAAACTCGATGTTCAGGGAAGGACCGGAACCAACACGGGCGGTGTCAGTGGCGTTAGCAGGTGGGGCGCCGCTGCAAGTGGAGGAATGGGTCAGTTTGGTGCGGGTAAGCCGGTCACTGCTGGCGTTGGCGCTAGTCCGTTTGGCGCAAAGGCTCTGGGGAGTGGCGGTGATCCGTTCAAACACGCCGTCGCGGCTGGCGCAGCTAAATCGGCCGCTGCGGCGGCGGAAACAGGCTTCAAGGTCGTTAAAGGAAAAGGCGCAAAGAAGCGCTCTTGAGTCGTTCAACCCCACACCCGAACAAGACGGCTGGGTTTGACGTCGTGGAAATCGTACAGCGTGCTTTTTCAAGTTGGTGTAATCCTTTCGTGTGTGGTGGTTGATCTATCGCCATGGCAACCTCAATTGTATCGCGTGACATTTGAAAACGGCGGTACAGATGGGGGAGGGAAGTTTGTCATTCAAAATCGTCGAAAGGAAGGGTTGGGTGGGGGAACAAAAATACAAATGGGGATATCAAATTTTTTGTGTTTTTAGAAACACAAAAAATTGAGGCAGCACAGCCGAACAAAACGTTGTGTTTCCAAAAACACAAAAAATTTGATACCCCCAAAAGAGCAACGGGGTGAAGCCACGTTGAAAGAGGGAGTCGTTATGGGTTGTCGATGTCCATTGAGGGGTGTTGCTCTTTGGACGGTGGATCTACCGAATCTGTGGTAGTCTCAGTGACAGTGGTGGGGGTGGTTGTAGGATGTGGAGTGGGCGGTGTTTCATCAGTGGTTGGGGGTTTGGTTTGTGCTGCGGGGGTGGAAGGGTTAGTGGTGGGTTGTGGTGTTGGAACAGGTTGTGTCGGGGTTGTATCGGTGGGAATGGATTGAGAAGATTGCACTGTATTATTCGCCGCGGATTTCTCGTACTGGAAGTGGGTTTCGTTCGATAAAGACCGTTTGGCTTGCTGTTTGGCGACAGCATCTGCCTCAATCTGTTCATCTATCGTATTTTCGTCCTGATTCGTGGTAGGATTCTGCACATCTGCAATGCCCACCGCACCCTTACTCTCGCCCGACACGCCATCGGCGATTCTGCCGGGATTAGCATTCCCCTCCCGATCCAATTCATCATCCCCTCTTCTGGAATGGTCCTGAAACGCGAGTGTATCCACCACCCTTTCGTCGGGATGTCGATCCTCCAACGCCTGCAACCCATTCTTATCCGCCAAATCCATGCTCTCATCCACATCCTCGCCGTTGGCTACGTTTTGCAGATGCAACTGTTCCGCAATGCTCCTCGGCTCCACATGTCCCTGCACCGACGGCGCATGTGCCGTCTGACGCAGATTCTCAAACACCTGGACCTTGATCTTTTCTAGATACTCTCGAGTGTTGAGATCCTCCATATTGTTGGGTCGAACATCAAGGCGATAGTCTGGACCAAAATATTCATAGTACTCGTTGACCGGGATCTGAGGGTTCAGTTCCTGCCCCGCCGCAAGACCGGTTTCAAACGCCCAGGCTCGACTAACGTTTCGCATGGTATACCCACCCCCACCAAGCAGCAGCAGCGGCAGACCGAACGACTTTACGTATTCGACACAGTTGGCATGTCCACGCATCGACAGGTTGAAACATCCCAGCTTATCCCCTGCGAGCGAATCCGATCCACACTGAAGCACCACCGCCGACGGCTGGTAGTGCTGCATGATCTGACTGATGACGGGCTCGAACACGGTCTTGTACGATTCGTCCGTGATACCATCGCGAAGCGGAAAGTTGCAAGAGTACATTTTACCCTTGCCGATGCCGATGTCGCGCAGCTCTCCTGTACCGGGAAAGAACTCGCCGTACTTGTGGAACGAACACGTCATGACGCGGTCGGTAGTGTAGAAAGCCTCTTCCACTCCGTCACCATGATGTACGTCAATATCGATGTACAGCACGCGGGGATGGTATCGCAACAGTTCGAGTATTCCCAGAACAATATCGTTGATGTAACAGAACCCACTGGCTTCCCCCTTTTTAGCGTGGTGAAGACCTCCGGCCCAGTTGATGGCGATGTCACACTTGTCACGCGACAGCCGCGCCGCCCCCTCCATTGACCCTCCCGCGGAAATGGAACAGTATTCAAACAGACCGTCAAACACGGGACAATCGTCGCCGACGTTGAACTTAGCCTGCTCGCGTACAAACGAGTCTACATTATCCGGCGTGACACGGTTGAGAAACTCGACATACTCGTCCGTGTGGAACTGCGACATTTCGCGCTTGGTGGCGGGTTTAGCGCGGAAGATCTCCATGCGCTTGTACAGACCGTAGTTCATCACGAGTGAATGACACATGCGGATACGTGTGGGTTTCATGGGATGCCCAGGGCCGTAGTGGTAGTTGCCAATGTCGCTGTCGAAAAAGTAGCACACTCGTGACGAATTCGGGTTGGACGAGTTCGAGACGGGTGCGAACAGAGGCTCGTCTGCCGAATGCGGAGCGTTGGCGGTCGAAGTGCCATTGTAGGTGTTGACGATTGAGTTGGATGCAAGATAGGTAGACGCCATCGTGGCGGTAATGTTGTAGACCGACAAGTCTCAGGGCTTAACCGAAGACGAAGTGCGGAGCTGCGAGGGTGTCTTGTGTGAGAGCGATGTGGACGGCCAGGACTGCTATGCGACCGCAAGTAAGACGGTGCTAGATTTCGATGCGATGATGTCGGCTGCCTGAATCGAAGGCTGACAACGAGCAGAAGGGTGGATGGAACTGTCGCACGAGAGCCTGCCGCCTCTACCACTCTGTGAGCTTTCGGATATGGAGGCGTGCCGACTGGAAGCAGCGTTATGGCGTGCCAGCTCAGGCTTTTACAAGTGATTCGACGTCGTCCTTGAGTGTAGTCTCCAAGATTCAGGGATGTATGAGCATGCAGGACGAGTTGGATTGGAACTCGCGATGAAAGGTGCGCCAGCCAATGTGGACAGGCAGCAGCTGTTGGCTTGGACCCTCTTCTCCAGGCCGGAGAAGAATTCTCCACCTCCAACCCGTTTTCGCTCGCTCACCCGCACGAAAAGCCGTGCGAGAATTAGATTCCCCAACGTGGCTCGAGCTCCATTCTCGGCACGTGATTCCACCCACAGTTGGCCGGGCCCAGAGCACCGTGCTCCACATTCGTGATTCGCCCTGCATACGAGAGATAGCTAGAACAAGGCGTGCACATGTCGAGATTCGTCGTGCCACCATCATCTAGGTTCTATCGCTCGACGGGCCGTATTGCAACCATGTCGGCGTCAGACAGGACGCTCATAGCGCTCATCGCCGACGAGGTAAGCCAAAATATAAAACTTTCCCTTCACTTACCAGCCCCGAAGCCTCACTTGGAAGACACTCGAGACTCACCTTTGAATTGCGTCCCTTGCGATTAGGACTCGACAACGGGCTTGCTCCTCGCCGGGATTGGAAACGTGGACGAAAAGGGTGAAAAGAACTTTATGATTGTCGATAACAAGGTATGCATCCGTCCTATCTCGACTCCCAAACCCCGCGCCTTTGCGCTTTGAATCACATCTGCTCACGCCTTACTTTGCTAACCCATTCCACCGCGGTGCATTGTGTCGACGACGACGCAGACATCGGTAGCAGACATCGAATCGACATTCGACCACTTTACCATGGAGCGGAAAGACATTGCCATCCTCCTCATCAACCAGCACATCGCTGAAAAGATTCGTCCCATCATCGACAGATACACTCAGGCCTTCCCTGCACTCCTCGAGATTCCTGCAAAAGACCATCCATACGATCCCGCAAAGGATAGCGTCCTCAAGCGTGTACAGAAACTCTTCGGAGAGTAACCAAGCGTTCGCCATTGCTTGCTCCATCTCTTTTGACTCCGGTTGAAGAGAATCTAGTGTCTCGCATACCCTTTTCCCACTCGATCGTGTCTTGTTGATAGACTGTGTTGGTTTCACACACATCCAGTAATCTCACATCTTGTTTTTCGCATCGAGTTGTACACATGTCTGAATCAGCTCAAGTTGCAGTCAAGCCAAAGCATTGCAGGCTTTGGTTCGATGCAGATCCGCAGCACGAGTGATACGAACACACGCACCGAGTTTCAATCAGTCATCAAGCATGTTTGCGATTGCACCCTAGATAGAAGCAAACTTTCGAGATTCTCGACGAAAAAGCTGTACCAGAATACTGTCGAGGCAAAACCGAAGCCCAAGCCAAACCAGCGTGTGTTTCGAGAAAGAGGCCAAGCAAGATTCCGGACAGTCACAATTCCATCGACAACCAATCGACAATACCCTGGAAATCGTCACCGCCATGCATAAGCATCTCACCATGAGCCTTGCCCAAACCATAATGCACATTCTCCCTCGGACACCCAGATTCGACCAAATACTCCAACGTGTCCTTGGCGCTCAAAATTGCATCCTCCTCCGCAAGGTAAAACCGTGTCCTTCTCCCATCTGCCAACTTTTCAATCTCGTTCGGCCAAAGGATATTGCTACTCCAATCAAAGTACCTGCACAGCGTATTCGCGGTGCCGACTTCCCTTGCTACGAAATAGCGCATGAGAAGTTCGATCGGTGTCTCCGCGCGCCTGTAGATGAAATTAGCGCAGACAAACGGCACCCAAAGCTGGAAGCAAACAGGGTCGACAAAGCAGCTCCGACGCACCTGTGTACCGAGCGACTTAATCAGCCAAGAGTGTACCAGCGAGCCGTACGAATGGGAGAGCACGTCGATCGAGTGCCATTCGTTTTCGGCGAGGATTTGACGGAAAGCCGATGTGGTTTCATGGTGCCCGAACGGTTGGAGAAAATGGGGCGAGAGGATTGACTGGGAGATGTTCGGTTGGAGGAGGATCAGGATTGGTCGGCAGGTAAAGATGGGCGAACGGAGGAAGAAGCTAACGAGGGAAGAGTATTGTGCAAGACCTATTCCGAGGCCGTGCAGAACGACAAGGGGGGTGTTGTCTGCCGCCGCATCTTTGGAGGACGGCGGTGCGCGGTACAGATAAGGAAGTCGGCCTTGGGTACGCAGCTCGAATCCGCCCCGGATAGCGCGTTGGATGGTGAGAGAGGAGAGCACGTTAGTTACGAGATAGCAGATCAGCGGCCTGGAGCGCGTGCGGACAGGATCAATGGTGAGACGCATCATCCGAATGCGCGGTCCCGCTTTTGCTGCCTTGACCTTCGGCTTGAGCAGCGTTGCATGGCTGGAATCTTGCGAGTCGGCACGATGGTGTTTAGTTTGGGTCGAAGTGTCTTGACCTTGTGGATGCTCCGGATAGCTCCGGCCTTGTCGTGTCTCGAGCAACTCCAAGCAATATTCGAGGAAGCGGAGCCTATCTCCCGTGGTAGGATCCCACTCGCCCTCTTTCGCACGAACACCTCTTACGTCCTCCTGCTCCTCGACAGACGCGCTTTGCTGGACCGTCCCGAAAGCGGGAGGAATCCCGCTAAAGCATGCTGTGGACGGAGGCATGGGCGAGTTGAAAGTAGATGGTGTTGCCGAAGCCAAATTGTGAGATCCAGACTCTGCCTCTGCTAGCTTCAAAGCTCCATGGCCATTGCCATTGCCATTGCGGTTTCCAATGCTCTGCGCAATGACGCCATCTCTCTCTGCCTCGAGCGTCTCGAGCTCGGTGGCAAACAAGGACCAAGCCAACCAATGCATCACCTCTCTCCTCGTGATTTGCTCAAACGGCTCTCCAAAGAACCACCTCGCCTGATCTTGCTGGAACTTGACCGCTCTTGGATCGTCCTCGGAGATGGGCGCAGTGACGAACTGTGGTACAAAGCTTGCGGCTCGCAACCGTCCGAGTCTCTGTCGGACATGGATTGGTGCCGACGTCTCTTTCAACAGAGGCGATGGTGGCGAATGTCCATTTGAAGTTCTTGAGATCAAGCTTGCACCATCGGGAAAATCGACCGACGAAGACACCGCCTTGGTGTACGATTGTGTCGGCTGCTGCTGTGTAGGATGCTCACTCGATTGTTTGAGGCCGGCCTGCAAAGCCTGAGCAAAGACACCGCGTAGAAAGCGTCTACCATACAATGGCCTCGGACCTGGCGTTTGGATGCGTCGACTGAGATGCAAGTAGTAGATCGAGAAGGCGGCTTCTGTAGCACAGTAAAGGTAAAAAAGGTTGGACGCCCACCTCCAGCTAGGGGAGAGAAGGGATTCCAATGCAGCCGAGACAGTCCGGGGCGAATGCTTTACGATAAAGTTGTACAGCTTTGCGTCTATGGAGTAGGAAGTATGTTGATTGAGATAGTACCTGATGGCTCGCGAGAGCAAGGCGAGCCAGCTGAAGGGTGTTACACCCCATACGGTGAGGATGAGCAAGCGCGTGATTACGAGCGATGCGTCGCCCGGTATAAGCTGCGCCATGCTAAGCTTGTGCCTCCGCTTAAGCAGAACCACGCAGCTTTGCTAGCGTACCGAATGAAGAGTCGCTTGTGATGTAGCTTGCAACCAGTGTTGGGCGAATCGAGATAAAGGTGTGATATGGGCTGGATTCAACGCTGTCCCGGTTCTTCGATGCAGCTGAGGTGGGGTTCCGAAAGTGATGAGAGCAGGACACCAGGATATCTATATGCAAAGCGTTGGCGGTGATCGATACAGCGCAGTGGAAAGAAAGTTCGGTCGCTGAAAGTGCGGAATTAAGCCGTCAAATGCAATATAGGCCGTCAGAGCACGACCCGTCTGAGCGCACCGACACTTTCGATGAAATGACTGATCGAGAGCAACCCCCTCAAGCGCCGATTAACTTGCAAAACAGCAGTGCGCACCTACAAGCTCAATGCTTATACTCTGCGCTAACTAAGCACAACAAGCGGTGAACAAACGTTTGAGCCTGGTTGAAGATATGGTTGTGAAGTGACAACCATTCAGCGATGCAAGTGGAGAGTGCAAGTGTTGATTGCAGCAGAGTGACGCGATGCGTTTACGCTTCCACGTTCAGGCTTCCACATTCAGGCTTCCACGTTCAGGCTTCGGCGATTTGGACCCTTATCCTCCCAACAAGATGAAATCGGCCACCAAAATCCAATTAAATATAATTTTCTGGATGGGCTCCTTTTTTGGGTTTGTTTTCAGCGCCACCACGGAAAAACGTTTTGGCTGAGCTCATTGCCTATTGTACCCACAACGTTCTGTGGCAGAACACAAGGGACAATCATTTCGCACTCCTGGACGCCCGCCCACGAGACTACACACCTCAAGTCCGATTCCAGCCACACATGTTATCAGACGTCGAAACGTATCTGCCAAGATTTTGATTGTCTAGCAAAGTATGTGTGTAACGTTTAATGAATCCAATGCAGTGTTACAGAAATAGGGGGAACGATCTGTTCTACAGTATTTTGGGTACATGGCTTGAGGTCACGAGTGGCTAGCCTCGTTCTTATCAGACGTAACAGTCTGTGGGTTTTCAGGGTCCTCAACCTTCTTAGGTGTCTCGATCTGAGGGTTTTGCTGGACATCTCTTCGCAAAGAGTATCCTTTGACACCCAACACTGCGATGAACCCGGCACCCACCATGGGCGCAAGCATGATCCAAACGACCTGCAGACCATCGGCATACGCTTTGATAATCTCGCGGCTCAGCTCTGGAGACTGAATGTTCCGCAAGCCCGTCAGATCTTGACCACCCGAACCTGTCGCAACCATGCTTGGCGTAAAGCCAGGGACACGCTGGAGCCGAGTTCGACTTTGAGTGTTGAACACCGCTCCTGCTACGGCGATACCCATCGTTCCTCCGAGCGAGCGCACCAGCGACATCGCAGCGACGGTCGTCGACAGATCACCATGTGGCATGGCAGCCATCAATCCAACCAGGGGAGTTTGGAAAAGGAAACCGGTTCCGAGACCTGCAATGCCGATGAACACCTCCTGCTTGGCCTGATTCGAGCTGGCATTGAGGGTCGCCATCAGACCGTGGCCGAGCACCATGACAGCCCAACCGATCCACAGGAACGGGCGGTAAGCGCGGAACTTGGTGATACCGAAGCCAACCAAGCTCGAAACGATAGCGCCAATTAGAGCGTACGGAAGCATGTAGATACCACTCATCAATGCGGACGCACCAAAGATAGTCTGGAAGTATACAGGCAGGTAGTATGTGGCTGCGAAGAAGGCAAATGCATGCAGAAGGACCGAGATGAGGAGCAGAGAGGTGGTTCGGGTGGTGACCAAGCGTGGTGGCACGATGGGCTTCTTCTTGGTCTGGAATTCCCACGCCATGAACGCAATGAGCAGCACTCCACCCACAACGAGTAGTGCAATGGTCTCGGGCACGTTCCACGCCTTGGTCTCGGCGTAGTTGAAGCCAAGCAGGATGAGGATGACAGAGATGACGACCATGATGAGGCCGATAAAGTCAAACTCGCCGCATGCTTCGCGGAAAGTCAGTTTGGGTCTTGGGTTGAGGTTGAGCGCGAAAAAGATGATGGCGAGGGCAATGGCCCCCAGAGGCAAGTTGACAAAGAAACACCATCTCCAGCCCGAGTGACCTGCATCCGTAAAGGCTCCTCCAAGCAGCGGGCCAATCACGGATGCAACTCCCCAAACACATCCAATCCAGCCCGAATACTTGCCACGGTTCTCCAAAGAGACAATGTCACCGATGATGATGTTGATGAGAGCGATGATACCACCACCTCCGATGCCTTGGACACCTCGAGCGGCGTCCAACCAAGCCATGTTCTGCGCAGCTCCACATAGAGCAGATCCGACGAGGAAGATGGTGATGGCTGCGTATAGGAGGGGCTTTCGGCCCGTCAGATCCGAAAGTCGACCGTACAGAGGGATGAGACTGGTGGAAGCGAGCAAATACGCCGAGCCTACCCACGAATACTGGCCCGCGTCTCCATCGAGACGCTGCGAGATTATGGGAAGAGCGGTGCTTACGATGGTCTGATCGAGCGCCGCCAAGAAAACTATCAAGCAGATGCCAGGCATAACAATCTTCATGTTGTTATACGGGAGGACCTGCTTGTCTGACTGAAGCCAGTGACCACTTCCTTTGGTGTCCCCGGCGCTGGCTTCGCTTGCAGCTGAGGTGGGAATTTCTCTTTGTGATGTGGATGGTTCTGCTGAATTCACTTCGCTCTTCTCGTCCAGGTCCGAAGCAAATTGGCTTCCTTCTGATGTGTGCGTGCGGGTTGCAGGGGTGTCGTCATGGTGGACATCGTGATCTGCTGCGGCGGCGGCGGCAGAATCCAAGCCGCCAACCTGGGCACCCTCGAAAGCAGCTATCTCGATTTGTGTCTGCCTGACTGGCGAAGATACTTCTTGCATTTGCGCTGAGTCGTGTGTCATGATGGTAAAAACCCCGGTTAGGCTGTGAAGAATGCAAAACTAGGAGAGCGCTGGCGGGGCACGGGTACGAGCGACTTTGCTCCAGGACCTCTATTGACCTTGTTTATGTTTAATCAATGCAGGAAAGCATGAACGATGTAGATAATTGGATCAGTGGTAGGAAAGGAAGGAGGAAGCCAAGATCAATGATGGTGAAGGACTCAGGCCTTGTTCGAGGAGAGGAAGGCGACTGGCCGGAGGAGGGGAGGGACAGTCACCATTTTTTTTAAAAAAAGGAAAATAAATCCCAAAAAAAAAACGAGGCGTGAGGAGGAATGGAAGCGTGGGGTAGACTGTACTGTATTGAAACTGCTGTCCGAGTCCGGCACGAGCGGGCAATTTTTCGGCAATGGAATCGCATTGTGGTTGAATAATCCATTCGAAACGCCACCCCAGCAATAGCGAGAAAGTTCCAAGAAACTAAACAAAAAGAAAAAAGAGAAAGCGGCAAGAATTGTATAGCCCATGCTCAGTTCGAGACGCCGCGGATCTCGACTAGCCTTGACTTGGGTAGCCGACCACACCACGAAGCAGGGGTTCACGTGACTCAGTCTCACCCTCGCCTTGCAAGCATGGAGCTCCGTAGCAGAGATACCTGCACCACTGAGGCGGTAAACTTGGAGACCGCCCAACCAGACCGCAATGGCGCAAGGGAGTCCTTCGTCAGCTATCCGAAAAAAAAAGCGGAAGGTCGGATGCTCGCGTTGCGGCGGGGTTTTGGAATTCCAAGAGAAAGTTGCCCTGATTTTCTGGATTTAGTAAGCAGCTTCATCCGCTTAAACCGCATACTGCTGTTGAATACGGTCCATCCCATGGTGCGACGAGCTGTTAGCGTGTAGGTCTGTGAAGCCATATCTGAACGTGACGTATTGATGAGCATCGGTTTGGAACGGTGGAGCGCAGTGTCATGGCATCCTTCAAGTGGGCATATTTGAAGTCTTCGACTGGAATTGCTTGTGTTTCTCCGCGGAACATGTAGTAGCAGTCACAACGCCATGTGATCGTTCACACTGACAGCGCGTAGGCACGGGACCATTTTAGCGCCGGGCAAAGTGACTCAAGGGAGGCGTGACAACGGTACTGTACATTGAGGTACGTATTGTACGTACTGTCCGATCTAGACGCCAGCCCGGATACGCGAAAACCAACTGATGCAGAGCTGGTTTGCAAGAGCGTGTTTAGAGGACGGAATTTCCACGGCATTCCCATTTGGCAGATGAATCCTGCAAAGAGCCGACGACACTTCGGAGCGCCTCGTGCCGACCCAATAGTATCTCCCACCGACTTTGTCCTTGTACGTCGTCGAAAATGACTACATCCGGCTAACCTAGGTCAGTATCATCCCTATGTGAGTAATCCGTTAATGTTGTTGACGACCGAGCAGCTAGTGCAACCAATTGCTTTCGAGTGCCTTCGAATTTATCTTTGTTTTTGGCCGCTTTTCTTTTCCCCCCGCGCTGAGCTCGGAAACGCCGCGGGATCGGTGCCTGCTCGCCCCGCTTCGCCTCGAGTTTTGGCTCCGACCAATTCACCGCCTACACCACACTCATCATCGAAACAAAAGAAAAAACTAACTGCAGCACCCAGGATTCCCGCGTGGTCCCCCACCGCGGTACTAACTAAGCGATACCTTGCTTAACTTCGCAGATCAGACGGGATGCAGTGCTTTCAAGGTTCTATGGCCGCAGATATCCTCAGATTTCATTTGAACATAAATATTTAGTAAGTTGGTTGTTGGGATTGGAGTCATCGCTGTGGTTCTGCTCATAACGTTCGAGCGCCGAGAAGGCCGCTCTCCCTTATTACTGCAGGATCGCCGCAACGTCTGTTGACCTCGAGCCAGATCGCCATCCGCGATTCCAACATCGGGAAAATCTGTCTTGCGGGGACCCGGGCTCATCATCCGGGGGACAGAAAGTCTGTGTGTGCGGCGTATGCAGATTAGATATCCACACTCAACACATTTGTTCCGTCTAAACTGCATCTGTGCGGGGTAACGCATCAGACACCACGATTACCGCTCCACACTTGTTCTTGTGTGCTGACTAGCACGATTTGACCGTTTGACACGTCGTGAATGTTGCCTACGGTGTAGAACGTTTGGTTGCAGACCCTTCCCACGTCCTTTCTTCTTTTGTTACCGTCCATTCGCTCGGTCCGTTGTGTTCAAAAGGCATCGCTTCTCCACCAGATCTTTGTCCCGTAGATTAAGTTCTTCTCGAGCTTTCCTACATACTCTCATTTCTACAACAATGATCGATCTGCGTTTAGTAGCTTCGTTGGTAACAGCCACGTTGGCGCTTTGGGTCCTTCGCACTGTCTTGTCGCGTTCAGCTGCCGCACGATATCTCCCACCCGGTCCCAAGCCCGAAAACTTCGTCACAGGCAACAAGATCCCCACCACCCATCCTTGGCGCACTTTTGAAAAATGGACCAAACAATACGGCGACATATTCACCCTCCGCATCGGTTCCACTTACGTATTTGTGCTTGGCCAAGCATCTTCTGCGTACCAGATCATGGAAAAGCAATCTGGAATCTCGTCCGATCGACCGCGTCAAATCATGGCAGGCGAACTAATCTCGGACAACCGACGAATGCTCATCCTCCCCTACGGTCCAAGATGGAGGACGTACAGGAAGGTGATGCATGAGACACTGCAGGATAAAGCGGCAAAGACGTATGAGCCGATCCAGCAGAGAGAGGCGACGGTTGCGATGCTCCAGCTGGGCAGAACACCTGAGAGATTTCAGGATGTGTTTAAGCGGTATGCTGCGAGCGTCATTATGCAAGTCACGTACGATTATAAAGTCACAACGCTCGACGATCCATTGCTTCAACAGGTAGAAGAGTGTCTGACGAGTCTGGCTACTTGGATCAGACCAGGCGCGAGCATGCTAGACCGCTACCCTCCTCTGCTTTATCTGCCAACACCAATCAACCCGTGGAAGAAGAAGGGGATGGAGTTGAGACATAAAGAGCAAACCTTGTTCATGTCGCAGTGGAACTCGGTCCGAAGGCGTGTCAAGCTCAACGATTGTCAACCGTGTTTCGTGTCCAAAGTGCAGGAAAGACAGCACGAGCTCGATATCACCGACGGCGAAGGCGCTAGCATGGCAGGAAGCTTGTTCGGTGCAGGATCAGACACTACCGCCAGTGGTCTAGCCATCTTTGTCATGGCTATGTGTCGACACCCCCAAGTGCTCGACAAGTTGCAGAAAGAGATGGATCAGATCTGTGGAGGAGACGGAAATGGCCATCTGCCCACGTTTGAGGATCTCTCTGTACAAGAGGCACCCTATCTGTATGCGACGATGCAAGAAACGCTGCGTTGGCGTCCAATTAGTGCGGGAGGGTTTGCACACAAGCTCACGCAAGACGCCAATTACCGCGGCTACGTCCTACCCAGAGGATCCTCGGTAGTCGCTCCGCACTGGTCGATCAGTCTAGATGAAAAAGAATATTCCGATCCGCAAGCGTTCCGTCCCGAACGATTCCTTGCCTTTGCAGATTCGGGCGAGGTTCAAGTCAAGGGTACTTGGTTCGCCTCCCAGAGGGGGTCTGTCGCGTTTGGGTTCGGGAGAAGAATTTGTCCAGGTTTGCATGTTGCAATGCGCTCGTTGATTATCAACATTGCATGCATGGCGTGGTGCTTCGACATCAAACATCCATCAAGTGACCCGGATCAAGTGGAAACACTGGCTTTCACCTCGACCGCAAACTCACATCCTCTCCCCTTCCCTGCTGACTTTGTCTATCGTTCCAAAGCCCGCGAGCAGGCTATCATCGACGAAAACCGTGACACCGCCGAGCTCGACCATCTAGCAGCTCCGAACTAGCTCCACATTCTTGCATACCGTCTCGTCGAATTTTAAGTGATTGATTGAAAGTGATATGCGTACGAGATCATTGCCGAATCGCAACTGTGTCCATGGCCGCGTCGGTGACTCTGGCAAAGGACACCTGGTGTAAAATGGCGAAATTGTGAAGAGCATCGACCCTAGATGGCAGTGGGTGCATGGGCCAGCTCGATCACGGCAGAGTGCTCAACGGAGGCTGCTAGCGTGGCGATCGAGACAAAACTAGATTCCACTCCCTGCGTTGGTGGCGGTCTCCCGCTCGTGTCTCGCCTCGAAAGCGGTACGAATTCAGAGATCGCATCGATGGGCCATGTGAAGGGAGATGTGCAGATACGCCCATAAAAATCGCATTCCCTCTTTAAGGCAACTACGGCCTTGGCGAGCAATTCTACCCGCAGTGAAAGTACATCAAGTGTGAGTTTGCCGAAGAAATTAAGGCAAAGAATTCAAGAGTCGGTTAGCCTTTCTGTGTGGTTGTGCAGGCGCAGGAAGACGATCGGTGCGAGAGGTATGAGAAGGACACGTTCGATACTCACGATCCCTGGAGTAACCCTCACCGCGCGTGCTTAGCAGAAGCACCATGGTAGATATATCCGCATGGAAATGGTCGGGATCGGTGTGTTGAAGAAAGAGAAACCACCTGGCTGCGACAAAGAAGGCAGAAGAGCAGAAACTAGGCAGAGCATACAAAAGAGGCATGCTTTGCAGAGCCATGCCTGCCAGTCGAGAGAGCCAAACTGACGCATCGCAGACCATGCCGGGTGCACGGGTGAAAGGGTCGTCCACCTTGATTATCGTCTCAAACAGGCTGAGAACAGCGAGGTGATGTGCTACTTCTGCTGCAAAGCGCATTTGATCATGAAGTACAAGGGTTGCGATGAGGCTCTCGCGCAATCTACCGCTGTTGGCACCACTGCTGTGCACATCGGATCGTGATATCCTTCCATCATCAAAATGGGACAGCATCGTCCTCGAGTTTCGAATGCTTTCATGAGCTGCTGTGAATTCCCCATCGCGTTCTTGCTGCAGTGCAGCGGCATCTCTCTTTTCAGCTCCAGAGGTGTTCGGCGGTGATTGGCGAACCGTGTTGGCATGTTCGCAGCATTGATCAAGGACCAGGGCGACTTTGACGAGAATTGACATGGTGTTGTCGGATGGTTCCAAAGAAGGAAGACCACGACGTCTGTGCATGTAGGCCTCCACTTGGTTCAGGTTCTGCTGAGCAGGCGAAGAACTGTCAACCTCTACGCGTTGAGGAAAACAAACTCTGATGCTTTGCCGCTCGAGAGTCACTGGAAGCGACGACAGACGGCTCTGGAAACAGTCGTGTAAAAAGAGGCTCCAGAATCCGATCGATTCCGTCTGGCTCTGCATCAGCCCGCGAAGCGCTCTTCCGAGATTCGACGATGACGAGCGAGTCGAACCTGCCGAAAAGCGAGGATGTGTGCCCGATACTGCGCTGTGCAGATGAAGAAGACGGGCTTCAGAAGCTGCCAAAGACAAGTCTGCCTGTGCAACCTGGCTAGAGCAGTGGGCATGGGAGTACTCAACGAGAAGCATTCGAACCACAAACGTCGCGCGTGTCGTGAGGCCAGCTGACCGAGCCTGGGAATGATTCAGTAGGTCGCGCGCTCCGTCCGCGTAAATCTTCGTCACCGCCGAAATCCACGCTTGGCTGTCGAGACGAGCCAGATTCGACTGAAGTTGTGAACGGATGAGGCCATCAATGTTTTTGAAAGCTGGCGAAGAGCCGATCGCTTTTGGGGAAGAAGAGGCAAACAGCGGAAGTCCGATGGCTACAGTTGCCAGCATCAGTGCTCTCGCCGTCAGTTGATCGCTTTCTGCATTTTCTGCATTTGGCCCAGTTTCCAACAGGGCAGCCACGTCGCGGAGGACATAGCCATTTATCGCTGCGAATAGCCAAGATTCATGTCGGCAAGTTTCGATGATCTGATCAAGCGCCTGTCTGCCAGGTAGCGGTGGCCAATTGATCTGAGTGGTCGATGAAACCTCGACTGGAGACCGCGCTGATGCTTCGTTGCGATAATTTCGAGGCGCTGTCCAGGCTGAAGTTGATCCTGTCACTGACCAGGAGTGTTTAGCTGCGGTGCAGGGCTGGCCCGGATCATCTGTGCTCGAAGAAGCAAAAAGTTGTGGGGCTGAATTCATCTCCTTGTCACGATTCAACCCATCTGACAGTGGTTGCAACACCCTCACGCCAATGGTATTTTGCGCCCTGTTCCGAGTCGAATCGCTGTCGTGAGAGGACTTGACTCGCTTGAGAGATGACGTTTCGCCATATCTGGTGTCTGTAAGACTTGCAACTGACAATCTGGAAGCTGCTGACAATGTAGAACCGTCACTTTGAGGGTACGCGCGCATCGCAGCCCTGTCCCTCGTCGATGGTGGACTTGAATCATCTTCGTCACGCCGCAACTTCCCTTGAAGGTGCGAAATTTGAGCGCGGAGCTGCTCGTTCTCCTTCACAAGTTGTTCCTCTTTGACATTGTCTTGATAATGGAGAGCCGAAGGCTGAGAATTTGTGACCTTCGTAGCGTCGTTCGAGCTGCTCTGCTTGAAGATCTTGGAAAGCAGAGATATGTCGTACTCGCATGGTGGTGGACCAGCCTGTGAGGAACCGGCTGCATCGGCTGCTGGCTGGTAAGCTAGCCATGCCCTTTCGCATCGTGTGCAAGTTGGCTTCTTGGCATCGCAGCGAAGCTTTCTTCTCCGACATGCAAGGCATGCCTGAGATCGACGGAGCGTATCGGACGGCTTTGCTCTATTCCCCTTCGAGCGCGCCTCGGAAGTGTCGTCGTGTTGATCTGCGGAGTCACGTTGAGTTGGAAAATCAGACTTTGCTGCTGCTCTGAACTCAGTGGAGGAGTCGGCATCGGATGGTAGCGAGTTGGCGTGGACACGCTGGTTCTGACCGCTGCGTACGTGCGTGTTCATGGCCGTTCTGTTCCAGTATAGCAGCTGCTCGCAAGACGTCAACTAGTGGTGAAGTGGCGACGCCTGGAGAACGATGGTCTTTGTTTTGTGCCTAAGCTGTGATGGTAAAATGAGAGCATGTGTATTGTAAAGTGGACCAGGCTGAAAGGGTGTCCCGTTTGTCTTGTTTTATCGATAGAGCTGTTGAATCTACGGTTGGATCAAAGAATACTGGCAACACACTGACGCCCTTTAGTGATGGTTGAGAGGCATGAATCGAGGCCGTCACGATGGGTTTGCTCTGTACCCGCGGTTATTGAGTGCTGAACGACATAGTGGGGAGAGGAGAAGCACGTGCTACCAACGGTGGGGGACGACGGAAGGAGAAGGAGTCAGCTGCAAAGTTACTGGCACTGGTCGCGTGTGCACAGCGGACGAAGTAGAGTCACGACAACTCTCCAACGCTTGCTGACACCGAAAGGGTGGGCGGATAATTCAGCATCGGGAACAGCCTGCGTTGAGTTGCCAAAGGGTGCAGAAGAGCGGCCAAAGAGTTTTTGTTGCGTTGCCGAATGAATGGTCAGTAGATGCACAAGAGAACCGGAGACAGGGGTTCCGCGACGGAGAGCAGCTTCGGTGAGCGAAGAAGAGGGATCGGACGTGTTGCTGGCAGGAATTCGCTTCACAATTGCCAAGCTAAAGCGTCTCTGTGCGATTCTACATCAAGTATGGGAGTGTGTCAGAAGCAGAAGAGCGCTGCAATGGTGCAGAATTTGGCTATTGTGAGCTCGAGGGTCCAGGTTGGAATATGAGATAACCGGGAAACCTACGATCCAGTTTGCTGAGACAAGGCGAAGTAAGTGATTGGCGGCACAAGGGCAGGTGACCGTTTTACGGCGTCTCCACGTAGAAACATCCGTTGCTGGTAGCAACAGCTGAAGGGGCAAAGGATGAGACAGGTGAACAAGCCGAGGTGGGAATGAGAGAATGGGGGAATGGAAGAGCGCTGCGGAGGAACTTAATCGAATTCCGGCAAGGTGTCGAGAACAATAGGGGAAATCGCGCACGAGGGTGCGGCGTGAGTATGCATGGCACGGACACCGAAACCTGGATGTGACATCGAGGTTCTATCGTTTCCCATTTCGCTGTTATGAGAGGCACTAAGATCCCGGAGCCTTATCCAAACAGAACCCATGCTCGAACCACCGCAAAGCGAGCCCGTTTGGACCTTTGTGTCGAGGAGTAGTCGTGACAGTGTAATGTTTGCATCGGCCCAATGATTGTCTCGTCGTCTATTTTGCCTTGAGCAGCACTCTTTGACAATGAATAGTGTGATAAGGTGTTTTGGCAATCATTGCACCACAGTTCTACCTTCCACAGAGTATTTTGTAACGGGGTGACGACTAGAATGTCAATCAAACTTGAACAAGACACAGGCAGTCCTGGACACTGTAGTGCGGCAGTATGGACGCAGCGGCGTCATTACCAAAATCAGCAACGACAACATCCCTTTGTCTGTTACCAAATCGCGATTCGCTTCATGTTCGGTTCATGTAATACTGATATGTTCAAGACTCCACAATGGTCTTGGAAGTAATCACAAAGAGGGGCTAACGGGCTCATCGAACGAAACTGAAAGGGAGCGAGAAGCCCAGGGAGGCATCTAGCACAACTTGCTGCGGTAAACTGACGGAGGCTTTGCGTTTGATGCGGATCAAAAAGAGACGGCTAACTGGAAAGGGTATGGTGCTTAAACACTACTTGTCTGTACGACGTCATGGTTTCCTGGTCGCCTGATCAAGCGACTGGACCATCACAGTCGAGCAGCCCAGTCTCAGACCCAAACACCACCTCAGTCCTGGGTTAATGTAGCTGAAAATGATGACAGGATTGTACTTGCTCAACAACGTCGTATGCAAAGAGACTCTTCCTAGCCTAGGGAGCAGCAGGTTGGTGATTCTGGGCGATCCGGTCTCGGAGAGTATCATCGAGATGTCAGACGAACTTGGTCCGAGAAATGAGCGAAAGCACGAGAGAATGCGAAAAGAACCGTCAAAGCGCTTGTAAGCTGGTAAAAGCTCCGAATACCGACGAAGTATAAACTTAATTTGGAATTGGAGATCATGAGGGATCGACTTGAGCTAAGGGATACGTCTGCTGCTAGCTGGTTGTCGAAGATCCTGCTGGATGGTTAGGTATGAGAAGCGGAGTGGCAGTCAAATTCTCCCCCATCATGTGTTAATTCAGCCAATTGACGACACATACACTGTGTCTTGGTCTTGGGCATTAGATGACAGGAAGTCCATGTTCAACCCCAAGGAAACCACGACTGTCGGTACCAATTTTAGGAACTGTGCAACAGGCCGTCGATCTTCGGAGCAAGTATGCTGCCGACAGTGCAGCTCTCTGTCCTTCCTCCAAGCTCCGGTTGAAAGAATGGGAATTTATGTTGTCTTGCGTGCGGTACGGTGCAGTGACTCGGCCCTATAAGAACGGCGGCATTGCGATCGACGAACGTTTGGGAACGAAAAGTGAAGCGCTGTGACTGTGTTTATGTGTGCAGCCTGGACAAAACCTCAAATTTTGCTGTAGAAACACAAGCAGAATGCGCAAAGACCATTTGAGTTGTTATGCCCTTGTGATGGTAAGCAGAAAGCGTTGTCAAGAGAACGCGGTCGTCGGGTCGTCGAACTCGAAACGCGGCTTTCATATTGCCATACAAAAACGGAACACTCTCCGTAGGAAAGATGTCAGTTGGTTCTTCATGCAGCCATCGGACCAAGAACGGGTTTCACCGAGTTGCTGGATTTTGTTTTGTCCCATGCCGGATTAGCTGAGCAGCAACACCGAAGGATCTGCCTTCCGCGTGGTCCGACTTCTGAAGAGAGCGGCTCAAATGCTGATGAAAGACTAGTTCACCGATTCCAAGAGGTCTACGCAAGAGAGAAGAACAGCTCTGTGCATGCCGAATTGAGTTCAGCTGCGTGTGCTCCAGACGACAAAAAGGATACACCAAGGTCTGCATAGGCCCCAGGGCCAGCGGGATGTCAAGCGTCGCAGTGTTGGCTTCGTGCCATGTCGCCAATCTGGTCCGGACACGGTGACCTAGCATGAACGCTTTCACAACAGCTCAAGAAGTGTTGCTTTCCTGCGAAGAAGCTCATCCAAAAGCTGTACAGAGTTTCCCATTCCAAATACCAGCGCTAGGCTCTCTTTCTCCTCCTTGGTAGACTGCGCTTGCTATTGAAAATCTTCAAAAGCTGCTTGCAGAACATAATGCCGAAGGGCTGGACTGCGACGGTTGCATCGATCCCCATAGCCGCTGGGCACGTGCTTGTACCAATTAAAGGGCAGATCACCGTCGGAAGAAGGAAGAACACTCGCGCGGATGGACTGTTAAAACAACTCTGAGGATCGCGAGCGGATGAGCAGCTGGTGTGACTGTAATAGGCCAACGATATCGGCAGGGTACTTTGCCAAGATATCCGAAACGGCATTTACTCAGCTGCGCGGGCCATGTGCATTCTCATGTCTATTTCCTTGGCCTTCAAGCTCGATTTTTGCTTTCGTCAAGCATACAGTAGCTACTGTACGGAACGGTCAAAAACTCTGTGGCTTTGTCGTCGACGCCTCACGAATTGCGTCAGCTCCGCCGAACGGAACAGAACCAAGAATGCAGAGAAAACTAGATTTCCAGTTTCGCTTAGCTTCGCACTTGTGACTTCGGAGTGTGAAGAACTGATCTGAGTCCGCAGGTACTCACGTTGCGCTGCTGAATGTGGCTGGCAAGCTGTTTGAGTCCTGCCTTTTCCCCCAGCGCGACCCGGGAATTCGGTTTTGCGTCGCCACGCTGCGCAAAAAGTGGCCAAACAGCCTGACACCTTTTTTCACGCTATCGCCGCGACTTTTACGCTTGCTATTGTTTCCGGTTCCCCACTGGCTCGCTTCTGTTGCCCGCACATTCCACATCAGGGCGACAGTGCGTCAATCGCGAAGTGCATGAGATCTGGAACGTGGACTGGCCCCTTCCAAATTCCTCGTCTGGATCGCGGCACGCTCGAGATCTGAAATTGAATCGGGATAACTTCCTTTCCCGTTCCGACCAGCGCCTTCGGGTCGTGCTCGCGCACGGGCTTACCTGTGTGCCTAACAGGTATTCTCAACAATGCGCCTCCTCGAGACTGACAAAGCATAAATCCGGCCGACGCCTGAGACACTACCGGGACACCACCGGGATCATTGCGCACCGGCATGTACTGCCTGTATTGATATAATCCAAGCGCAGAAGCTTCTCCGCGACATCGCTCATCGCTGAGCAACTGTAAATTGACTTTCTTCAAAGCGAGAAATTGTTCTTCATCCCGACTGCGCTTTCACACTTGGCATGAGCATAGGAATGAGAATGCGGCTTGGAAGCGGAATGGGCAGGCCAGCCGAAGGCGAGCGTGCCGCCCCAAGTTAGAGCACTGGGTCGCACCACGAAAGGCTGCTGGGTGTTGGAATGTGCAGTCACTCGCGTTTTCGACTTCAGCACAATCTGTTAGATCGTGGAAGTCCAACACTGGCAACTAAGGCGCACATCATAATTCCTCAAAATTTATTCCTACTGTTAAGACCATGATGTGTCAAGCAAGCAACCCAATATCCAGACACCACTCTTGGTTACAGGGAACATTTACCCTGTTTTGGCTATCACTCCACATTCACAGGGACCCCAGCCCAATATCTCTAAGACACAATTAGTGTTGGAGGAGTGTGGGCTGTATATGATGGAGAGATAGGATCACACTGCTCCATGATAAGGATAGGAGAGATAACATATACACATGATAAGTTCCCATTGTTCAGTACATTGCTTGCAATCCCAAACATTGCTCCATACTTCACAAGATCCTACACAGGTTTCATACCTTCGATACAGTGATGACAATGCCAACCTCGAGAAGACATATGTTACAGGGTGTACACAGGCCTAGTGCCTTAGTACGCGAAATCGAGGATAGAGGGCCCTTAACCTCAATATCAGACTTTACCATGTGCAGGTGCATGTCAGGGTTGGAGGCCTGAAATCGAGTATACTGGCTTTGAGGATCAAGTGTCCAAATATGTGTTGAAATGGGTTGAATGAGGAAAGTGATCATTCTAGTGATTGTTATGGGGCGCACACAGGCCTAGTGCCTGGGTATGCAAAATCGAGGATAAGGGGCCCTTAACCTTGATTTCAGACTCTACTGTGTGCAGGTGTGTGGACTCCAGGCAAATCACACCAAGAGGAGGGGCACAGGCAAGGAGGGGGCACTAACTCAGTAGGGCCAGTATAGGAGGCCCTATAAATGGGTAGGAGATATAAGAATAAGGAGCTTTCATGAGGGAAGCAGGGGCCTTGCCATATGCAGGCCCAGGAGGCATGAGCAGGGCCTGGAGCTTGGGTACCAAGGATAGGGGCATGCAGGAGGCAAGGGGGAGGACTTGCTAGGGATACAAGCTTGTCCAAGAGGCAACTGCCTGGGGCCAGGAGCTTGGGTTAGCATAGCCTGCCCAGGAGGTAGGTGTCAGGGTTGGGGACCAATATCAAGTGTGATGACTGACTCGGCTATGCAGGTCTGCCTACACATGTGCGAAATCAAGGTTAAGAGGCCCTTATCCTTGATTTCGCTGAAATCGAGTTTAAGGCCTCCTTAAACTTGATATCAGTTAACCCTGTTGGCACCCCATCCAGAGGTCGCTTGGCATGTTCATGGGAGCAATGCAATGGCACCTCCAACTCCCAAGGGTGCACTAGTTGTTAGTTGGAGCATGTTGAGTGAGCATAAGACCCTTGCTGCTGTTGTGTAAGGCACTGGTGTAGGTTCCAGGGCCACGGTTGAGGTTCTGCCTGTGATGTCAGTGTCGCAGGGTCAGTGATGGTGCTGACCTGTTGTTCTTGGTGCTCCTTCAACTCCTGGAGCTCACACACTGTACAGAGTAATCACAACTACTTGTATTGTGATTGTGATGACACTTGAAAGACTGATACTAACAGATAAGGATGGTTAAAGACTAGAGTGGATGAGGATCCACTTGTCTGTTGATGAACAAGACCTGGACCTATATAGGCCTACCGCTGGGGTAGGCCATGCTCCTCAAGCTCCTGGCTCAAGGTACCTACCTCCAGGGTAGGCTCTACTACTTGTTGAGCCCTCCTTGTGCCCCTATCTTCGGCACATGAGCACTGGGCCTGATCAGGCCTCCTGGACCTGCAGCCAGCGAGGCCCCAGCCCTCCTTGTGAAAGCCTCTTAATCCCTATATGTCCTATCCTCTACACGAGGCCTCCTTCACCAGCTCCTACTGAGCTAATGCCCCTTCCTCATGTGTGCCCCCTTTTGTCAGGAAGTGCTACACTGAGGTTTGTGCACCTGCGTGTGGTAGAGCTCGAAATTGAGTTTAAGGGGCCCTTATCCTCGATTTCGCATGTTCAGGCACTGGGCCAGTGTGCACTCTGTGACAGTAGGCCTATATATGTTGTGGTTTTCTCATCACCAGACAAGTGGATCCTCATCCACTATAGTCTTTACCATCTTTATCATTCAGTATCAGTCTTTCAAGAATTGTAATGATCACAATACAGGTAGTTGTGATTACTTAGTATTGTGTGCAAACTCCAGTAGTTGAAGGAGCCCTAGCAACATCAGGTCAGCACCATCACTGACCCTGCAACACCCACATTGCAGGCAGAACCTCAACTGCGGTCCTGGAACCTACACCAGTGCCTTACATAGCAATAGCGAGGGTCTTACACCTGCTCAACACACTCCAATTGCCAACTAAGTGCACCCTTGGTAGTATTGGAAGGAGTGAACTGGCAATGGAGTTACCACTACCAGTTCAGGGTTCCTGGGGAAGGGGAAACCACTGATCAGCTAAGGCAAGGTTGAGTAGCTATCTTGACAATGCCTTCCCTATATTGGAGGGGCTTGTAGAGCTAAGTCTGAGGATATTTCAGCTTAGATACACTCTGTATGTAGAGGATATCAGAGGGTTGCAGTAGTAATTGAGGAGCAACTACCAATGTAGGCAACTTGCTCATGCAGGAGGAGAGAAGAAGAGAAGAGTGTTGGATTATACAGTCACTTGCATTTTCGACTTTGGAATGATCTGTTAGATCATGGAGGTCCAACACAGGCAACCAGGGTGTCAATATTCCTCAAAATTATTTTGACATTGTTAGGCCACAACATGTCAAGAAAAGTCCAATTTCGGACCCCCACATCCAGCTACAGGATTGCATTTACCCAATTTCAGCTATTATTGCTGAGACCCCGGACCCATATCTCTGAGACACAATTTGTGTTGGATGAGTGTGGACCGTATATACTGGCAAAGATAGGAACACACTCCTCCATGATAGGGAAAGATAGCATATATACACAACCCCATACATACACTCAAAGATAATCTCCTACAACGTTTCACTGTCTCTACTCAAGATCCCAAATGATGCTCCATACTCTCCAAGACTCAACACAGGTATCATGCCCTCAATATAGCGAAGACATAGCCAACTTTGTGAAGGCATTGCCATCTTAGGAAAAACACATATATATATTGACTCATTTGTAGATACAGCTGCTGAAAGTCATTTGAACTAGTTCCTACATCCTCACATAGCAAGGTCTGTTTTCTTCTCTTCTTCTCTATCTCTCTCCCTCCTGCGTGAGCTAAGTTGCCTGCATTGGTAGTTGCTCCTTGATTACTACTGCAACCCTCTGATATCCTCTACATATGGAGTGTATCTAAGCTGAAATATCCTCAGACTTAGCTCTACAAGCCCCTCCAATATAGTGAAGGCACTGTTGAGATAGCTGCTCGCCCCTGCCTTAGCTGATCAGTGGTTTCTTCCCCAGGATCCCTGAACTGACAACAGTAACACATTACCGGTTCACTCCTTCCAATACATGATACCTTTGTCGAGTCTTGGAGAGTATGGAGCATCGTTTGGGATCTTGAGTGGAGACAGTGAAACGTTGTAGGAGCTTATCTTTGAGCATATGTATGGGGTTGTGTATATACACTATCTTTCCCTAACATGGAGGAGTGTGTTCCTATCTTTGCCAGTATATATGGTCCACACTCATCCAACACAAATTGTGTCTCAGAGATATGGGTCCGGGGTCCCCGCAGTTGTGGACCAATAGCCAAAATTGGGTAAATGCAATCCTATAGCCAGATGTGGGGGTCCTAAATTGGACTTTTCTTGATGCGTCATGGCCTAACAGTGTCAAAATAATTTTGAGGAATATTGATGCATCCTAGTTGCCTGTGTTGGACCTCCACAATCTAACAGATTGTTCCGAAGTCGAAAACGCAAGTGACTGTATATTCCAACAGTATGATGGTGTTGGCATATTCCCAGATATGAGCTGGTGTCAATGGGAACCTGCTGCAGGCACAACACCAAATGTGTTCCTGAAGAGCACTCTCTGCAGCACATTCCAACACTTGTTGGTTGGACTGTGCCTGGTCTTTTGACTTCTGACCATTAAGTCGGTGGTGCAGGGTTGCTTCAGGAATGTTGTTTGCTGCCGCTGCTTGGTGAATGCTGGAGTAGGTTCTGTTTCCAACATCTGCAGCAGCTTGTTGGAGTTGAGCTTCTTTTCCAGTGCATTTGACAGCAGATGTTGCTTGAGACAGTACCAAGTGCTTGGAACAGGAATGGCAAACCATTATGGGGTCCGAATTGCTGGGATATGAGCTTAAATTGCAAATATTTGTGGATACAATGGTGTAGATGATGTTCATGGTGGGAACTGATGCAGGGTTGGTGGGTTTCAGGAATGAAGAAACAACTGTGCTCATGATCATGCAAGTCACTCACATCAGACACTTGCTTCTCAGAAAAATTTAAAATTGCGTCGGTACTACAGGCGCGTCGGTACTATGTGAAATACGTTACTCCTCATTGCGCACTTTCAGAAGCGCAACAGAAACGCGCGTTTCTAAAAACGCGAATTTTTTGATACCCCCTATAGAGCGGTGTTTCTGATCCTGAGCATCGTAGTTACTACATATTGGCCTCAGTCTTTCACAGCATGGTCGGTTCATCGAGCCACTACAAAAGGATTCACAGGCGAGGGCAGAAGGCAAAGAAATGGAGTGCAAGTCAGCTGCGTCCCAAGGGCGTCTTAAGCCACACCGGGCCTGTACTCGCAGTTCGAACGCTTTAGCACTTACGTCGAGGAATTCCGGGGTAAAGTAGCTGAGAATGATGCTGGCACCAGCGCGCACCATGCTCTGAACCGACTCTTCAGCCATCCTACGCAGCTCGTACACACCCGCCTTGGCACCCGCGTGAATCATAGCAAACTCGCCGCTCACCTGGTAGCATGCCAACGGGTGATCGGGCGCCAAGTCTCTTGCTTCCGTGACAATGTCGAGATACGGAAGTGTAGGCTTGACCATGAGCACATCAGCACCTTCTGAAGCGTCTCGTATGATCGCACGTCGAGCTAATCCTCGCGCTGTGGGCGGGAGCTGGTAGCACCTTCTGTCACCGAACGAAGGGGCCGAGTCGACCGCATCACTGTCGAGTCGAGAAGGGCCACAAGTGGAACAGGCCGATGATATGGTGGATGGTGGGAGTCAATATGCACTATCCTCACGAGGTTCAAACCGTTTAGAACTCGCAAAAAACCTACCGGAATGGCCCGTAAAGGCTGCTCGCAAATTTGGCGCTGTACGACATGAGTGTCACCTTGTTTCCGAATCCGGCGTCGATCAGACCTTTCTTGATAGCACGGATTCTTCCATCCATCATGTCACTTGGAGCGACGCAGTGAGCTCCAGCTTTGGCGTAATTGACGGCGACTTCAGCAAGACGCTCTACCGAAGGCTGATTGTTGATGGTGCCATCGCTGTGGAGAATACCGCAGTGGCCGTGAGAGGTGTACTCGCAAAGGCACACATCAGTCGCAATGTAAAGCGAGGGGAACGCCTTCCTTAATACCTTGATGGCCTGGATCACTGGTCCGTTCGGGTCGTCTGCCGAGGTTCCTTGCTCATCCTGTTCCACCAGAGCAAACCAAGGAAAGCGAGTTGTTAGTTTGGCCGTACTTGCAACGACCGAGGCGATCAACGGGAAATGTCAGACGAGGTTGTGTGTTTGAAGCGCAAGTACATACCTTGGGAGACTTGAGCGGTACACCGAACAAAATGACCGAGGAGAGGCCCTTCTTGACCAGAGGAGCAAGAAAGCCCTCGAGTTTCTTGACGCCCCAACGGCACTGACCTGGCATCGAGGCTAAAGGAACACTAGCATCTTCATCGTCGGTGATGAAGATGGGGTACATGAACATGGACTTGGTAATGTTGCGACCCTGATTCTGCCATGCCCGGGTAACAGGATGCTGGTACCCGGAATGCAGGATGGAGCTGCACCGCACACGGTGGTAGCGTCAAGGCGATGTCAGAACATGCATCCGTGTTCAAGTGCAGCGTACTCTTCCGAGAGTGCAACTTACTTTAGATCTGAATTCATCGTGAGGCCAAATATCCTGGAGGGCGGTGATGGACGTAAGGGGCGAGAGTAATGTGCGAGGAGCGTCGAAACGCTCGATGTCGTCTGTGACTCCCGGGAACTGTTTGCTGTCCGTCACCTTCTGAAATTGGGGTTAAGAATCGAGCTTCTGGCAGTTCCGCCTCCACAAGATTGCGGCATTAAAGTCCGCTTTTACTCGTCGGCTTAACACAAACCGGGAAAAACGTGTGACGCACCGGCTGTGGTATACCCGCCGCCATCGGACAAGAACTCTGAGGAGAGCTTCTTGAACGTGACACGCTTCAATACGAAAGATACAGAACAATGCCGAGAAATTGCATGTCGAGAGGAAAAGTACAAATACAGATGCTGATGGGAAGGGAACAGGAGGGAGGTGCCACGATCTTGTGAACCGAGTAACGGTAAACGGGACTGGTCGGGATTTGAAGGAGCGAAGCAGGGAATGACTAGTCGTAGGCTGGCTCACCGCCATCGTCGTCGCCGACGTCGTCATCTTCACCGTTGTCAAAGTAGTTCTCAGCGTAGTCGTCGTCCACCTCGTCCTCGTAGTCGCCCAGATCTTCGGGCTCGGATGACGCGTCGCCGATATCGTCTTCCGCCTATAGTCATAAGAAGTAACCGTGTCGATGAAAAAGAAGATTGATGTGCAAAGATATAGGGAGTGGGAGAAAGCATTCGACAAGGAAATGGTATAAGTAAGCATTGCACTGTGGTAGGACATTGCACAGATAGCGAGTAGAGACTTACACCTGCACCTTCTTCGAGGTCGATCGAATCCCAGTTGATCTTGCGGCGTGCCTTCTTCTTGGCTGTTGCGCATACAGACAGCAACAAAAAGGAAAGGCCAAAAAAGAAAAAATTGTGAATGATGCGGATTCAATGCTTCTGCTGCAAATAAAACCAGGGTGTATGGCTCGAGAGACCAGTGTGTTTGAGGACGTACCTTTCTGCTCTTCTCGTTTCGTCTCTCCCTCCATGAATGAGTCCCAAAGACCTTTCGGAAACACCTCCTTCTGAAGATTGATGGATTTGAGCGAGGGAAGGTCCTGCGCTTCGGGGCGATAGCGATCGGAGAATCGGGTCAGGTCACCTTGTTTCCTCTGTTCCAATACCGGCCAGTAGGGGGACGTCCTTTGTTCTTGAATGTATATGAGCTGATATGATGCGTAGCGGATCTCCTTGTCATCTGGCCTCTCCATTCTTGGAACTGTAGGCGGTTCTGGATACTGCTTTGAGGGTGTCTTGTCGAGACTGCCGAGCTCTTGGAAGCTGAGGCCCATTGGTGGCATGTTAGAGCCACCTCCGGCTCTGCCGCCGCCACGTCCGAAGCCACCACGGCCTCCTCTAGACATTGCGGGAATTAGAAGCGGATGCCCAGGTGAATGCTGTCGTTTGCCAATGTGCCAGCGCCAGTGGTTGCTGTGCTGCTCTCCGCTGAGTTTGGACGGAACTTGCAGCACGCAGATATGCCTCAAGTATTTGGCTCCTACGCACGATGAATACCAGCTTGACAGAGGTCTGTGGGAAAGGAAGTGCTTGCACCGGCTCAAGGTGCCTGCTTGCCATGTGTCGAGTCGATGAAGGATGCGAAGGAGTTGTTGTTGAGCATGAATTAGCAAAAATCTCGAAATTGAGCATCATGTCAACGGGAAGTACAAAATCTGCCGATTTCAACTTAGTTTCTTTCATCGGCGATTGGCAACGTTTCGCTGACGCGAGGATGGTTGAATTTGGCCTCATTTCCAACGGTCTCATGTTCCAGCGCGTCCAGGCTCAACTGCAATCAGGTGCAGCCAGATCCTGAACGTTAAGATTCGAGTGGAGTGGCCGGTGTGATCCATGCACGAGGACCCTGCAGCGACCCAAACTGGTGTGACTTCGGCAAGGAGGCAGTCTGCTACATAGCTCGTCCTGCTTCAAAATCACAAAAGATCATTCAATGAATGTCGCACGTGAGCCTTTGGCTGCTGCGCTCATCTTGGACAATAAACTGGTCCCCGGCTTCGACTCCCACCTCTCCTTCCATCCCCACCTCCATCATATGCAGTCGAACCTATCGAATTCGTCTTGAGCTCATTTGTTCACAAAGCTATCTCCCCGACCGCATTATCGTCGCTCGCGGTCCCGCATCCTTGGCCAGCATTGACGTACGCCTTGTATCGCCGACATCAAGCTGACATCCAAACGCAGGACGCTACTGGCTTCTCACTTGCATCCCAGATCCTCGCTCCGAAATGTCACATCGCCGCTCCATAGCTTTACATTAAGTGCAGATACATAGGTCAGACCTTGCCCACCGAGTCTCTCCGCAGCGTACGGATCACATCACCTCGCTCGCAGGCCTGCACAATGTCAACCACATCTTCAAATCCATCGTCAAGACCTTCATCTGCATCTGCAGAAGAGCTACAACCCACATTGCAAGATGCCTCACCAACAGGCGCCGTCGAGCTGGAACCCTTTTTAGCCGACGACCAAGATGACGGTCCACAGCCTGCCGCACAGTTGACAGACAATGTCAGTACTCCGCCGTTTCCTACCTCTCCAAGGTTGGACCCCTCGTCGCCTCGCAACTTCTCCACAATATCCTCCCTGAACGGCTCAACCGAGCTTGGAAGACCGGTGCTCGAACCGAGCACAAAGATCTTCACAGCTATCCAACCTATTTCGAGACCCCATAACGCTGCGTCTACGAGTCCTCTCCAGGCTGCTGCCGTTGCTGCTGAACCAGTGCCAGACGAAACCGAGGCAACTTCAACTGATGTAACTTTCCACGCAGAGCCACAAGGCTTGATGCAGATGCTCAGCCTCGTAGGTAGCACCTTTTTCGAGGCCGAAAGAGCAGGCTTCACAGAAGATGAGGCAGAGGAAGTGGAGACTCATCCGCCTGCAACGGTCGACAGTGACCAAGAGGAAAACGTGGCTAACAAAGTATCGCCGACAGGAGATCAGCCACAGCACATGGATGTTGGGAGACACTCGTTTGATTCCACGCCACTGATATCCGGCAAGGGACGCATACAAACCTTAGCGCGTGACGATGCATCTGACGATGGCTCCACACCACAAGGCGGCAGGTCGCCCCTAGATGCGTCAGTTCTTACAATTAGTTCAAGCTGGCCGAAGCGATCATCGCTGACCCAAAGCGACATTATCGGGCCATCGCGAGATTCAACAGCTACCAGAGGCAGTAGGAGACAATCAAACCTCAGGTCGCAGCTGCACATGGTTTCCTCTGCATCCGCCTTCGCCTCCACATCGAGATTAGGTGATTGGTACAATAAACAGGATGTGACAGATGATCAGCAAGGGAGCAGCCTCGTGGATGACGACTCCAGTGACACGCAGAGCTCGCGCGCCGAAGACCCAGGGAGCGTTTCACAAAGCCACACCGCTGCTCATCGGCCCTCAGAGCCTGACTCTGATCCGTTCCTGATCCGCCCCTACTCAGATCTGCAAAGCTCCGGTGAAGTCCAGGCCGGTCGATCAGAGGGTGACCGACATCGTCTGCTTCAGCAGCTCAAAGAAGTTTTCCAAATGGATCCAGCCGAGACGCTGCTCCTTGCACAGCCATGCTGGCTATTCCGCTCGATCCTACTCCAAGGTCACCTGTACCTAACCAGCGGGCATATCTGCTTTTATGCATACCTTCCTACTCGCGACGAGAAGACCATCAAAACGGGCTTGCTGGGTAAACGCACGCGCAGGACACATCGTTTCAGCAAGCATTGGGCCTCTCTCAGGGGAGGAAAGCTCAGCTGGTTCGACAGTGATAGGGACCCGTACTTTCCTCAGGGACACATCGACCTTAGAAAGGTGTCAGCGATCGAGCCTTCGCAAAACCATACGGAAAGATTTAACGTAACAACTCCAGCGCGTCGCTTCACTTTCCAGACCGAAGACGAGCAGAGCCGAGATGCATGGCTCACGGCGCTGCAGAAGGAGACTTTCCGAGCGCAGAACCAAGGAGAAAGTGTCAGGATCAGTATTCCGCTAGAGACAGTCATGAATGTCGAGACCCCACTTTCCGTCGATGGCACCGAAATGGTCTGCATTACCGTAGTCGATGAGGCTGGCGACTTTTCGGTCGATGAGTACTACTTTCTCCATCTCGCCAAATCGAGCGCCTTCATCTTTACACTCAAATCTCTGCTTGACGGCACAGGTCGAGGCTCAGTAGCCTCTTTGCAGAGCGGCGAGCCTGCTCTCAATCTTTCGAGGCTGAGCATCCGGGATTCCACAGGGGCGGCACACGCGCCCGCGGCATCACGCAAATCGCTCGAGGAGGTGCCCACCCTTCCAAACGTACGCGTTGTGACTCAGGTGAACAGCCGTATCGCGAGTGCGAGTCTCCTTGCAGAAGACCAAAGCTCCCTGCCAAACGAAGCAGCTCAGTCCGGAGTTGTACAAAGGCAAGCGGTCGACTCGATCGCCGGGAGAGATGGATTTTCGACAGCGGGATCAACCAGTACAGCCGCCATCGCGGTGCCCGTGGGCTCTAGAAGGAAGTCTCAAGACGTCTCACCAGATGTTTTGCTCGCCGCCACGCCGCGTGCAACCGTTCTCAATCTCCTATCCATGGAGTCGTCGCACACCTATCCACCCTCGCCGTCCATATCGGATCCACCATCGTCTTTTGACCAAGTTCAGAAGGAAGCCGAGCGAGGCTGGACCATACCAGATTGGCTCAAGTCAGCGCCCGCGAGGGTCCTGGGACGTGCAAACGACAGCGCCTCATCCGCGTTTCTCGGAAAAGCATCTGCTTCCGCCACAGCCACGAAAGGGCGACGCAAGGTGCTCGAGAGGTGGTCGGACGAAAGACCTGATGACGCAAGCAAAGAAGAATCCAGCGCCACTGACACTGAGGATGACATGCTATCTCACTCTATCCACTCGGCCCAGTCTCACTACTCGATGCTCGATGCAGCCGATGAGGAGGGTGAATACCAAGGTAACTCCCACGCGGCTGCGGAATTCCGCGATATTTTTGGCATCGCCGAAGATGAAGGACTTATAGGCCACACGCACGCGTACTTATATCGAGTCTTGCCCGTGGCCGGTCGATTCTTCGTATTTGAACATCATCTCGCCTTCCGTTCTTCTGGGATCGCAGCTAAGACGGTGGGACGGACGCTGATGCTAGTGCCTCTCCAAGACGTGATATCGGCTGCTAAGCATGTGGCATTCCGTCCTGGTCATCATGGGATGGTCATCAACATCAGCGGCCACGAAGAGCTCTTCATTGAGATATCATCGATTCATCGGCGAGACGAGCTGCTCTCCTTGATCGAGTATCAGCTGGAGCTAGTGAAGGGCGAACGAGGAAGCAGGGCCTCCCGAGAGGCGGCCACACGTGAATGCTCTAACGCACTCGTGCTCCGCGATCTAAGCGAGAGAATCAACGACGGGCCGGCAACAGCATCCCTGGCATCTTCGCCTGATTCTTCCATGATCTCGCAAACTGGGTCCGGAATCGGAAGATCGGGCATATTATCTCAACCCGGTGAAGGATCCAGTGTTCTATCGTTCGCGCCTACGACACCTCTCATGTTCACCATGCTAACGATCGGATCGAGAGGAGACGTTCAGCCGTACATTGCGCTCGCGAAAGGGCTTCAAGCAGACGGCCATCAAGTCAGGATTGCGACACATGCCGAGTTTGGAGACTGGATCATCGGTCATGGCATCGAGTTTAGTGAGATCGGCGGCGACCCAGCGGAGCTCATGCGCATCTGCGTGGAGAACGGCACATTCACAGTGTCCTTCCTACGCGAGGGGGTAACGAGGTTCCGCGACTGGCTCGACGATCTGTTGGCCTCAGCCTGGCGGGCATGTCAGGGCTCGGACGTGATCATCGAGTGTCCAAGCGCTATCGCGGGCATTCATGTAGCGGAGGCGCTGCAGGTTCCGTATTTCCGGGCTTTCACGATGCCATGGACTCGCACTCGAGCCTACCCGCATGCCTTTGCCGTGCCCAACCAAAAGGCAGGAGGCAACTATAACTACATGTCGTATGTCATCTTTGATCAGATGTTCTGGCGTGCCTCGTCGTTCCAGATCAATCGATGGCGAAGAAACCTGCTGGGTCTGAAGCCGACCAACTTTGACAAGCTCGAGCAGCACAAAGTCCCGTTCATCTATAACTTTAGTCCTAGCCTCGTTCCACGTCCCTTGGACTGGTTTGAGTGGATCCACGTGACAGGCTTCTGGTTCCTTGACAACCCCGACAATTCTTCAAGCAAGAAATGGGAACCACACAAGGACCTCGTGGCTTTTATCCGACGAGCGCGCGAGAAGAAACGCAAGCTGGTCTACATCGGCTGGGGGTCGATTGTAGTGCCGGACGCCGAAGCGATGACGAGATGCGTGCTGCAGGCGGTGCAGAAGAGTGGAGTCTGTGCGATACTATCCAAAGGTTGGTCCGATCGCTTGTCAGCCGATCCCAACAGGGGTTCTGCAGCGCTCAATCCGGCGTTGGTTGAGGATGTCTTCCAGGTGACCTCGGTACCCCACGATTGGCTCTTCCCGCAAATCGATGCGGCGTGTCATCATGGCGGTGCAGGCACGCTCGGCGCCAGTCTGCGAGCGGGACTGCCGACGGTGGTGAAGCCATACTTTGGAGATCAATTCTTCTGGGGCCAGCAGATCGAGAGTCTTGGTGTAGGAAGCTGTGTCAGACGGCTCACGGCCGACAATCTCGCTGCTGCGCTCATTACAGCGACCACCAACAGCAAACAGATCGAACGTGCCCGTAAGCTTGGCGAACAAATCCGGGCAGAAGACGGAATTGGTAATGCGGTCAAGGCCATCTACCGCGATCTGGACTATGCCAGGAGCCGCGTCAAGCACAATACGCGCATCGTGGCAGACAGCTTGCCTCCTACGTCCAGGCGGCCGTCGCAAGTGGAGCATGCTCTCGGTAAAGAGTCAGGTGCAACTGCCGAGGCAGGTGGAGAGGGCAGTCTGGCATTCAAACTGACAATGTCCACGCAGCTTGTTGGCGGTCTCGCATTAGAAGACACGGAGGATGGGCACACTTCAGACGAGTGGTCTGATATCGGCGGTGGTCCTCTAAGCCCCGGTCCAGACAGTTGAGAGGATTCTAGTGCGTCCCTTGTCCTCACGTGAGGCGTGTCCGCCCCTTAAATCGATGTTCAGTAACGTATTTCCCGTAGTACCGACGCGCCTGTAGTACCGACGCAATTTTAAATTTTTCTGAGAAGCAAGTGTCTGATGTGAGTGACTTGCATGATTGTGAGCACAGTTGTTTCTTTGTTCCTGAAACCCACCAACCCTGCATCAGTTCCCACCATGAACATTGTCTACACCATTGTATCCACAAATATTTGCAATTTAAGCTCATATCCCAGCAATTCAGACCCTGTAATGGTTCACCATTCCTGTTCCAAGTGCTCAGTACTGTCTCAAGCAACATCTGCTGTCAAATGCACTGGAAAAGAAGCTCAACTCCAACAAGCTGCTGCAGATGTTGGAAACAGAACCTACTCCAGCATTTGCCAAGCAGTGGCAGCAAACAACATTCCTGAAGCAACCCTGCACCACCGACTTAATGGTCAGAAGTCAAAAGACCAGGCACAGTCCAACCAACAAGTGTTGGAACCTGCTGCAGAGAGTGCCCTTCAGGAACACATTTGGTGTTGTGCCTGCAGTGGGTTCCCATTGACACCAGCTCATATCCAGGAATATGCCAACACCATCATACATGGTGCCCCAGACTGGTTCCGAGTGGTTGAAGTTGGGTGCAATTGGCTGTCCGGGTTCCTGATGTGCCATCCCTCCATACAAGCATGCTGGTCTCACTGTCTGGACAACACTTGCATGAGAGGCACAGATGAGGATAGTGTTCAAGCATGGTACAGTTGTTTGGTTGAGATCATCAATGAATACAAGATACCTTCAAGCAACATCTTCAATATGGATGAAACCAGGTTCATGTTTGGTCAAGGTGGTAGTGAGCATGTTGTTGTGCCTGATCATGACAAAGCTGCTCACTTCTACCAGGTTCCAGGGAATTGGCTATGGTAATTGAATGCATTGGAAGCAAAGGTCAGGTTTTGCTGCCCCTTGTGATCACCAAAGGCTGGATCCACACAGTTGGTGAGCAGTGGTGAATGGAGAATGTACCAGCTTCCTGGAACTTCTCCAAGTCAATTAATGGATGGACTGACATTGAGCTCACTGTCTTGTGGATAGAAAAGGTCTTCAACACCAACATAACACCATTGTTGCCATCAGAATGGCGCTTGCTCATCATCAACGGTCATCGTTCTCACACAAGCTTGGTGTTCCTGGATGCCCTTTGGTCATGCTGGATTGTTCCTTTTTGTTTGCCAGCACACTCAACACACATAATGCAACAGTTGGATGTGTCAATTTCCAGCCTGTTGACATCTGCCTACTGCCAGCTTGTCAACAATGTAGTGCCACATGTTATCGGCAACATTGATAAGGCACAGTTTGGAACATTCTATGCCCAGGCATGAGAGACTATTTTTGACACCTTCCACTGCACAGAAGGCCTTTTCCGACTCTGGAATCACTCTCACACCAGACCCAGAGATGGTACTGGCACAATTAGCCAGCCATTTGGCAGCTCAACAGCCTTCAATGCAGGTACAGCCGCTGCAAGTAATGGCTGTACCTGACACAGTTACCAGCATAAGTGCTCTGCTTGACAGCTTTCAAGCATCACAACTGGAGTCTCGGGACACACATTCACTCAAGCAGACCCTGTTGCAGATGTTCAGTGAACAACAGGCTTCTATTTCATCATTGAAAGCAGAAAACATGTTACTATGGAAGCAGGAGGAGAGGAATAGGATGATGGTGAAAAAGGTGGCAACAAGAGCTAAGGTTGGTGATCAGATGGTGCTTTCCAAGGAGAGGATGATCAGCAGGGAGCATGCTGAGAAAGAGTTGGTGGTGAAGAAACCAGTGATCATTGCACACCAGGCTCAAAAACAGTGATGGGAGGAGAAGCGGAGGGCACTACCATCAACAATCAGAGGAAATGATGGTGACAAAGCACCTAATGATGGCGATGAGAGCATTTCAACACCATTCATTGACACCCTTCCAGCTTCAGTGTGTCAATGGATGGACAAACTTGATGATGACAACCCTCTCAGCACCATCAAAGATGACAATGAACTTCCAAGCATCTTCTACTCTGAGGTTCCTTTAGCGAGCTCATCACGCACACAACTCTAGTTCTGATTTCATATGAATGTAACATATCTCATTGCGATCATGTCAATCTAAGTTCATGCTTCCTCACCATCAAAAAAAGCTGTGCTCATGATCAGGACAAAGTACTACCATCACAGTTAAATTTCAAAAAAAAATGCGTCGGTACTACAGGCGCGTCGGTACTACGGGAAATACGTTAACTAGTTAGTTCAACCAACTGCAGCTGGGCCCTTTCTGGAAACGATTTCACAAACCATTTTTCGAGGGCTGAGGGTTGGCAATTTGTAACTGTGACCAAGAATGGGATTGATAACAAGAGTACAGTATGGAACAAAGGTCTGTAAACAAAAAAGGGAGTAGCATTTGTGTTTTTCTTTTAACGGGTGCGGATGATACCGGCGGCGACGAGTTTTTGCACCTTTTCGCGAATGATGGGGCTCTTCATGTGTTCCTGAAGAGCGGCCGGGTTGGACTGTGCCTGCTGGAGGATGGACTGCATGATGGGGTCCTGCATGATCTGGGCAACCTCTGGATCCCTCATGGCTCTCTGAAGGGTTTCCTCATCGCTTTCGCCGGAACGCTGCGAGTAGAGTTCGTTCATACACTTGCTCAACAAGGTCTGGATTTCCCGCGCATTCTTGGCGCCTCCATCCTGTGCAGCATCCACGTCTTCAGCCTTCTGACAAGCCTCCATCGCCTTGGTGTACTCCTTCATCGAGAAGAGCACGTTAGCCTTGCGGATGTAGCCCTTGACGAATTTAGGGTCCACCTTGATCGCCTCCTCACTGTCCTTAAGCGCTTCCGGGAGGGCAGCGAGCTTCGTGTACGCCGACGCACGGTTAGAATAACCACGTGGGTCTGAAGGATCACGCTTGATGGCTTCAGAAAAGGCCGCAACAGCACCGGGGAAGTCGCCCGCCTTGTAGAGCTCGTTACCGCGCGTACGCTCCTGCTCGGCCTTAGCAGGGTCAATGTAAGCCTGACGAGTGCGTTCCTTGAGCAGCTTCTCCGTGTCGCGCAGCTTGGCGAGGATGTCGGGAGTGCGGTGTTCGGTGAGGGATTTTTCAAAGTTGGTGATGGCGAGTTCAAGCTGGCCTTGCTTAGCATAGGCCGAGCCAATTCGACCGTAGGCCTTTGCGACCAATTTGAAATCAGCACGCATGGATCGACCTTCTTCAACGGCCTGCTCGCACGCCTTAATGCAGTCAGCGTACTTGACTTGCTCAAAATAGCAAGCACCGAGGTTGTTGAGGTAGGTGATATCCTTGTGGAGCTCCCAGGCTTTTTCGTAGTGGGGGATGGCTGCGTCAAAGTCGCGCTTGAGGTATCGTTCGTTGCCGAGCTTCTTCTCAGCATCAGCAGCAGCCTTAGCCTTCTTCTCTTCGTCCTCTTCTTCCTCGACGGGTGGTTGGGAGGCGGCGGGCTTGACGTCCTTCATCTCGACGTCAGGCGTAGAGGATGAGGCTGCGGGCTGGGAGGACTGGCTAGGGGAGGAGCCGGTTTGCTTTTCAATGTCGCCGCGACGGTTCTCGAGGTCGGAAGGGAGCTCGTCCGAGCCCTCGGGACGCTCGAAAGCCTGGAGGTCGATGCCCATGAGGACACCCATCACCTGGATCATGCGTGGGTCTTGGAAAGCCATGCCGGCCTGCTTCGGGTCAGCCTGAATGGCCTTGAGCTTAGCCATGAAAGCAGGGTCGGAGAGAAGACCAGCAGTCTTGGGGTTGGTACTGAGCTTTGCAAACAGCTGAGGGTCGCTGAACATTTGACCGAGCGAAGCCTCCGGTCCCGGTCCGTTGACTGCCTCGTTCTCCACGGCCCGCTTGACATCAGCCAGGCCTTTGTTGAGACCAGCATCCTCAGGAGCGATCTTGAGACCAGCTTCGTAGGCGTCTACAGCCTCTTCGAGCCTTCGTGCACCGTGGAGAGCGGCACCCTTGCGGCCGTAACCTTTGGCGAAGGAGGGGTTGGCCTTGATACAGGCCTCAGCGTCGTCGAGAGCCTTCGACCAGTCGCGAAGACCAGAATAGCAGGCAGATCGGTTGGAGTAGAGCACATGAACATTGTCTTCAGGCGAGGTTGCGGCGGCGATGGCATCGTTGTAGTTCTGAATGGCACCCTCGTAGTCCTTGGAGGCGAACGCAGCGTTGCCTTTGGCTTTGAGCTCCGCAACCGACATTGTGACTGGGATGGTTGGTATCTAGCAAAGTTGCAGGGATGTATGTGTGGAGTCAACGACTTCGTTCAGGCTGGTGATGATGCTGTTGAAAGTGTAAACGTTTGGCGACGAATGGGGTTGATCAACAAAATCGAGGAGAGTGTTGGCAGTTCTTCTCGAGTTGGGCTCAGTCGGTGCTGCACAAAGCTTGCCGCACACACCCTTCCTGTCCCCGCTTCCATCCTGCACACTCTGAGCTTCTACGAATTTCTCGTGCTTTCGCCGGTTCGCCCTCCACACGCGACCAATTTTCACGCATGTTCAGAGAGCGCCTCTAACACTTACAACTCATATTTCTTGGTCATGAACACACAACATTCATATGTTGCTGGGAGGCGCCAGCCAATGAGTTGCTCCGATGCGCAGAGGATTCTCCAGCAACACTATGCTGGACTACGGGATGAAGGTGAGTGCGATCATGGTTTCTTGTTGGGTTTCTGCTTTTTCAGCCGAGCTTGTTTAATGCGTTGCAAACGCTGTTTCAAGGCGTTGACCCTGCAGTAGTATGGTATATCATAAAAGCGCTTGCTGGTCAGCCCGTGTTCATTTTGATCTTGCTGCATGCAGTCCCTGCGATGCTGTTTTTATGTGTAGGTCTGCTGCAAGCACGACTGACGGGACATCAACTCACCTTTGATCCGCCTCATCTTGCTGCCGTTGCTCCTCTTCCATGCGCGAGAAAATCTCTTCGCGTTCTTCTTGCTCCTTGCGCAATCGTTCCTCCGCTTCCAGCTCCTCAACACTCTTCTGCCCGACTTCATTCTCCGCATAGTTATCAGATTGAGAGTCTCCACCACGCGATATCAGCTGTGCTTCAGCCTCAAGTGCTGCTCCGTCGCTGTAGCCTTCCGTTGGTGGGGTTGTGTCTGGCCCTGTTTCGTCCATTTGTGATTTGAAGAGTTCCCATTCGGGATCGATCGATGGCGAGTGATAACCTGTTTCGTTCGAGTCTGTGCGTGCTTTCTTGCTCCCCGGTGCCACGCTTCCGTCGATCACACAATCATCCGTGTCTGCTGGCATTGAACCGTCCTTCTCAGACTCGGCACGTGTATCATCGGCTTTGCGCTTGCCGTCTTTGATTCGCTGGACCTCCGCTTGCCGCAGCTCCTCATCTCTGATACGAGCTATGTTGACGCGGTGAATTTTGCTCAATACATGAGCACTCCAGAGTGTCTCGTGCTTTATAGCCAAATGGTTGCATGCAGAACATCGGAGTCCGCCCATGGCAGAATACGATGCGAAGGGGTCCGAGATGCCCGAGGCTCCAGCTTTGGAGCGCTCATTCGCAGCAGCTCTCAGGAGTGATCTGACATCGGACGTCATGATGATTGTCGTTTCCCGCGGGGTTGTTGTATTGCGTGAATGTGTTTTGTGGTTATGTCGACAGGATGGGGTAGGCTAGCCTCCAGAGGAACACGAGAGATAGTCGCGAAATGCCCGATCCCGATTCTGTTTCCGATGTTGTCTTCGATTTTGGGATGGGAAGAAACAAGCGGTGCTTTATTCCAGATGTTTGGGTGTAGATCTTTCCTCAGACCACCTCTCAAAAGACTAGCTTGGCGTTCCCTTCAACTTGACAGTGTTGACGCATCCTTACTCTTGCCCATTGCTGAAGCACCGGGGCTGAAGAAGGAGTACAATACGGCAAGCCAGACTGAGCACGCAACCGAGCCGAACCACTGTAAACATCGACACCATTCTTCCCCACTGCGAACCATCTACGAACATCGCATAAGAAGGAGGAAACCGATCTATTTAGATTTTGATCACGATGTCGGCAGAACCCTCTGACGCGCAAGATGCGCAAATGAAGCAGGAGTCAATTCCGAACCCGGCTCCTGAAACGGCTACTTCCATGGTTGCTGGCTCGAACCACGAAGTTCACGTGGATGGCGATGTTGATGCAGATGCGGATGGAGAGGCAGATGCAGAAGGCGACGAGGACACAAATGAAGCTCCTACCGAAGTCAAGGCCGAGCCAGAAGTTTCAGAAGCTGCACAAGTAGAACCTGCGCACGCCTTACCAGAAGTTGTTAAGGTCGAAGAAGAACAAGATGAGGAAGACCTCTCAGCACTACAACAGCACGGTCAAGCAACCCCAGCCTGGAATCAAAGAGGAATTGAAGACCAGGCTCAAGTGCTGCAAATCAACTCTTCGCAACCGTTGCAACCTCACAAGTACATGTCAGTCGAACAGAGGAGGCAGCTCTTCGAGGAACGGATCCGCATCGAGCCCCGCGACGGCGAAGCCTGGCTTGCCCTCATCGAAGAGGCACAGTCACGAGAAGATATGGAGGCTACAAGGGCACTCTACGATCGATTTTTCAAGGTCTTCCCCAACCAAGGCCGCCAGTGGCTCGCTTATCTCGACCTCGAACTTGCTCACAGCAACTTTGCGCAGGTGGAAGCCATCTTCAATCGATGCTTGCGCACGACACCTTCCGTCGACCTCTGGAAGTTCTACCTGTCATACACTCGTCGCGTCAACCCGCTGCCACCTTCGACGGGAGCTGAAGAGGATGCCCCTCGAGAGCAGGCGCGAAGAGTGCTGGAGGGTGCGTACGAGTTTGCGCTCCGATTCATCGGCAACGACAAGGACAGCGGACAGATCTGGACCGACTACATTTCCCTCATCAAAGAGAGGGAGGCCAGAGGCGGCTGGAAAGAGGGACAGAAGATGGACGATCTTCGTCGGGTCTACCAGCGTGCCGTCAGCGTACCTCTTTCCAACATTGAGGCTGTTTGGAAGGATTACGATGCCTATGAGAACGGATTGAACAAGCTCACTGCTAAAAAGTTCCTTGCCGAGCGTTCGCCCGCTTACATGTCCGCTCGTCGTGTTCTCAGGGATCTCAAAGCCTACACCGATCACCTCGCGAAGCCATTGCTCCCCCGTGTGCCAGTTTGGACCGCGTCTGCACTCGCCGGTGACGCTGGCGGAGACTCGGCACAGTGGCAGCGTGAACGTCAGCAGGTCGAGGCGTGGACAGAGTACCTGCAGTGGGAGGAATCGAACCCCTTGCTGCTGGAAGACCCTGTCACTCTGCAGGCTCGCGTTACCAGCGCATACCGCAAAGCCACGATGTACCTCCGTTTCTATCCCGAGGTCTGGTACCTTGCTTCGCGGTACCTCATCTCGAACTCGCGCCAAGACGAGGCTTTCACTTGGCTCAAGAATGGTATGGAGGCTTGTACGGGCAGCTTCTTACTGCATTTCGCCTATGCTGAGCTTGCTGAGGCGAGAAAGCAAACGAACGATTGTGCCGCTGTCTTTGATGATCTTCTAGAACGCGTTCACTCTCAAATCGATGCGCGACAGGCAAAGCTGCAACACGACCTCAAGACTGTCGACACCGAGTCCGAAATGGCCAAAGCACAAGCTGCTTCGCGTCGTGCCAACGAGGGTGATGGCGATGTAGATGTCGACGGAGAGGAGCGAGAGCGAGAGCGCAAGGCGGGAGAACAGCTGCAGGCTCGAAAGCAGGAATTGCAGGCTCAAGCGCATCCAGAGATTGAGGGCTTGAAGGAAGCAAGCGCGCTAGTGTGGATCAAGTACATGCACTTTCTTCGACGCACTGAGGGCATCCGTCCTGCGCGTGGTGTGTTTAGCCGCGCGAGAAAGAGTCCCCACTGCACTTGGCAGATCTTCGAGGCGAGTGCGCTGATGGAGTACCACTGTTCCAAAGACGCAGTGGTTGCTACCAAGGTGTTTGAGCTTGCGCTCAAGACGTTTGGCAGTGATGAAGCGTTTGTTGTGCGCTACCTCGACTTTTTGATTTCAATGAACGACGATAGCAACGCACGTGCGCTTTTCGAGCGGGTTATCGGCACCTTTTCGCCTGAGCGCGCGCGCCCGATTTGGGACCGGTGGGCTAAGTACGAATACAACTTTGGCGATAGCGTTGCAATGCAGAAGCTCGAGACGCGGTTGGCAGAAACCTACCCGGACGAGCCGGCGATCAAGCGTTTCGTTGCCCGAAACTCGTACATGGACCTCGATCTGGTTGGACCGCGCGATCTTGGTATTCAGGCTGCGATCGCCGGTGCCAGTGCTGCCGATCGTGCGGTCGAAGCGGCCAAGGAAAGCGCGGTTGGTGCGGATGAAGGACCGAGACGTAGAACAATGCAAGAGATGAAGCGACTTGCAGCTGACAGCGCCCAGGACGACACTTCAGGTAACTGGGCGCGTCCTGGTGCGGCAGCGGTGGGCTCAGGTCCACCATCCAAAAAGTTCAAGCGCGACTCGGCCTCGCCCGCTCCCGGTGTCGGCGCACCTCAAGGAGCACTTCGTCCCAACCCGAATGCGGGCGCAGTGAGGGATGCATACAACGAATTCCCAGAAGGCGTACTGGTGTTCATGGAGATGTTGCCAAGCGCACACTTGTTCGACGGACCCATGTTCAAGGCTGAAGATATTATCGACTGCATTCGAAGCGCCAACCTCCCATCACCTAGCGGCGCGCCTATGGGTCCTGGAGGCAGGAGACCGCCTGCACCACCATTTGGTGGCGCCGGTCGCGGCAGATTCATGCGCTAGCCATCAAATGATTTCCTCCAACATAGCACATGAACATGTACTGTACACGGCTGGCAATTTGCTTTCAATCGGGAGGTCTCTTTCAGTCGTACAAGTGTGACTGTCTTGCAAATGGTGTGCTCCGTACAAATGGTTGATCACTGATCGTGAGGAAGAAGAGCCGCTTTTTCGAGCGCCTCGCGCAGCGCTTGGTCCGATATCGACCAAGCAGGTCGAATTGGTTGAGATGTTGGAGGGATCCCTAAGAATCGTTGCAAATTGATCCGCGGTGATCCGTGTGACAGCAGCCCATTGTGGAAGGACAAAGCGACGACATTTTGTTTTGTCTCGCCCGAGACGGAATCTCTTGAAGCCACTCGAAAGTGTTGTGTAGGTGCCAAGGAGTCCATCTTTGCCCGAATCGCGGCGATCTTTGCACGATTTCGACCGTGTGGATCGTCTTGGAGCCTGTGCAACTTGTGCTGTAATTTGATGAATGATTTCGATCTTTCGACATCAACTGTGAGCTCGCCATGTCTGAGATGCGTGAAGGATGAAGTGGCGAGAGCGGTGGCGACAAAGACAAAGACGGCACCGAGGGCGAGGAGAAGTGGCGCACGCGGTGACTCGTGGGGCAATCGGTGGGTGGTAGCGCGAGCCCAGCGTGAAGCACCAAGAGAGAAGCCCACCATCCAGCGAAAGGCTGGACCTCCTACCCAGCTGTACCATCTAGACCACCAGACGGTACGTAGGGAAGGATCGTTGGATGCGAAGCGGTTGATGCGTCTCAGTGTGGATACTGCGGAGGGAAAGAGTGGGCCAAGACCGAGGACGTAGAGCGGAGGGATGGAGACAAGAAAGCCAAGGAAGGGGCGGAGTGTAGCGGATGCTGTGACATCGTTGTCAAACCAGGCGCAGTGATGGTCAAAGCCAACTCGACAGGTGCCACAGTCGCCGCAATGTCTTGTTCGGAAAGGCTTGATCCTGCCGCCGCAATTGTCTCTCCAACAGCGGACAGGCTGGCCATCTGGTTCACCGAGTGCTACATGTATCTGCGGATAATCGGCATCTCTGAGCAGTGTGGATAGCACCTCCCTGATGGCATTTTGCTCCTGAAGTTGTGCCTTGTAGGGATCTGGAAAGGTGGCTCCAAGGCGAATGCTCAGCCATTCTAGCACGCTTCGGTTGTTTTTCCTATTGTGTGTGGAGTGATCATGGGCGAAAAAGACTTTGAGGTAGACACGCAAAGACCAAAGAAAGAGCACATGTGTGGGTAGTAGCCAGAGTATGGGTAGCACGATGCGCTTGTGTCGAATGTACAAATGTCGATACGCATAACGAATCACGACGAGGTCGTAAGCGTAGGCGATGTAGACGAGCAGAATGATGGGGACGATCCTGCCGAGCACTCTGTTGAGTCGGATGCGCTTCCGATTTGTATGAGGAGGTGCTGAAGGGCCTCTGCTATTGTCTGGATCGCTTGAGCTTGCCTTCTGCGCAGTCTCCCAACTTTCACCGCTGCATGGTACCGTCGGCGTTTCCGAGGCTTCGGATGTCGTCCGAGTGGCAGTGACTTGCGTGTGACGCTGACGCTGGCGCAAGGACATCGGTGGATCGGTTCAAGTAGATACTAGTGTTGAGCTTTCCTCCACCTATTTCCAGCTCCCATCGGTGTCCTTTGCTGTCGCTGTGGTCATTGTCAAGACCCAACATCATCACTCGCACGCCCGTGCAGCAGAGCGTCAGGGTCCAGTGGAGAGTCCTTGCGTTCGGGCAGCTGGCCAGAGTGGAGCCGATTTCGCGTTTTCTCTCTGCTCCCGATCCGATCTAGCGGGATAAGTGTTGCTGCACGAGCAGCGCGGCAATCCCGACGCTTCACAGATTGTGTGGAAAGAGCACAGACGCGAGCGCGACGCGAACAAAAAGCCAAAGTGAGAAAGAGACAGAGGGAAAGAGAGGGAACGGCCACTCCGGCCGCATAGATTTCGAGCTTCGACTGATTTGCGCGTGCGTGCATCCGAATGCAAATCTCAGAAAGCACACTGGGCGCAGCCCACGCGCATGTCTGGGCAACTGCGACATTGCTCAGCGCGACGCCAGTGCAGCAACTGAATGCTCAGCTCCACCAAACCACCTCCTCGCTCTTAGATCAAATTCTCTGCCACATGCCGCACCCTACCCTCCGCGACCACATCCGCTAGCTCCAACTCATTACCAAGCTTAGAGCCCACAACACACAGAACTCCGTGGTTCAGCCTCGCTGACAACTTCGTTCGAAGCTGTGACACCTCCGTGTTAACTCTGAGGCGCGGCAATCGCCATTTCAGCAAACGCCCTTCCCCTCAGTCTCGCGTCCGGGGGTAGCAAGCATCACCATCTTTCACATATTAACTGCAATGGTGCGAACCACGTCAAGGAACGGCGCCTCATCAGCTAATAGCCGCGATGCTCGTCCGAGAACATCCACCGCACCCTCCAACGAGATGGACGATTCCGATGGATCTTTGACTGATCCCTCCTCTGAAGGCGAGCGTAATGACACCGACGACGATGGCCAACAGGAGGAGGAAGAAGAGTCGGATGAAGACTTCGACGAGGATGATGATGACAACGATGCCGACTTCGGGTCCCGTCGAAAAACAAAAGCGCCACGACGCTCAGCGGCGGGTACCTCCAAGGCGAGGTCGACGAATGCCACACCACGCTCCCGTAAGACGACTACGGCCAGCAGCAATGGTGCCAAGAAGGCTCCACGCTCAGCCGTAAAACGCTCGGGGCCGTCCCGACCCGGAGCTGGCAAGACTACTGCTACTCCATCTGCCACCAGATCCCGCGCGGCTGCTAGTAGAGACGAGCTTCCCATCAACGAGGATAATGACATATTCAATGCAGTCAAGGATCCCAACTCTGCATTGCAGTCCACCGCCGAAGACTGGGTGGTAGCATTCTCAGATCATCAGGGCCGTGCTCTCGCCGAACTCGTCAACTTTGTAATCCGCGCGTGCGGCTGCAACGGCAGTGTCGATGAGAATCAAGTCATCGACATTGACAATGTTGTCGACAACCTCGAGGAATTGCAGGAGGTGTTCAAGAAGCAGCCTATCCCTTCCTATCCCATCGTATCCAGGAGCAAGACCTTCAAATCGTTCCGCAAGTCGCTCAACGAGTTCCTCAACCGTCTTGTCATGAGTGCCTACGATGCCGAAGTGTTGACTTCCGACGGCTTCATCGAGCCGTATCAGGCCTGGGTCTCTGCTATGTCTTCATCCTCGCTCCGCTCCTTCCGCCACACTGCCACTCTTATCGCCCTCTGGACCATCTCTGCGTTTAATGAGGTCAGCACACAAGCTACCAAGGACCTTTCGACTGCTACAAAACAGCGCGATGCTGAAAAGAAGAAGGCGCGTACGGACAAGAGTCGACTCAAGGACCTCGAATCCAAGGTGGTTGAGTCGCGCAAACTCAAAGCGCGACTTGAAGAGTATGTTGACGAGTTTATCAACTCTGTCTTCGTTCATCGCTTCCGCGATTTCGACGCCGGTATTCGATCCGAGTGTGTCGAGGCTCTTGGCTCGTGGATGAAAAAACATCCAACTCAGTACCTACAGAGCACATACTTCCGCTACGTCGGCTGGGTTCTTTCCGATGTTGACGCCAATGTGCGTATGGCTGCTGTTCAGGCCATGACCGGTCTTTATACCCGCGACAACTTTGTTAGCTCCATCCGCCACTTCACCGAAATGTTCAAGGGTCGCCTTGTACAGATGGCCACCGCTGATGTGGAACTCGGTGTTCGTATCGATACGATCAATGTCCTTGTCATGATCGACAAGCACGACCTCCTGGAAGATGAGCAGCGCGACCTGCTAGCCACTCACATTTTCGACGTCGAACCACGCATCCGCAATGCTGTTGCTAGCTTCCTTGCTAATATCCTCGATGAAATGGTCGGCGAGAGCGCAGGCGATCTGGGCTCCCTCTCAGCAGCCTCCAAGAAGAAAGGAAGACAAGCTGAGGAACAGCAGCAAGAACACGCCAAGCTTCGCTTCAAGTGTTTGGCTGAGCTCCTCGTCAAGTACGGTCACCGTCTAGATGCAAGACAATCTGGTGCTTCCACAACTACTTCCGAGCCTGACGCTGTCGATGAGCTCGCCATCGTGGTCGATGGGGCTAAAGAAGGTCGTATTGGCATGGCAGTCGAGGCACTGTGGAATGCGGTTGACGGCATGCAGCATTGGAAGCCGCTCATTGATTTGCTTCTGCTGGATCACTCTGACCAGGCTGCTGGTCGAAGCAAGAGCAGCGCAGCTGCCGAAAACGCTGCTCCTTCTGTCTACCGCCTCGAGACGGAAGAAGAAGCCATCCTGATTGAGGCTTTGGTGGCCATCTTGCGAAAGACGTACTCTGGCGCCGAGCTTATCGACGATCCGGAGGACAACACAAAGGAAGACGTCACCCGCGCAATGATCGCTGCTCTTCCCAAGCTTTTAGCCAAGTACCGCACAGATGCTCCACGCATTGCTGATCTTTTGCTTCTCCCACAAGTCATGGATCTCGAGATGTACACCGAGCTTCAAGAGACCACTGCCTTTGAAGCCCTTTGGGATGATGTCTCTGCTCAGATCCAGCGCCATGTCGAACCGCTCGTGCTCAAGCATGGTGTCCAGACGTTACAGAAATTGGTTGCCACGACATCACAGTCCAACATCAACAGCACCAAGCTCTCAGCACTGGAAGAAGGACTCGTCTCGTCACTCCGAGAGACTGTTCGCGACCGAGACGTGGAAACGGCCGGTTTCACTGAAGACGAGGTCCACCTGTTAGCAGCCAACATGCTCCGTGTGCATCTCGTCAGCCAGGTCTGCAACACCAGTGATGCGCTCGAGGACGATGAAGGAGGCCAGGCTACCAGCGGCTGGGAAATCGTGCTCGGTATCGCTGGGCGAGGGCGCCTTGCTTACCAGGAGGAGGAGAGCCTCGTGCGTGATGCCATTGCAACGCTGGCACTGCATATCATGTGGAAGACACGCAAGGTCATTGTGCCTGAAGCCGGATCGCAGACGGCAATTGCTGAGGCTTTGCTCGCCAAACGCACCACAGTCCTCAGTTTGCTCGAGGAATTCGTTGCAAGTCTGCAATCCCAGGCCTGCATTGGAGTTCAACGCGTTGCCTTTGAAAAGCTTGCGACGATTCACATGCTCTACGCGGCCATCCCGCAACAAGCGCCTGCTACTGCGGCAGGTGACGATGCATCGGCACCGGCGGCGGAGGACGACGTTATTCAGCATCGCTCTGGTCCACAGCTCCCTTCTCTGCTGAGCTTGCACTGCGACGGCGACGTCCAGCAGCACTGCTCTCAATTCGTCCAGACCGAGATCGAGCGCTATATTGAAAAGTCTGGTGTCCCAGAAAGAGAGGCCAACGGCGATGGAGACGCGACTCACAACGGCTCTGATGAGGAAGCTGACAACGGTGGCGACGACGGCAAGAATGAGGAAGACGATGAAGAAGAGGATGCCGAGGTCACACCTAGAGCCTCACGAATCCGCGGGCGAAAGAACAAAAAGGCGAAAAAGTCGACACAAAACGGCACTGCCTCTGAGGAAGCTGACCGTCCGAACCAGGCACAGCTGCAGGCCGAGCACATGTTTTGCTCCGTCATCAGCACGTTTGTGTCAGCCATTCGTGTTGGCATTGTCGATGCCAAGTATTCAACGGTCGTGCTCATTCACTTTGGCCGCCTCGGCGCCATTTACGACTCGTGCTGCAAGGCGCTGGTGGAGGTGCTGAAGGAAGAGGCCATCTTTGGCGGATACAATCGAGCAGTGATTGTCGAGAGCTGCATCTGGGATTCACTGCGCGAAGCGTTCGAGCTGTACCTGGACACGGGTGATGCGAACGGTGAAGCACGATTCGTGTCGCTATCACGGCAGCTGGCAAATGCTCTCGTTGTGCGAGGTGCAGGATTCACCGCTCTTCGCAAGATCGATGCACGCTGTCTGATCTCGCTCCACAGCAGGGCGAGCGAGCACATTGCTCAGAAGGTAGCTGCAGCGGAACGCAACGGCAACAAAAAGGTGCGACAGAGGATGCCCGCGCTGTACAAGGGAATGGCCAACCTGCTCATCACGGCAACTCCCACAGATGCTGTCAAGATCAAAAGCGCCATGGACCGAGCGTACCGTGCTGCGAATGTCCAGATTCCTCCCACCTCCAAAGCGTGGGATGCTCACCGCTCTTACGAAAAGAGGCTGCTCAAGATTGCAGCCAAGAGCGCGCTGTTTGCACCCGTAGTAGCGAGGGGAGATACCACAGCGTCTGGCCGCAAAAGTGTGAACACCGGACGAGGCGATATCTCGGACAGCGGCGGCGAGCTGTCGGATGATGACAACGATGATGATAGCCTGCCAGCTCGTGGTGAACGCGTTTTACCCACGCCTGTGCGAAGCTCGCAGAAGCGGGACCGTCCACAGGAGGCTGAAGAGGAAACGGAGGAGGCGGAGGAGGTCAGCATCATCGCACCTGGAAGCGACCGGTTATCAGACGTCGATGTGGAGACGCCAAATTCGGAAGCTGGCTCTCTCCAATTGGACGAAGAGGAGGCCGGAGGTCCTTCCTCCAGCAAGCGCAGAAAGGTTCACCGGTGATCCTCATACCCCGGTTTCTGAGCTCTAGCACCAATGACGATTTCTACTTTTCGTGTTTTCCGCTTCTTAGCAATTTGCGTAGACGATGAAATTTGGCAGACGACTAGAAATACAGTTGAGTGGTTGATTCTGAGCGGACCCGATGGGCCCGAGGCTCGTATGATATATATTGTGGAAGGTGGTGAATAAGTTCCAGCTCCACAAGTCAGATTGTGTTTTGGCCCAGCTGCTCGCTCTCACCCGCAGCTGCGGAAGTAGGAGTAGGATGCCATCGACTCAACAGAGCCTGCTGGTTCAACAGGGTGTAGATTTCAGCCTCGACTCTGCTTCTGTGAGATTCGATGTCGTCTGCATCGAAGATTTCGTGTTGGGTCCAGGTGGACAGTGGTCTGCCCTCAGTGTGGAAGCCTTCGGTTGCTGCCCCGACGAGGTGGGCACCGTCCTCAGGGCCGGTGGAAGGGCCTAGCGTGGGGCCGGTTTGGAATTCGAATTTGGCCGAATCTTTTCCTTTGGCTAAAACATTGAGGAGCGAGGCGAGCTGGGCGTCGTTGTGATACACGATTCGGGTTGGAGAGGCGCTCTTTTCGGCCGAGACACCATTCTCAGGGGAGGCCAAGTGATCAGAGCCGTGTGCAATGTTGGAGTGACCGGAGTTGGGATTGGCAATCTCGAAAACGTCCTGTTGCACTCCATTACCACCAAGAAGACTATGGGAAGGGAGGTCGGGGAGCGGTTCGGATTTGTCCACACTACAACTCTTGTGATGGCCGCGAGGACGTGTGAAGAAGGATCTCGAATCGTCATCCGTCAATCCTGCCGGTGTGCGGAACAGCCCACTCAGCGTTTCTTCACCCCCATCGGGTTCGTCGTTGTGACTCGCATCGCTCGCGTGTCTACTGTGTCTTGGGTTGAAATCCGAGTAGACACTTCCTCGGTCTGCAAGTCCGGCAATGACTTGCCAAACCACACTCCCGTCGGCGCGTTCCGTTATTTCGATGTGTCTGCGAGTTTCTGCCATGCGAGATGCACGGCTGCCATTGAGCACCAGGGATCTGCGCGTAAGTTCTGGTGTCTCCGATCCGGGACTGCCAAACTCAATCCCCTCACCGCTAATGTACATGTCGTACAGACTGCCTGCATAAGAGCTCTCCACCTTACTAACCCTGTTCGACCCACCTCCGGCAGTGGATGCATCTGGGTGCAGTCTCTGTCGGGAAGAAAATATTGGCATTCCCTCAGTCTCGTTTTGCTTGTCGTCTGGTAGGGCAGCGTCGTCAACCACTGCGGGCGATTCCGCGTGAATGCTGGTATTCGGTACTGGTTCGTCTACGGCGGCGGCGAAACGTCGCGACTTGCGGCTTGAAGCGAAGAGGGAACGGCGATGCTCGGAAAAGTCAATGCCAGCAGGGATGATGATGGTGCGGCGTACGATCGTGTCCCGGAGAGATTTGCGGGCATCCACAGCGCGGTCTCGCTGCGTTTCTTTGGCAACTTCTGGCACCGTCGCAGGGAGCGTGGTGTCTGCACCGTCGATCGTCACGTCCCCATCTTTGGGCTTTTCCTGTTCAGTCGTTAGCGGAGAAGCAGGTCTGGGTGTCACCGGCTTGTTGTTATCCACTGCGGCAACTGGTGCGAGAACGCCCAATCTTCCGCTCTGTGAATAGTCCATCCGTTCGGCATTCCTCTCCAGGATCGTGTCTGTCGACACTTCCTGGTGTGCGTGCTCCGCCATATCCATTTGCGGCGCCGCTGCCGCAACGTTTGCCGCTTCAATCGATACGTCCGCATCCCGCACTGGTTGCAAATGAGGCTCATTCGCAAGCTCCTTTGCGTGTTCTTCGGGTGATCGGCCAATTATGGCGGTGGGAATGTAACCAGGATCGCCGGGCATGATGACCTCAGATTCGCGCTTGAGCACGATCGGCGTGCGCTTCTTCTTCGACTTGGACCGCGGCATGGAGGTCGAGTCAATCGGCAATGTGTAGACTGGCGAGGTGGGAGAACGCACGCTGCTTCCTCGGTCACTAGACGTGGAGGAAGGCATTCTCGGAAGCGCCCATGGGGCCGAACGCTCAACGGGTGGCAAGGTCGGTATTTCCGGTGGTGTGGGCGCTGGCTGCTGGAAGAGACTTTCAGCTGCATCGCGTGCAGTGACACTAAGCTCAGCAGGGAAAGGCTCGATAGTTGCACCTCCATAAGCTTGATCGGCATTCTTGCGACTCTTGATCTTCGAAAAGAGACGCGACAGACTCCCGCCACTGGCACCACCGTTTAGGTACGGATGGTTGGGATGCGTTGCTTTCTGCTCTGCAGAGACAGGCGCGCTGTCGACGCCTCCATTGTGTAGCCCCATGCTTCCGTTCGGCGTAGCTTCATGACCGAATGAGCTCGATCTTCGACGATGGAAGTATCCGCTGTTCTTGCTGACGCTGCCGCTGGGCGAGGCTCCGGAGGGACTGGCCTTGGAATGACTACGTGAGCCGTCCATGCCCATGTTGCCGATGCTGCCCCATACCGGCGAGCGAATCGATGACTTGTTGAATTTACTCATTGCACTCAGTGTATCGAGAGGGGGAGCAATTTGGGTTGCATAATCCAGCTTCTGCGTGGTGGAAATAAGCTGCGGCGACGAAATATGCTTGGCGACCTTTTTTAACGATTTTTTACGCGACATGCTCTTGGTGCGGAAAGGCGGCGTGGGCACAGTGCCATCGTCCGTTCCCTTGAGAGCTCGAGTAGCAGCACTGGTCTGTGCGGCGACATCGTCCAACAGACGGGTCGGGTCAGCACCCAGGTAGGTCAGTGGTGAACCAGGGCTTGATGCAGCAAAAACGTCGGAAGTCATGCCTCCTTGTTGGGGTCCATACTGATTCCAGATGTCTTCTGGAGGCTGTGGCTGCGCATGGCCTCGAGGTGTGAGGCTCAAATCAGGTTGGCTAAGCTTCCGAGGGAAACTAAAGCCAGTTCCACTTGAGAACGAGGGACTAGTGTACCCTGCATTAAACGGATGCTCTTGTACCGCGTTGGCAAGGGCAAATTGCGAATCCTGGTCATTGGTCGAGTCACCGTCTTCAGCAATGGAGGGGGATCTGAATGCCGGGTGACGAGGCATGCGAGAGGCCTTGTCGACTACTTGTGAAAGAGAGAATGACTCCCGGGTACGATGTCCGAAGGAACTGCCGTTCAATTCCAGTAAGCTAGGCAAGCCATTCAAGGAACCATTGCGACTGTGAAGAGGAGGTGAGGTGGGCCGATGGCTGGTCGTGACGTCGTACATAACAGCTCGGGGAGAATGAGGCGGATCGTGTGAAAAGGCAGTGGAAGGAACCCTGCGAAGCGATGCGTCTCTCTTTATATCGATTGACTTGCCACTCGAACCGGCAAACGCCAGGCCATCACCTGTCTGAGCACTGGCCGCCGGCTTTGTCCACTCGGAGCCTGAACCAATGACGATGTTTGGGGACGCAAGACCTTTCAACTTCGCCTCTGCGAAATTGCGCTGTTGAATGTTGTCATCATCCTGAATGGGTGGTAAGGGGGTGCCGCTAGTTGCCGTCTGGATAAGGCGATCTTGGAAGTCGGCGATTTGGTCGAACGTGATACCAGTACCCGCAAGACGCTCAGCGACGTTGGGTGGAAGATTGGAGACCGGCCGCTGGGCGTCTGTCTGCTCTGATGTTGATGCCATTCTCGCCCACACATCGTCGTCCTCATTAGGATCCGCAGATACGTCCTCGGCGGAGTTTCGGAGGCTGGCAGCATCAGTAGCCTTGATTCCGTACACTGCTCGCCATCTTTCGGCCTTTTCTGGGTCAGATGGCGCATTGGGCATGAGTCCGTTTTGGTTGATCGTAGGCTTAACTGAAACCTTCGGCGACAGTGGTGAAGCGAGCACTGGTACCGGTGCAGGTCTCGGGGCGTACATGGACGGCAGAAAAGCGTCCTCAGCTACCAAGTCACGCGACGACTGCATCTGTAGTCTCTGATTTGCGTTGGTCAGAGAAGCATCTCGTTGATGGTGACTGAAGCTGGGAGCGCCAGTCTCCGCAGGACTGCTCGCTGCCGCTCGATCGTTACTCGACGTAAAAGTGGCAAAGCTTGCGACTTGGGGTGAAGCGGCACTTTGACTGGTAGATACCGAATTACGCGTGCTCTGAGCGCTTCTGAGAGCATTCGAAGCGTCCATGACAGAAGATTGCATTGGCTGCGGGCTTTGGTTGGCTTGACTTGCCATCGAATGTAGTGCAGCAGCAGCAGCAGGTGAGATGGCAGACGGCGGCTTGAAACCAGATGCATAGTCATGCATCGACGCATGCGACGCAGGCGGAGGGAAATAGTTGGGAGAACGGGCACTGCGACTAAGCATTGGGGGAGGACTCATCGCCCTCGACGATCTTCGTGAGGTATGTCCACCCAAGAGGCTGCTTTCGGAGGAGCCGGTGGTGGATCGAACATGCTGCCTAAAGTTGCGATGTACACTAGAGAGCGAAGGCCGCTCTCGCAGGATTGGATGCGGCGCCATGGATCTGGCCAGCGCGAGCTTGTCAGCGGACGATTTGCGGCTGTGACCCTCTTGATATGAGGCAGACGGCCCCGGGTTGCTTGACCTCATAGAGCCTGTACTGATGACTGAATTGCCTCGCGATAAGGTGGATCGAGTAGGACTAGCAATGAAGTTATGGATGATCATGTCTGGGGTACGATCGGGCTGTACAATCGGACGTTCGACGTCGGTTTCTGCTGGCAGATGTGACGCTGCGTCAAGTGTATACTCATTGGCATGGAACGGCGGTACACTCGAGTCCGGTGCAGTTGGCTTGCCAGCGGCGGGTGGTTCAATGCGATTCAGTTCTTGACCTTCGACGGTGGAAGCTGTAGAAACAAAGCGCGAAGCTGGTGGCAGAACCTCTGTAGCTGTAGCTGTCGAGCTATGATCCGAAGGGCGTGCATGCGTGGACTCGGCCAAAGAGCGGCTAGAGACCGAGAGATGCTGTGGGGGAGCGACTTCCAGCAGGGAAAGTGAGCCAGCTTGAGATTGCTTGACATCTCTACTACTGTCCATGATGGTCAGCGCACTGTCTGAGGATACCAGCGAAGGGAATTGGGTAGCCGTCTGGGACTCAGGCAGATTCGAGATGACCTGAGAATGAGTTCCTTTTGGAGAGCCGGGCCGTGATTCAGAGAGCGAAGAAGGCAGGGCGAGGCGACCCTCCTCGATATGAACGGCGTTCAGACTCGGCTGTGGCCCCGTAATAGTGCGATCCGCGGTCTCGTCGCCGTCATCCACTTCATCAGGCTCAGACTCTTGTGCTGATGACGCGCCTTTAACATCAGAACCGGCTCGTGTCGCTTCAGAAGGGCGGGCATGAGACAAGGCAGAGGTGAAGGAATTGGCGCCGCTGTCCACTGACGATCTTTGGGTTTTGTGGTTGGAGTCTATTTGTGACTTGGTGTCAACCATGGCAGGCGAAGGGCCCCGCTCAGAAGCAATGAGACCGAACACCTCATCGAGAGCTGTGCTAACACGCTTGAAAGCCTCCGGAGAGAGGGTGGTCAGCAGCTTCGAATCTTGGGACGCACGAGACCGAGAAGCATCGTTGAGACCTGGAACGCCCAAAAGAATCCTTTGCTTTACTTGCCCGTGATTCTGCTGCATTGCCAATGCAGGCTCGGGCATTTCGCTGACTTGGACCGGGTTGAATCCTCCTGGCATGGGTGCCTCATCATCGTCGTTTGACTCCGAAAGAGTGGTTTCTTGCGAAAGCATTTGTGAGTTGGCAACTAAAGCTTCAGGTACCGCATTCTGGAACGATTCGGGAGCCGTGCCTACTTTGAGAAAAGTACGGCTCTCCTCAGCCTTTGAGTTGTTTCGATCCATCTTTGCTTTGCGGAAGTAGGCCTCGTCTCGCTCGGCACTTCTACCAGAGAAGAGGCTGCCACCGATGTTCCTTGAGGGTGACCATGCTGAAGATGAGGCATCTTCTGAGACAGAGGAGTTGCCATGATTGGCTGAGAAAGCGCCGAGTGTCTCGGCAAGGCTAGAAAGCTTGTTAACATTTCTCGTTGGTGTTGGTCCCCAAGAACCAAAGCCATCCGTGCCTGCGGCGTAGCCATTGCGCCAAGAATCGAGAGCAGCGGCGGTAGCTGACTGCTCAAGATCAAAGTCACGACCTTCTGCGCGTGCTTGCGCCTTGAGCTGCTCGATGATCTCATTCTCCTCATCTTCGGTGAGAAAGTGAATGTGGTGAGCCATGCCGGAGCCAATGGCGACATTGGCAGCTCTTGCACGAGCACGTTGGGCGCGAAGATGAGCACGCATTGCGTCGGGAGAGACGAGAGAGCCATCGGGTGCACGAAGCAAAGTGAACCTACGGGTGAGATGAGGCATAATAAGCGATTGGCGGTAGTCAGAAGCTGGCGGCAAGACGTGGTCCAAGTTCTGTTGCTGCGACGCCGAAGCTTCCGCTGCAGCTGCTCGTTGTTGGCGTGCATTGTATGATATTCGCGGCGCGGGTGAAGCAGACGCAATGAAGATTCCAGGGCGAGGGGGCAGCTTGGAAGTAGATGGGAAGCTTGCGTAGTCGGTGGGTGGTGGGCTAGAAGGGTGAGCCTGTGCTGCGGCCGCAGCTTTCCTCTGGTGCCGCTTTTTGAAAGGGTTGACCATGATGCGTGTCCTCTAGTGCGAGACTAGCGCGGGAAGATGCGGCAAGGGGTAAGAGATTGGGATCAAGCACAGCCCGTTGTGGTGGAGCGTACGATTGCGAGTGTTTGATGGGACAAGGCGAAAGAGTGAACCTGAACACGTCACGAGGTGGCAAGAGTTCGCATTTGGGCCGGAGAGAATAGTAGGGTCGTAAAAGGTGTAGGGTCCAGTCGGATACTTGGTTCGATATGACAGAGTCTGTGATCAACAGAGCGAAGATGTGTGTTTGGCGATCCCTCCGTGTGTTTGAGGACGTGGTCGGTGCACAACCTACCAATCTAGCACTGGAAGTATCACAACCTTATACCGGTCCGGCAGCAACGTGCACTTGGTGGCTTTTTTGAGCGTGTATTCGAGCAACAGTGCAGTACGCAAGATCCCTGTCGGGAATCGGGCTCACCATGTGCTCAAGAATCGGGATCGGTGCATACGGCACAATTTATCTTTCAGTTAGCCTATCTCAATGATCGCCGTCGATTCTGTCTTACACACCTGGCAATCGAGTTGGTCCGTTTCGTGATATGGTGTTGTGGTGAGATGAGTGATATTTATATAGCTAGAGAGGGAGCATGAGCAGGGACAGAGTGAAGCTGCATGTCCGTCATACCGTCTTGTGGACGCGATTATGCGGTTGGAGATGTAACGTTGCGGAGCTGTGTATATTTCACCCTTCCTCCTCATCCTGGCTGCAGTTGCCCCGCTATTCATAGCTTCCAGCCATACATTGTGATACCTATTCATTTTTTTCTGATGCTGTAAAACTGCAATCCACTGGTATGTGCAAGCTAAAACTTAGAGCAGAACACGCAGAACGTGTCAGTGGAGACTACTAGGGTCCGGCGAGTGCAAATATTCTGACGAGGTAGATCTGGAGCCAGCTGTTCCCACAGCAGGACCCAAATGCTTGAGGATAGCTGGCGGAACCTCATTGCTGGGCTGAAAGTCATGTAGCGGAGAGGGTTGGCGATCCCCAGTGCCACTCCTCCCGTTTGCTCCAGTTGAGGAGGATGCGCGCGGTCGGAAAGGTTTGGGAATCAGTTTGTTGAGTTTGAACGAGGGCGAGTGAGAGCGTGATGATGAGCTGCCTCTACGAGCTGAGCTGACCGGAGACATCGGGTTGGGAAGCTGGAGGTAGGTTGAAGAAGAAGCGGATGCCGTAGAGCCAAGGGTTACTGCATCGCCACGCTCAGTGGAAGGAGAGTCGGCAGTGTGCTGCGACCTCGACACCGCAATGAAGCGACGCCTTTGCTCGTGTTTAGGTACGTCAGGTTGCGGTGTAGACTGCAATCTCAACATATCGTCCACCTCGCCCGTGGAGTGGCGCGGCTCGTCAGAGCTCAACGAAACGCCATCTTGCTTGGAGGCTTCGTTGCTCCGACCCCACGCATCTCGAATCTGTCCAGCCAGCGTCTGACCCGTACCGTTGCGACTGCGACTGTGACCATACTCTTCCGCTTCCTCTTCATCTCCTGATCCTCCGAACTCAGACCTTTCCCTGCTCACAGCATCCCCAAGGCCTTGATCGTCACCGCACCCCTCTCCACCGCGATAGCTGAACGTATCCGTTGGCGATTCGACTAGATGACTGCTTCCGTCAAAAGACGATTTGGCCGCTGGTGTCGGTGGTTCAACCGAGATATCAAGCGGGGCGAGAGACTCTCTCGCACGCGAAGCCTGACGAATCGCTCGAATGCTCTCGATCGCATTGCGCTTTCGATTTGGCCGATGCATGATAATGTCTCGCAACAACGTCGACTTTTGGTTCCACGCTGCTTTGAAAACATCCTTCTTGAAGCTTTCCGCAAGGTCCACATAGCCAAAAGTGCTGTTGTGGTACTCAAAGTTGGGCGTACGGAAGACAAGATCGTAGAGATCGGTGATCGATTTCTGCTTTTCGCCTTTGTACGACAGGCAAAAGATCGTCTCTGAAATCTTGACGTAGACAAAAGTACGGTAGGCAGAGGCGCGTGATCGCATCTCAGCGGCACTCTTCTGCGCGATGGCAAATTGATCGCCTGGACGATTGGAGTCAGTGACATTCTCTTTCCCACTGCTGGGCGTCCCAGGTCGCGATTTGAGCGACGTCTTTGCTGTTCCAGGATTCAATGCCATAGCTCTTGTAGAAGCACGTCCTGAAACGCTTTCGCCGTCTTCCTCTCTCGAGCCATCCGATGACGGCCGACCGTTAGAGACCAGATCTGTCGTGGAAACGTTTCTCAACTGAGCATCTATTATTGACAAGCTAGCTGAACTTGCGTTTGCACTGGACCTGCGCGAAGTTAGTGAGGAGTTCGGCGCCTGATGCCTTCGACCACCAAGCAAGCGAGCAAATGGGGATTTCTTCTTTGCGACCGCATCTTCAGGGCGATGGACTTCATTCTCCAGACGTTTCTGTTCCTCTTCCTGCTTCTCACGCTGTCGTTTCGTGCCAAATATGTAGTCCATGATCTTGCGACCTACCAAGATCTCGATCTGAATCTTGACGGGATGTAGATTAAACTCAAACATGTCGACAATCGAAATACCACCAACGGGGGGCAGCACGCTCCACATTGCGTCCAAAAATCGACCCTCCTTGGCCATAGGATGTTCTTGGGCACGCGTGTGCTTGGTGATGATCTCAGCAAACACAGCGCTGGGGTCGACGTTGAGCGCCTGCAGATCTTGGATCGACAGCGTGTTGGCTGCTGAATTGTCTGCCTTGTTGAGCCAGGAGAAACTGATGCCGCGCAATGCCAGCTTAGCGACCAGCTGTCCTGCCTCGTCGCCAATCATGTTCCACGCCACCTCCTGCGCTTGAGTCATGAAGCGCAGCGCAGACTTCTTTTCACGGTCCGCACCTCCCTTGCTGTCCTGGGACGTAGTGATTGCATCCATGATCAAGTTGAGCTCTTCCACTAGGTCCAGGGTCTCACCAAGTAGGGCGACAAAGTCAGCCTTGCCGCGTTCAGTGAGTCGGTCGGTCACGGCCTGGTACTGATCCACCAAAGACCGAGCTTCGCGAATCCGCAACTGGAGAGCTGAGACAATGTCAGCAAGTCCAGAGACGTCCGTAAAATCGTAGCTGAACATCATCTCTTCCAGCCTTTTGGCATGATCGCGATGCGCCGGATCTCGATACAGGATCAGATCCGTGACCACGTTGTACAGCGCTGCAAAGTGCTCACCATTTGCCGAAACGGAAAAGCGGGGACAGTTGAGCAGAATCATGTCCATGTGATGATGGAGATGGTCCTGAACGGGTTTTCCGTCCTTCCTGAATGTCGACACGGATCGCGATGAATCGGATAAACGCAGCTTGTTGAACTTATCATAGTACATCGTGGCATTTGTGTGTGGCACGATGCGCTCAAAGTCGCGCGCGTGACCGTGCAGGTCGACCAAAGCCTCCAATGGCAAAGACACAAAGCCATGCTTCTGAGCGCGGCTCAGTACGCGGGCGTTGGGGTGGTAGCACTGAAGGCTGTCGAGTGCAACGAAATTTCGTCGCAGCACAATGGCGTTGACCGAGTCCTCGGCACAACTCTCGTCTTGCACCGTGTGGTTCTGAAGGCGCGTGCGAAGCGCTGTGACAATCACAGTAGATTTGTCATCCACATCGCTTCGGAGCACCACCTGAGGCTTGAGGAGCAGACACACATTGCTCTTGACCACGTTGAAGTCGTCGGAGATACCATCTGTCGGAAGGATCTCCCCATCCGTAGCATCGTCACCTTCGTCCTCCGACCGACAGCCCCAACCTGATTTGCTGTAACCGTTCTTGCCGAACATGTGGTTGACAGTATCTTCAAGCATTTCGTGAAGGATATCGAGACCCATCGCGCCCTCTGTGCTGGGCGTTACATTTTGCGGTTTCCGGCCAGAATTGCTATGCTGCCGCTGTTTCGCACTAGTTGAGGGGCGCTCGTTCTTGTCATTCTTCTTGAGCAGGTCACGAATATATCTCACAGCAGTCGCTGTCATGTGATGGGCATATCCTCGGCGTAGTCGCGAACTGTAGTAGTACTTTAGCAGCAAAGTACGGGTGATATTGCTGTAGAAGAGGGTGGGATTGTGAGCCACATAGCGGTTGTCAAACTTGCCAAGATCGTGGTAGAGCGAAGCAAGGTCATTGGCGCTAAGCGAATAGTTGCGATCGACGGTAGACGAGCGCTTTGGCATCGGAAGTCCCTCTGCTTTGGCACGTGCGACGCGTTCGGTGTGCTCTTGAAGACGGCCGAGGTGCGATATGAAGCCGCTGAGAACGCGTTCGCGACCATGAAGATCGTTGAGCTGGTCTTGATGGTCTTCCGAGCTCCCCGAGTCTCCCTCAGAGGTAGAGCTAGCATCGTCGCTTGAGCTTAGGACGCGGTCGATCTCGCGGCGAATGGTTTGCAGCCTCTCCTGTGCAAGTTTGCGCTGCACGCCGTACGGATTGTCGTTGTGACCCACCATGCAGACATGACTGTCTTCGTTACCGAACTTGCTACGCTCCAGCCTGCTGAGTAGATCCTCGATATCATTCCCAGCAATGCTGTGATTACCACTCACTTTAGCACGATCTTGCATCTCCCGTGCGCGACGTTCTCGTTTTGACTCAACTTTGCGGTAGTAGTTGAATTGAGGACACACCATGGCGGGGAAGATTCGCATCTTGGGCAAAGGTCCTTTGATGGCGGAGGCATCGAGCTCGACGAAATCGTTCATGTCGATCCAGACCAACTCTTCATCCGATAAAATAACATCTTCAGCAAAGATGTCATCGAGCATGTTTTCGCCAATTTCGTGTTCCTCCATAGCCGCTGACATCTCGTTGTCTTCGCGCATTCGAGCTGCGATGGTCTTGAGGTCGATCTTTTCGCATTCCACCTCAGCTTCATAGAAGGGCTTGTGAAAGACAATGCGTGGTCCGCCAAGCTCGGGGCGATCCTTGACCGTCTCTTGTTGCCGCTGATGCATGTCGAGCGTGAAGGAATCTATGCGAGCTTTGATACCGATGTGTGTCCGTAGACCCCGGACCCAGTCCTCCTTGCTGAATTGTAGATACTGGTGGGTAATGAAAAGCGGTGCAAGATCGATTTTGTACTTGATGGTACCAAGGAAACGGCCAAATTTAGGTGACGGGAGTGGACTGTCGGGAAAGAGTTGGCCTGCGCGAATGGGCAAGCCCATAGCACTATTGAACAGCCGCAACCAAGCCCAGAAATGCTGCCAAGCGAGCGGCGAAAAATAAAAGTTGTTCACTGCATGAATTTGTGGAACTTTGCTGCCTCCGCCGAAGCCCATGATGCCATTCTTGGGTGAGAAGACGGATATCGAGAAATGCAAATGATGCGACCTCCACCCACGGAAGGAGTCCCGCCGCTTACTCTCTGGAATGGAATTAAAGTAGTCGTATGTCTTCGGAATCACATCCCAATGATTGATGCGTTCGAAATTGCGGCATTCACGGTAGAAGGGTTCGCCGTGGCACCTGGGCCGACGTGGGCACGTCTCTTCGTCGCAGGTACGTTCTCCATGCAGCCCTGCACCCCAACGCACGCCGTTGGTCAGTTTAATGACGATTTTCCTGAACGTCGGATCCTTCATGTATCTATACATGCTGGAAGCCACTGAGCCGTCCAGTGACTTGCGGTCGAACTGGTCATGATAGCTTTCTTCGCCGCTCCCGCCACGCGCTGGATGGTGCCGATCAGAATGATGATCGCTTCCGCCCAACACACCCGTTGCAGCGTGATCTACGTAATCACATAGATCTGGAACCGCTAGTACATACTCGTGACTCAGGATCTGGAAGAATTCCTTTTCTGGGTTGTCGTAGCCAATGCGAAGCTCCACGCCTCCCTTCCACGACTTGACCCAGCCGGCGGCCTGTCCTTCAATATCGTAAGGGTCACGGCTGCCTTTCATATGAATGTTGAAGCCGCCCTCATCCTCAAACTTGAAGTTAATATGACCGTGAAGGATAAGCGGCAATTTATCCCAGAACCCGAGCTTGGGTGATGGATCGTGCGGCGGAGGTGTGAGCCCTTCAATTACGCGCATCACATCTTGGATGGTAGGCTGAATCGATTGGCCCCAGACGAGTCGAGTGGGGAACGGTGTACGCAGTCTCACCGTCGGTGTGCCATACATCTTGACCGACATTGCAACTTTTGGAATGATGATACCGTACTCTATCGCGTCAGGACGACCTGTTGCAGCAGGAACAATAACAGCAGGCACATGCCTGATGGACTCAGGCCCGCCCAATTGCTCGGCGATGACCACATCGCCTTCGAAGCACCACGCTTTTCGTGCGTCATTCGCGTTACGATGGGTCGGTGGAACATGCAACAGCGGCATCGGGTAGTCCCGCAGGGTGATGCGCCACTCTTCCATCTCCCATTTCATGTGCAAAGGGAGGACGAGCGAGTATGGGGTGTCTTTCGGCACACCTGCTCCCTTCTCGTGAATGAAATCGCTCATGCGATCGAGAGAGAATTGGGCCTGCCCAACTTCTAGGCTGAGGCGATACATGATGGAGCGGAAGAGCGGGGCTGCTTTGCCGATAGGCCGCACCTTGACCGGGAGTTCATCCAGGCTTCGTGATATTGCGAAGCGGCCGTAAATATTCTTCAGCACCTTCTCCTGACGCCGTGTCTGCTCCGAACGTGCATTGGTGTACCTACGCACCCAGCTCGAAGAGTTGAAGGCATCCAGAGCGATCCTTGCTTCGTCCAAGCTGATGAGCTGTTGTTTCGACCTTGTTCCGGGAGCATCTTCAGATGTACTGCTGGTGTCGTCATCGAGAATGGACTGAACAGAGGCGGTAGATGAAACGATGCTAACGTCACTTCTGCTAGAGCGGAAGGATGTGCTACTGTGTGGCATCTTTGAATTAGAAAGAGCTTCCGCCTTTGCAGCAAAGGCGACCTCTCTCTCCTCACGGGCCAGATTCTCAGCAAGACCTGCTCGCCAAATAAGGTTGAGCTTGGTCTCAAACGGATCATCCTCTGCTTCCAACGTCAGGACTCGAATGTTGATGTTGATGTCAGGGAGCAGCTTTGGGCCCTCCGCGTGCGGTGTGATGATCGAATCGTCCGTGTCCTTGACGAACTGATAGACGAGCTGTTTGGTTGCTTTGATCGCAACAGAGGTATTGTCCATGATGGGGAAGACGCTGTACCCATACGGGACACGAACGAGTCCCGCGTCTCCGTTGACATTCACCTGAAGCTTCTTGCCGGGCAATTTTGGTGGGAGTGCCACCTTCCAGTCACGCAAGCGCACCGCCTCTTCCCAGACATCGCCCTTAGCTTGCTTCGGGCTTTGCACCGCGCCCATCATAGTCTCAGTGGACACCGATAGCCCATTTCTCGGATCTTGCCGCACCTCAAGCCTACGGAGTCGCAAGAAGATGCGTGTTGACTTGGGCAACGTCACGAATGTATGCACCTCTTTGATATCAATTTGACATGATATGCTCGGTCGAGGGTGCTTGGAGGTTGGACGGGCTTGTTTCGGGAAACCTGCTTCTTTTGCAGGTTGCCGGGCAGCGTGAGATTGCGCACTGCCCTTGGCCCGTTTCAAGAGATGCTTGAAAGTAGAGAAAGCCAGGAGGAAGCAATAGGTGTGGAGGAGATCGATGTTAACAGCAAGGAGATTGATATCCTCGTTCGTGATGGTCACCTCATCCTCACTCGCCCCTGCTAGTCCAGACTTTTTCTTATCTGCCAGTGGGGGCCGCACCACTGCTTTGAATGCAGCGTACGGCATGGAAACGATGAAGTTGCTGCGGTCCTGTTGTCGAAGCTTGGGACGGTGCTGCTTCGAATGATGGACGCGCCGATCGTCTTTCTTGAATGTCCAAACGCTATCCGCGAGTAGGGAAGTGGCTGGGCGATCAGACGTCTTGGTTTCAGATTGTTTTTCTAGCCCAGCTCCTCCTTCGGGTGCGTTGTCCGAGGCGACGCTTTCAGATCCGGTTCCCTGTGTGTGCTGTTGCGTGGCAAGCTCGGCGTCAAGGATCGGGAACACGTCAGCCTTGTGTAAGACAATGCGTGCGAGACCAACCCTGCCGTGACGGGCAGCTAGCGACAGCGCTTGCAATTGTATATCTTCCGAGAGCTCCAGAGCGGTGCGCGCACCCCAGCTTACTTTTTGTAGCATGGCATTGCTTTTGGTCTCGGTCACCGCTGAGTACTCCAAAACGATACGCTCAGCCTCGAACCCAACGCCACGGGCAACTTTTTCATCAAGGCGACGATCTGGGCCCCCGACATGGGCTACTGTGTGGCCAATGGACATGTAGAGCGCCAACCCACCCGGAAGCCGCTCGACTAGCGACTTTAGCTTCGGTGCAGCCTTTTCATCTACACTGCCGACGTTGACGTCATTCGACCCTGAATGAGCTTCATTTCCCTTGGCACTGTCCGCATCGCCTGGCTTGTTGTGATTTTGTTTTGCTTCCATGATGGCGGCAGCGATATCTGCGTACGTATCAAGAGCACACGCCTGCCATGCTTCAACGTCCACATCCTCAATGCTGGCTCGGAACTCAGCCACAGCATCTTGTGCAGATAGTGTTGGAACATCGTCGCCAAGTGCAGATCCTCGAGGCTCCAGATTGCCTGGGATTCGTCCCGAGCCAAGAACCTCAAAGCTGTGCATAGCAAGCAGGTGATACTGCGTAGAGCCAATGCTAGGAGTAGATTCGGACGATTGCGGTCGAAGAAATGCTCTCGTCGAGTCCTTTGGATCTGAGCTCAAAGAGAGGAAGGATTCGACAGCATCCACTCGAAGAGACGTCTCGAATTGATACCGGAGACTGAAGCGGGTCTCGGCTGCCATGGAAGATCTTCGGGTGTATCCGGGCAACCTGACCTTTCCTGTTTTTGACATGGTGTCACGAAGTGATGGACGTCGTGATGACAAAGGCGGTCCATCTTCCTCAGCAGCCTTCTGCATCTCCTGCATGCGCTGCAGCGTCTCGGCCATCGTCAGGTTCATCTCAGTATACCTCTCGTTAGAAAAGCTCGGCACGCATGGCGTGGTGGGCGCGGACGGCTCCATAGGTTCGTCACTCATAGTTGCATGTTGAAGACTCTCGCCGATTCTGTTCCGGGTTTTCTCGTCTCGTCTACCGCCAACACTGGCAGTGCTCCCGCTTAGAGGCCATTCGAGACGGTCGTTCTTCAATGCCTTGTAGGCAGCCCGTTTTTCAGCCGAGGGACGCTTGACGTATTCATCGCGATAGTCGCCGAAGAAAACAAAGTCGACATTTGGAACAGACAAGGTGAGTTTTCGGGAATTTTGGCACTTGGGACTGCTTGACTGATCCCTGTGCGGCGTCCTGGGATTGTCCACGGGGGTTTCGTGGCTTGCGTCCAGCAGGAGAGACACGCGCTGAAGATGAAAGCCAGCTGCGATTCTTGGCAGTCGTCGAAGACGCTCTAGGTCAGTTTTGGGACGCGGAGACTCGTCGATGCCAATTTCCTCTCGCTTCTTCTGTCTTCTGCGGCTGAACTCGTTCGCAATCGGAATGAGCGCGGTGATGTCGGACATGAACACGTCAGTCTCAACGCCAGCGACCGCGGCCTCGATAACAGCGGCGTGCTCATTCGGATCACCATCCACCAGGAGGGTTGAGAATTCAGGGCAGGCTGCGAACAGCCCAAAAGGCGTCCAGGATGATCTTGCAACGACAGAGAAGTCGCCAACAGAAAGTAGCCGCGAAGCTCGACTGCGCTCGCGTGTACCGCATCGAACGTCGAGGCTTGCGAGGCTCAAGTCGGCGAGGAAAGTGCGCCGATGCTCGATGGTCTTTGCACCTCTCTCTCGAGTTTGCAACTTTTTGACATTGTCTCCTCTCTTATCTCGGGACGCCCTGCGGGAGTGAGACTTTGTTGGTAGCCCGCACGTGCCAAGCCATCGACGATGAAGATCGTCACTGGCATCGCTATCTCTGAGCTCAAAGCTGAAACCGGCCATAGAAACAGCAAGTTCTCTAGATGGCAGCGAGGCCTCCCCGCCTACTGCGTCGGGCGGGTCAGCTGCACAGTGGTCGACGGACGACAAAAGCGCGTCCGAGGAAGCTGTAACGCGCACAGACGGCAAAGTCAAAGCCACTGAAGACAACATGCGAAGCGCTGTGGCCGATGCAGAGGGTCGCTGCTGCACAAGATGTTTGGATAGGACTGAGCGCTGGTCGTTCTGGATACCGCTCTGCGTCGGCGCCCAGCCAGTCCTGCGGGCTTTGCGATCCTCGACAACACACATGACTCGATAGGCCGCATCTACCCCGAATGCCATGTTCCCAAGCGAGAGTCTGGCAGCTAAAGTGCCATCACCTCCTAGGGCAAAGTCGGAGCCTACCAGCAGACTTGCTGTGAGCTCGGTGAGCCCGCTGATGGACATGATCCTTGCGGCTGATGGGATTGTCTGGAGCTGATGCGGTAGCATCCCATCTTCAAGATGCTGTCGCGTCCAGCCAGAGTCGGCGTGAAAGTCAGACTCTACTAATGGCTCTAGAGCCCAATCCGTCCAGCGGTCGGCAAAGCCACGCAAGGAACTATGAGACATTTTGGACAAGCGGGACGCACTGTCGCTGCGTTTGCGCATCGGGCGCGGAGGACGACAAGACCAATCAAGGCTGTCATCATTTGTGGATGCAAGTTCTTCTGTCGCGTCCAGTCGCGTTTCTGATTGACTCGGCGACATAAGACCGCGATCTGCGTGCACTAGAGATGGCAACAGTGTTGATGACCGGGAGGAGGATGCGGCACTGTTCCGAAGCGAGCCAAAGCGATTTTGATGATTGGACAAGGTCTCTGTCCTGAAGTTGGCCTGGAAGAGATCAATACAATCGATACGAAGATGTGCTGTGGCGTTGCTTGGCGACATTCCAGCTACAAGGTAGCTGACAGCACCTCGGGCCCCAGATCCCATCTTAGTGGGCATCATACGCATCGCATCAAAGAAGTGGCTCCAACGTATTGCACGCAAGAAGTAGGAAGAGCGTACCGCGCAATGAGGTTGTTCAGCGTCGCGCTGAGATTTCGACGCGTGGGCATGGGAAGAGGAAGGGAGAGAATCTGGTGACATGGAGAAGGTGAGTCCAGCTCTTCCGATGCGAGCTACGGTTTCGGCCTCCTGGACGTAGATCTCGATGCGGTCAACTTGGATCGAGACCAAGGATGTGAGGACTGGCAGGCCGGACGTGAGGATAAATAGGGCGGCCCGAAAAGCTCGAAGTAGGACGCTTTTCAATGTGGGCAAGGCGAAAGAGCGAAACCATGTTGCTAGACCGAGTACGGAATGGATGGACATGAGACCAGCTCGGTGGAAGGTGAGGTACAAGCCAGACACTTTCGGCTGCTTTAATGGATCCTTAGGTTGATCTTGAACTTTCTCATCTGAGCCGCCAGACGGGTCATGCGGAGCTGAGGTAGTGAATAGGAACTTTGTTGTTTTCGAAGGTGACATTGGAGGGCTGCTCATAAGTTGCTGTAGCCTGAGCTCCTCCTGTTCTTCCAAAGTCATGGGACTGGTCGGAGGATGGCATTCGGAAGTGGACGTTTCAGGGCCAGATTTGGAATGTTTTACATCGTTCTGAGATCTGGGGAGACGGATGCCGACGCCTTGAACGTGCACAGTGATGATGGCATTGCTTTTCAGTGGCAGCATTCCCTGCTGATCTGCTGTCCTGCATAGGAAATGGGGAAGATGGCAGGAAGCATAGATCCTCTGAATCTTGATTTCGAGCTGGTTTTCGTTTCTTGAGAATGCGGCCGAGTCATTGTGGAAGCCCTTTGATCGATATTCAATGCCACGGACGCCGCGAAGGCCTGCTCTCTTGATGCGAAGCTTGCCGCGAAAGAGGATTCGCGGGAGTCGAGGCAGCCCTGAGCGGAAGAAGAGGGCTGTGAGCAAAAGACCGAGGAGAAAGGCCCAGACAAACGTCGATAGATTTGAATTTCCACCCGTTGCTGCTGTAGCAGCCTCTGGTGCTGGAACAGCGCTCTGCCGGTGCGGAGCTGACGACATGGTGGAGAGAATGTGGCTATGCGCAGCAGATCCAAACATCCTGTCGCCGTGCCTTCCACCGCTGCCTCGAGACTCACGAGCTTGTTAGAGGTGTAGCCGCCTAGATCTCGCGGCTAGCCATAATAGAGAACATGAGGGTACTACGCCTGATTAAATGCCCGGCTAGTTGTGCTGTAGATGATGATGCGTACGTCACTCACGGTACCATGGAGGATGTGCGTGCGGTTCTGAATTTAGGGGCGAGGAGGGGACGATACCTAGATAGCATGGAACACGCGGATTGTGGGCGATGTTGATGTGATGAAGTTGATGGTGGTGGGCAGAACTTGGACGCCGACAACAATTGCCGTTGAGAGACTAGTTGGTGAAAGTAACGGTCATCAAAGCCGAGCTAGAAACGTAGAGCGTGCAGCGCAGTGCAGCGCAGCGCTAAAGCAGAAATCACGAATTTACTAAATTGCTGACTATTTCCCCGGCCAAGGCACAAGACAGCTCTAACGGGCGTCATCAACAATGCCGTTGAGAAGAGACCATCCGGCCCCTCCTTGGACCCCGAGCAGGGATTAGGTTGATCCCAATGTTATCTACTACAAGACAGGATGCAGAAATGATCCGAAATATTTGCAGTTGTTGTTGCGATCCACTGTTCTCCAGAAATGTGGAGAGGGGGTTGCTGCACAGAGCAGCCTACGGTGGGGTGCAGTACAGCCCAGTGTGCCATGACGAGTTGCGCGTGAGCTCAATGTGCAGTTTGGTTTTCCGACACTTCTCCAGGACGATCTTTCCAAGTGACATTTGTTAAACTCATGTCTCGCAAATCAAGGAAACAGTACAGTGAGTACTGGCCCTGAGTGGTTTTTGTGTTTTGGTGGTTTTTTTTTGCTTGTTTTGTTTTTGTTTCGCAGGCCACAATTAAAGAAAACCATACTAACGTACCGGAACAAAACGGACCTAAAGAAGGTGGAACTCCTCTAGAGTGCAAAACCTGCCTGCTCAGAGTGTCCAGAAATGGTGATGTTCGAATGAAGCGAATCAGGGTAATGGGAGGAAAAGAAAAGGGGCAAAAGTTTGCTAGCTTGGTCATGCTGGGAGTCGAACCCAGGTTGCCAGAACGTGATGAAATCAGAAGCATTGAATTCAAAATCTGGAATGCTCAACCACTACATCACACGACCTGCACTTGGCTTGATTGAGAGTTGCAAACTTATTGTGTTGGTTTAGGCTCGGATCTCGGAACACAACCATCGTGCTCCAAGTGGAGGAGAGAGTTGCAAACTTATTGTGTTGGTTTGGGCTCGGATCTCGGAACACAACCATCGTGCTCCAAGTGGAGGAGAAAGTCCGACTTTGCTTTGACCCTACCAACATCGACCTTGTTTGAGAGCATGCCTGAGACTGTAGCAAGCAAAGGCAAGACAGACGATCTGGAGCATCAGCTACAAATGTTTAATGTTCTGGAGTCTGAACTCAAGTCGCTAAAGTCGGATGCTGTAAGTGACTGGCTGCTCTATCTGCGAGACATCCAAAGCAGTTGACAACGAACCTCTCTTTGCACTTGCCATATTGATAGAAAGTATACAATGCGATTTCCACCCCGCTAGAGGCACTCCTGATCTCGCATGCACATGGACAGAAGGCGCTGCTCCCAAACTTGGATGCCCAGTCAGCGCTCGAAGATGTACAGAGTGAGTCACACAGGTTTCCAGTTTTCAGACAGCATTAGCTCCGGGCACTGATACGCATTCTGTTGTCTATATCCCATCACCTCATGCTCAGAACAAATAAGGCTGCTGCTGGCCAATCTACAGCAGTTGAAGTAGTGAAGAGCGATGTCAATGCAACTGCATACACTGTTCTTACTGCCTACAGGTTCTTCTGGGTTATGTTAGCACCAGTGATGTTGCAGAGCCAAAGCTCGAATTTCCGTTTGTAGAATTCTCGCACGCGACTCTAGCAAAGGCTGGATAGCAAAACTGAACTGGCGGTGCCTACTCGAATTCGAACAAATAAATGGTTACAAGTCACAAGTGGAGAAATGAGCTGCGACTGTGCTCATCGCGCAGCTCTCCGGTTGTTTTCGGTGTTGGGCAATGCCATTCTGTGATGAGCGTGAACGCGGGGACACGATGAATTCAGTCCGGCCGTGCACAGCCTGAGAGACAACCCTCCATTCGCACCTAGAAAACCTAGTCTATCACCATCTTCGTCTTGATCACATTGCCAAAGTCTCTTGAATCACCGCCTGCACTCGACGGCCTTCGTGTTCCTGCTTCATCAGCACCGACGCTTCAAGACTCGCATCGATTTGAACGGGTACTACACTCGCACCGCGATTCCGGTCTGGTACCATGTACCGGCCGCTTCCAAGCTTTGGATTGCGCCCTCGCTCGGCTGCTCTTCCAAAGCAGCTAAGCTCAAGTCGAGCTCTCTCGATCATCACACCATGTCGTCTCATTCGATCAAACAGCCCTGCTCGCTCACTTTACACGCGCTCGCCACGCAACCTGCAATCGTCCTCCTTGATAAAAGCCGACGCCGCCGTCAGACCCGCCCAAGCTTCTTCATCGTCTACGGCCTCGGCAGCCTCGAGCAGCTACTCTGATGGCGGTCCCGCTACACCCGGAGTAACAACAGACGTCAAATCGCGATCTGTCTATATTACTTGGGCTAGCGGAATCACCAGCAAATTCCATAATGTCTGGCTCCGGGACCACTGTCGATGTCCGCAGTGCTATCACCCAACTACCAAGCAGCGTCTCCTCAATACGTTTGAGATCGCTCCTGATGCCGAACCTATCTCTGCAGAAGCGACTACCGAAGGTTTGCTGATTCATTGGCCGTTGCTGCCCTCGGAGCGCTCTGCATCTACCCCACCTTCCACCTCTCCTGATTTATCGTCAGACGCAGCCAGCTCGAGCGCTTCTGCCACAGCTTCCGCAGCGCAACACCCTTCGCTGTATCCATGGCGATGGCTCATGCGCAACTCTTACTCGCCCCTTCTCTCGGACCCAATCACAGCTTCCAACGACGATACTGGGCTCAAGGGCATCGAAAAGGTACTTTGGGGAAAGGGGATCGGATCGGCGCCACCCACAGTCAAGTTTGACGAGGTGATGCAGAGCGAAGAGGGCGTCCTCAAATGGGTAACCAAGATTGTAAGTTGTCATGCTTGTTCTCGACATTCCACACACAAGATTTGTAGATAATCTATTTTCTGGTGCCGGTCGCTTACACCATGAACTCCGCCTTGATACTCCCCACACAGGCGCAATATGGGTTTGCGTTTGTATCCGGCGTGCCACTTACCCCGACAGACACGGACGCGCTTATCCGACGTATCGCATTTATCCGCGAGACCCACTATGGTGGTTTCTGGGACTTTACCTCGGATCTTGCACATGGCGATACAGCTTACACTGACCTCGCGCTGCAAGCACATACCGACACGACCTACTTCACCGACCCAGCAGGTTTGCAGATGTTCCACCTACTCAGCCATACCGCTAGCAAGGCCTCTAGCTTCTCTAGCTCCTCCACATCGGGTTCTTCGAGCTCGAGCTCTTCCGGATCGTCTGCGTCAAAGGGTCCTAGCGGAGGTGAGTCGCTCCTTGTCGACGGCTTCCTTGCAGCGGCGGTGTTGAAAGATGTACACCCGGATGCATACGAGACACTCTCCCGTGTTCGTATCCGCACCCACTCTGCGGGCGACGAGAACACCATGATCCGTCCGCTTCTTGACGGCGGCTATCCTATCCTTCAGCACGATGAGGCAACTGGAGAACTCGTGCTCGTGCGATACAACAACGACGACCGCTCGGTTCTCCGCATCGACGCAGACGAGGTCGAGCCGTTCTACGACGCGCTCCGCAAGTGGAACGCGATCCTCACCAATCCAGAGGGAGAGTATTGGGTCCAGTTGAAGCCGGGTACCGCACTCATCTTTGACAACCATCGCGTTCTGCATGGTCGATCCGCCTTTGTAGGCAACCGAAGGTTGTGTGGCGCCTACGTCAACCACGATGATTACAGGAGTAGACTCGCCGTGCTCAGAGCACAGTATGCAGAGAATAGGAGTGCAAGGGGCGTTTGGGACGACGGTCTGTAAACTCGGAACACCCCTCTTCGTCGAATCGATGACGCCTCGGCCGTGCGTAGCCTCCCGAACGGCACAAGAGATCCGAGTCCAACCATCATCCATTTGTTGCGCCGTGTTCCTCTCTTCACCACTCCCAACACAATGTGAATGTTGCATAAATATCAAAGCAGACTTGTTTGGCAGCAAAGGACGAAAGACGATACTGTACAAAGAAGCGGACCTAGATCAGCCTGTGAGAGACGAGAATGACATGGTACAACCCTAACCAAGAAACCGAAACGAACGGATGAAATGAGCGCGAAGAAGAGAAGCAACAGAAGTAAGAATGATAGAGGGGGAAACAGCACAAGAGGGAAAAGGCGAGGGCTCGCCAAGGTGGTTTTAGCACGCAGCAATGTGTGCGTCCGCCTTCGGGGTGGTGCAGGATCGTTTCTTCAATGCAAACAACTCGTGGCGGAGACGACGATTTGCATTGTGGAGCTTCTGCATTTCGATGAGCCAGCTTCCGCTGTGGAAGCCGGTTAGTTCCGAGAAAACGGTGCTTGTCGCGTCGTTTGCTGTCATGACGGGGAACGAGGTACCGTTGGCCTGGAGCGCCGACCCGCTCAACGAGCCGCTTCCCTCCTTCTGCTCGTGGTCCGAGGCTTTGCGCTTAGCTGGCACGGTTGATGACAAGGGCGATGACGACATCGTAGGTACTGGGGAAACGGTTTGTTCAGCAGATACTGGCTGCTGTTGCACATGAACAAACGAGACCGAGTTCGATCGACCGTTGGACGTCCATGGGTAAACAGTGAGCTTGACAGGAGTCTTCTGTGCCGAGCCTTCTCCTTGGTAGTGGTCCTGAACTGAAATGCATCGACCACAACGAAGGGCATCGAGCAAATCGGTCGAGCTACTGACCATTGGAAGATCGCGAACATGACGACCGAGCAAGTTGACGTCTTCGATACCCAGAATTTGCTGAATGGGACCAGTCGAGCCGAGGAAGATACCGTTGTGCGAGATCTTCAGCCAAGCCGATAGCTCCGGATGCAAGAGATCTTCACGGACGTCCTTCCAGGGTAGCATGGGAATGGGTTGAGGACGTCCTGAGCAAACAACCACCTTGCGGTGCTTGGGCGGGTCCACAGAGACACGGCCTGTAGTTTCGATAAGAGTAAACGTACCGTTCTTGCAAGCCATGCGCATGACGAGATCGACACGGCGGTTTGCCTTGACAGCAGTGGTGTTCTCTGCATCTGAGCCTTCGTCATCGCCGTTGGGTAACGTGATGGCCTCCTTGAGCTCGCGCGAGAAGGGACCGACGTCGGCTGGATGGCTAAAGTCAACAAGCGGACGACCAATGATTTCCTCGGGGTGGAAGCCAAGAACACGCTGCACAGAGGGCGAAATGTAAAGGACGGTGCCCTTGAGCGAAAGAACGAAGACAAGGTCGTGCGAGTTGGCAATCACAACGTCACTCCAAGTCTCGGCACCGTCTGGAACCGCAGTCGAGCCAGCAGCATGAGCTGCGAGCGAGTCGACACCGCTGATGGAGCCGCGATGAGCACGGCGCTGCTTTGGAAATGGAGTCTTGGACATCTCGGGAGAAGGACCAAGGGGTGGGAGCACCGGGTCAGGCGCCGAATTTTGACGTCGACGGCCTTTGGCAGAGGAAGAGCCGGCTATAGGTCCTTGACCGGGCTGAGTCTCGACAGCTTTCGTACTTGACGAATGCTCCATGTGGCTCAAGCGACGTCGCTGCTGGATGGTTAAACCCTTGTTCTGACCATTCGATGGCGTGCCGCGGTCGTTGGCTAACTCATGAGGGCGGCCAACGGCATCGACATTGAGGACTGATCGACTGAGGCTAGATGCGAGCGATCGCGGGCCGGGATGACCAGCATTAATTATGGTGCTCGTTTTAACAAGATCAGCGAGATGCTGGGCGTGATCGGTTGCAATGTTGGTGTGGTAACCCGTCAAGGTACTGTTAGTAACATGAGGCGAAGGCTGCGAGACATGGCTAGCGGGGCTTAATTGTGGCGTGGAACCGATTTTAGCACCTTCCTCGTTGAACTCCATCATGTCGTCAAGGGACATGCTGGGAGGAATGGAGCCAAGTGGATACACCATGTCGTGCTGCAGACTCTGTGCCTCTGAAGGTGTCCGAGTACTACCGTCAGACAAGCTGGGCGGCATGGCACCAGAGAGCATGGGATATACGCTTGAGAAGCTCGACGTCGGCGTGAGAACTGCGGACGCGAAGTCGGATGGCAGCGACCAAGCATTGTCGGGCTTGGCGTGATCGCCCTGGTCCTGGTAAAAGAAGGCAAGTCCAGGAGAGACACCGAAGGGAACCGAGGGTGAAAGGCCAAAGCTGGAGGCATTGTCGCTGAGGGAACGATTGATTGAGCCTGGCCAGCCGCTGGTAAAGGCGCCAGGGTTGAAGCCAGCTGAGCTTTCGCTGGAATTGGCGGAAGAGTGGTTGAGGAAAGAATTGAGCATCTTCTCAGTGTCAACTTCGAGAGAATCGACGTCAGCCCAGTTGTTCTGGGTGGTGGGAGTAGCTGCCATTTTGGAGGAGCAAGACGTCAAATTCGATAGAGCTGGCTAAATTGAAAAGGGGCAACGGGGTTTCTTTCAAGGGAGGAAAGGCGGCGGTGAGATTTGGTGTGAGCCTAGCTCGAAGGGGAAGCAAAATAAGTTGTGTTCTTCTGGTGCAGAGTTGTGCAATTTTGAAGCGAAGAGAGGCGGAAGGAGCCAGGAACGGACGTTGGCCTGAATGGAGGCAGCCGATCCAACAGAAACGCTATCGCCACAACACGGCAGAGAGAAAGCGCGGGGAGAGCCCTTGGTTGAGGCGAGGGGATGAGTGCACCTTCAGATGAGCGATCATGCGATCAGTCAGGGTGCCAGATTATCGAACGCGTTGGACTGAAAGAGTCGTGTTGCTCGAGAGCGGAGCGGTCTGCAGCAAACTGTGAGGATGTACGCTGGGATGTCTCGAAAGAGAGACGTCAAAACGGTCGAGAGTGGTCGACACTAGGGTAAAGAAGCAAGATCGAGACGTAGAAGTCGATGGTGAGGGGAATGGTCGAGCGGAAGTAAGGGAGGTCGAGGAGGTATCAGTGAATCAATGATATAAGGTAGATTGGGAAAGACTCTGACTTGTACCCAGTGCCGCGCTCTCCTGCCGGTGTAGTGGAGGCGTGTGTAGGAGAGAGGAGAGAGGCAGAGATGGATAGAGGCAGAGAGGACGGGTGTCAGAGCAGTGTCAAAGTCTGCAGCGACTCGGTAAGAGGAAGGGTGAAGGGTTCACCAGGGTGGCGCCACCCTGAAGTGGCAAAATGAAGGCAAGCACGTTCGCACGCACGAGACGGGCACGAGAGCGGTGCCAAGCGGTGTCAAGCGGGTGTGATTGACGTGCACCCTGTCCCAAAGAACACACACGGACCCCGGGTGGTGGAGGGAGAAAGCAAGACAGGCGGAACGACAGAGAGACCATCGCGGTCACAGGGTGCAACAGCGGAAAGTCTGAGGACAGGAATGTGGCTGCTCCAGGGTCTGGGTGCTGTTGAAAAAATTGGGGTGGAAGCGATGTGAAATCTGAGCAAAGCACGGGCTCCAGTGCCCGGAACGGTACAAACACCGGTGCCACCATAGAATTCTGTCTTGTTCTGGCCAACACCGCCTTTTCCTATCGTTGCGCCACGCGCCTCTACTGCGGCCCCCTCGCGGCAATATCCACATGTTGACCCCTCCCTGCACTCTTTCTTCACTAGATGCAGCTGAAATTGCGGTTACACCCGCTCTCAACCCTTTTAGGCTGCAGCCTTCAATTTTTAGCGCGCGCACTCACCATCATGCGTGATTGATACATCGCACTATATGCACGACTGCCTTCGGGCGGTTGGTTTTCGTGCTCGGCATCCACAGCTAAAGCATGTCGGCAAGTTCAGATTTTTCGGTTTTGGTTCTGCACTGCGCTGCCGTGCCCCGCCTAGACACGCTGGTTTCTGCACAAGAGCCAAAACTTGAAATTGACTGGCGGGAAAGGCACAGTGCAGCCGAGGGCGAATAAAGTTTCTCGTTCTGACTGAAATGCACGGATATTGAGCCGCCACACGCAGGTTCCAATGTCAGCTCGCTTTCTTTCTCCGTGCAGCTCAAAATGGCTGTGAAATTGTAACTGTAGAGCGAGCCACTCTGTCGTGCCAGTTGCTGCGGATCCGCACCCAAAGCTTTGTCTTCTCTTTTGCTACTCGGGTCCTCCCCGCCCCACCTTTTTCCTTGGTTGACCCAACCGTGACACAGGGTTGCGCGCGACGCAATGAACTTGGCTACGGTACTTGCACAGGTACGCTGTAGAGTTAACCTCGTACAAGCTTGCATGTACTGCACCACTGCCAGTACTTTGTCCCCAAATGTGGCCGGCAATGCAAACTAGTTTTTTCTTGCTGCATCCTTCGTTCCAGTCACATCGCAAAAAAAGGAAAAATCCGGACGCACAGCCACCCAAGCAGCCATCCGAGGTGGCTCTTCAGCGCAGCCACCCTGAGCAGCCAGGTATTGATAGAAGTGAACTGGCAATGGGGCTACCGCTACCAGTTCAGGGATCCAGGGTAAAGGGAAACCACTGATCAGCTAAGGCAAAGGCGAGTAGCAATCTCAACAGTGCCTTCCCTATATTGGAGGGGCTTGTAGAGCTAAGTCTGAGGATGTTTCAGCTTAGATACACTCCATATGTAGAAGATAACAGAGGGTTGCAGTAGGGATCAAGGAGCAACTACCAACATAGGCAACTTGCTCTTGCAGGAGGAGAAAGAAGAAGAAGAGCAGACCTTGCTATGTGAGGATGTGGGAAGTAGTTCAAATGACTTTCTGTAACTGTATCTACATGTGAGCCAATGTATATATGTGTTTTCCTATGATGGCAATGTTGGAATATACAGTCACTTGCGTTTTCGACTTCGGAACGATCTGTTAGATCATGGAGGTCCAACACAGGAAACCAGGACACATCATTATTCCTCAAAAATTATTTCCACACTGTTAGACCACGTTGTTGCAGTGGGTGCATGTGCGTGCAGTGTAGTGGAAATTTTTTGTTTACCAGGGTTTGCTACAAGTATATATACCAGTATTCAGGCCGGAAATTACCCCCAAAAATATAACTTCCATAGATTCCTCATGGCACACCTTCAGAAGTGCAACAGGTTATGAGCCCAACTGTGCATGCATAAGCCCACTCACACAAAGTCTTAAATCAAGAACTGTGCACTGTGCACTTATGCACTTATGCACTTCACACTTCAAGATGGATGGAGACAAGGACTTCAGGATGCTGCAACTGTGTGCAGGAGAAGGGTACTTTGAATGGGCAGAACAAATGCACTATGCGCTCATGTGCAAAGGGAAGAAGGTCTGGCTAGCTGCACAGGGTGTGTACATGCACCCTGCTAAACCTGAGTCAGAGTCAAGAAGTGTGCAGGATGCACATATGCATGCACTTGATGAATGGGAGGATGCAAACATGGCTGCACTTGTGCTCATTGGCAGTTGTGTGGTGCCACACCTGTGCCACTTACTGCACAGTGAGGAAAGTGTGCACAATGCTTGGACTGTGCTTAAAATGCACTTCCAGGAAGGTCTAGTGCAGCGCATTGAGCAGTTACAAGCTGTGCTCAGGGATGTGTGCCAACTGCGCAGCACAGATTCATATTATTGAAAGGAGTGAACTGGTAATGAGTTACCATTGCTGGTTCAGGGATCCTGAGAAGAAACTGTTGGAATATACAGTCACTTGCATTTTTGACTTCAGAACGATCTGTTAGATTGTGGAGCTCCAACACAGGCATCTAAGACACGTCAATATTCCTCAAAATTATTTCAACATTGTTAGGCCACAACACATCAAGAAAAGTCCAATTTCAGACCCCCACATCTGGCTACAGGTTACAATTACCTGGTTTCGGCTATTGGTCCACAATTGCGGGACCCCAGACCCATATCTCTGAGACACAATTTGTGTCAGATGAGTGTGGACCGTATTTATTGGCCAAGAAAGGAACACACTCCTCTGTGATAGGGAAAGATAGTGTATATACACAACATACACATGCTCAAAGATAAGCTCCTATAACATTTCACTGTCTCTACTCAAGATCCCAAATGATGCTCCATACTCTTCAGGACTCTACACAGGTATCATGCCCTTGATATAGCAAAGACATGGCCAACTTCAAGAAGGTGTTGCCACCACAGGAAAAACACATATATACATCAATTCACTTGTAGATACAGTTGCTGAAAAGTCATTTGAACTAGTTCCTACATCCTTGCATAGCAAGGTCTGCTCTCTTCTCTTCTTCTTCTTCTCTCTTCCTCCTGCATGAGCAAGTTGCCTATGTTGGAAGTTGCTCCTCGATTACTACTGCAACCCTCTGATATCCTCTACATATGGAGTGTATCTAAGCTGAAACATCCTCAGACTTAGCTCTACAAGCCCCTCCAATATAGGGAAGGCACTGTTGAGATTGCTACTCGCCTTTGCCTTAGCTGATCAGTGGTTTCTTCCCCAGGATCCCTGAGCTGGCAATGGTAACACATTACCGGTTCACTCCTTTCAATAGGTTATGAGCCCAAAGCCTAATCAATAAGCACACTCACAATGTTACAACACTCATTCAAGCACTCAAGAGCCTTCAAGTTTGTTTCCAGACTGCAAGGAACTTGCCAATATTGCCACACATCATCACTCAGATGACTCTTTAACACCTTTATCCTCTTCAAACTTCTCTTCAATGCCAAGTATCACCCTTACTCAAACCCAATCCAGGTACATTAGGAAGATGACCACCAATATTGGATCTGGTAATTTCCATCTTCCCAGGCTCACTGACTCCAATGACTTCTTTAAGTGGAGAGCCAACAGCATCAATCTTATCATGCAAAAGGGACCTGATATCTATGATGTGATCATGTTTGAGTCACCAGAACCACCTCAATGAACCAAGGAACATTGCAAATGGCATAGGTACAATCTTACCACCAAAGGCTTACTTCTTTCCAGCATGTCAACCAAACTTTCTATGATGGTTGATCATTACCCTATGGTGCATCAAATCTGGCAACATCTTGAAAAGTCCTTCAGCACAAAGCTAAGGTACAGGCTCAAGGAAATCAAGACTGAATTCAACAGTCTTAGGCAAGACAAACTCACCATCGCAAGCTACACTGCCAAAATTGCAACAATGGTAGAACAATTGAAGCTTGGTGGAGCTCAAACTTCCTGGCACAAATGGTATACTGTCCTAATGAAGGGACTGCATCACAAATATGCTGGAATCCATAGCCAATTGGAAGAATCTTACTGCAATCAGTGCAAGGAACAGTCCTTTGCTATCAAAGATGCCAATGGTGAGATCAGGCCAGTCACTATTGTCAAGGACAAGATCGACAAGAAGGTTGAATATGATGACATAGTTGACCAACTCAAGGCTGAGGAAATCAAACTTGGACTCCATGTCTATGGATTAGGTCAACAATCAAGGAACTCTGTCTCCGCTTTTGTTTCCAAAGGCAGGCCCAAGAAGTTCAACAACCAACCTAGGAACTTCAACTCCCAGAAGGGAAACAACCCTCCAAAGGGCAAACCCTTGGAAGAAGTTGTTTGCTTCAAGTGCAAACAGAAAGGCCATTATGCTAATAGATGCCCAAATCCTCAAAAGGAGGAGGGCAATGAAACTGCAATGATCATGGATGTAGTGAACCCAAAATTGGCTTACTCCTCATCCAATAATGGCTATGGTAGTGCCAATGATTGGATCATTGACTCTGCTTCAACTGTTCATATCTGTATAAACAAGAACCTGTTCACCAAACTCTCCAAAACTGCTACACCTCCTATCCAGAGCAGCAGCCTCCAACACGTGCTGGCCTGTGGCAAAGGCACCATTAAGGTAGTTGCCAATATAAGACACAAGAAAACCCATACCCTAGTCCTCAAGAATGTCTTCTATGTTCCAACCTATGCAGCCAACCTCATCTCCCTCAATCTTGTTGCCAAGGTTGCCAGTATCAGTATCAATGGCGGCAGACTCATCATGAGGAAGGGAGGCAACATCATCTTCAAGGGAGAAATGAGGAACATGCTCACCTACCTATGCCAACCAAAGCCTGAATTTGCAGCTCTCACCTATGGTGCTGTTTCAACCTCCATTTGGCACCAGTGGCTTGGTCATCCCAGCAAAGGAAGGATGAAGCAAATATTGGAAGTCATCCCAGAAGTCACTAAGGAAACAGACATGAGCTCAGGAAAGTGCCATGTATGTGAGGTTAGCAAGTCCCATAGGCAACCCTTTCCCAATTGCTTGACAACAATGACAACTGAGCCCCTACAGCTCATTCACTCTGATGTCATCAGCAAGTTCAAGGATATAATGCCTGGAGGTCACCAATTTGCTGTAACCTTTATTGATGACTACAGTAGGTTTGTGATGGTCTACCTCATGGCTCACAAAAGTGAGGTACTTGGTCACTTCCAAGAGTATAAGACTCTGATGGAAAACCAGATGGGAAAGAAGATATGATGACTCAGATCAGACAACAGTGGTGAGTACATCAGTAGAGAGTTTGATACTTACCTTCCCTCCACAGGGATTCAACACAAGACATTGGCACCATACACTCCTCAACAGAATGGGATTGCCAGGTGTATGAACAGGACCCTCTTCAACATCACAAGAAGCCTCCTTCTTCAAGGAGGAGCTCCCCACTATCTATGGGGAGATGCATTGCTCCATGCTGCCTATTTGAACAACAGGCTTCCTATGAAGGCACTGTCCATGGAGACACCCTTCAAGCATTTCCTTCAACAGGAAGGAGACCACTCAATGTTGTGAGTTTTTGGATGCCAAGCATGGGCACACATACCTGAGCAGAACTGCTCAAAGCTCAATGAAAGAGCTCTACCTACAGTATACATTGGGGTTACCAATGGGTCCAAGGCCTTCAAACTACTCAACCTTCGGACCAAGGCCATCCTCTCCAGCAGAAATGCTACCTTCGACAAGGAACTCTTCCCCTTTAAGGAATGAGACATCCCTCAAATTGAGGAAACTACCACCATCGACGTTCATGATGAGGCTCCCCAAGAACCTATTTGTCAGGGTTGGGGACCAATATCGAGTGTGATGACCAGTTTGGCTATGCAGATCTAACTACGCGTGTGCAAAATCGAGGTTAAGAGGCCCTTATCCTCGATTTCAGCAAAATCAAGTTTAAGGCCTTCTTAAACTTGATATCGGTTAACCCTGTTGGCACCCCATCCAGAGGTTGCATGGCACATTCATTGGAGCAATACAATGGCACCTCCAACTCCCAAGGGTGCACTAGTTGTTAGTTGGAGTGTGTTGAGCAAGTGTAAGACCCTCGCTGCTGTTGTGTAAGGCACTGGTGTAGGTTCCAGGGCCGCAGTTGGGGTTCCGCCTGCAATGTAGGTGTTGCAGGGTCAGTGATGGTGCTGACCTGATGTTCCTGATGCTCCTTCAACTCCTGGAGCTTGCACACTGTACAAAGTAATTGCAACTACCTGTATTGTGATCATGACAACACTTGAGAGACTGATACTAATAGATAAAGATGGTAAAGACTAGAGTGGATGAAGATCCACTTGTCTGATGATGGACAAAACCTTGACATATATAGGCCTACCTCTGGGGTAGGCCATGCTCCTTGAGCTCCTGGCTCATGGTACCTACCTCCTGGGCAGGCTCTGCTACTTGGTGAGCCCTCCTCATGCCCCTATCTTCAGCACTCGAGCTCTGGGCCTGCAACTGGTGAGGCCCCAGCTTCTCCTCGTGAAAACCTTTAGTTCCTATATGTCCTACCTCCTGCTGGGGGCCTCCTACACTGGCCTCATTGAGCTAATGCCCTTCCTTCGCCTGTGCCCCCTCGCCTTGATGTGCTCCCCTGGAGGTCCATGCGCTTGCATGCGGTAGAACTCGAAATCGAGTTTAAGGGGCCCTTATCCTCGATTTCGCGTGCCCAGGCACTAGACCTGTGTGCACTCTGTAACACTATTCTCATCCACCCTACTCCAATTTGAACCATCAGTCCCAACATCGTGCACCCTCCAAGCAACAATGGACCTACGTTTGCCCAAGAGGAAGAACATGTGGGATTCCCTTACCTCACTCAAGAGGAAAGAGATCAAGGGATTTCTACTCCACCCTTGGAAGACTTTATATGCTCCCTCTCCTCTGTTGCCATCAACAACACCAAAGGCACCTTCACCAATGAAGCATGTACCAATGAAGGAATTCCCTTCCCTGCATCTGATGATGAACCTAGGACCATTCTCCAAGCTCAATGTTGACCTGATTGGCCCAAATGGCAAGAGGCAATTCAGAAAGAGCTCAACTTGCACCAAGAGAACAATACCTGGACCGTAGTGAATGCTCCCAATATTGCCAACATCATTGGCTGTCAATGGGTGTTCAAAGTCAAATGGAAAGGAGATGGCACCATTGACAAATACAAGGCTAGACTGGTTGCTCAAGGCTACACTCAAGTTCATGGTATCAAATATGAGGAAACCTTTGCACCAGTGGTAAAAATGGCTACACTCAGGATGCTCATGATCATGTCACTCCAATATGACATGAAGATCTACCAGCTCGATGTCATCACTGCCTACCTCAATGGTGAACTGGATGTAGACCTCTATATGAGGCAACCTCCATTGCCAGCATCCATGACGCAATCAGGATCTCAATCCCTTGTTTGCAAGCTCAACAAGTCTCTCTACGGCCTCAAGCAGGCTGGACACACATGGTATCAAAAGGCTGATAGTACACTCACCAACATCAGCTTCAAGTGATCCAACTATGACTCTGCTCTTTATTACATTGAGAACAAGGATGAACCACCTCTCATCCTCACCCTATATGTTGATGATGTTCTCATCTTCGCAAAACACAAGCCTACAGCAGATAAGTTCATCTCGATGCTCCAATCCAAGTTCAAGATGACTGGAGGAGATCCAGTATTGTTCATCTTAGGTATTCAAGTCACATCTACTCCAACATTGCTTCATCTCTCCCAAACCAGCCATATACATCACCTACTTACTCAGTTTGGTCTTGACAATGCAAACATTGTGCATACACCTGCTATTGTGAGTGACATTACCAATGGAATGGCACTCAATGCCAATGACCACTCCCTCTATCATACCATTGTTGGCTCAATCCTCTACATCTCCACTTGCACATGACCAGACATTGCCTTTGCTGTCAATCATCTTAGTCACTACCTGGCTTGCCCAACTGATAAAGCCATGACTGCTGCAAAGCACCTTCTCCATTATCTCAAAGGTACTGCCAATTATGGACTCCTCTTCACAAATAAGGGAACATCCTTCCCTCCTGAGGAAGACTGGGGCCCACATTTGCAAACCTACTCTGATGCAGACTTTGGGGGGGACACTGCTACTCGAAAGTCCACATCAGGGATTGCAAACACCATCAATGGGATGCCCTACAGCTGGTTAAGCAAAAGGCAACCCTTATTTGCAACATCAACTACCTATGCAGAGTACATTGCTATGGCAGACGCATGCAAGGAGATCACCTGGAACTGACAACTCCTAGCTGAACTCTCCTTTGAGATTCACAAGCCTACACCACTATATGTGGACAACCAAGCAGCTATATACTTATCTAAGGACCCTAAGGACCATCAAAGAAACAAACATATCAACATCAAATATCACTTTGTCAGGGAGAAACAACTCGATGGTACCATCATTGTCACCAACATTCCTACATCAGGACAGCTTCCTGACAGTCTCACCAAACCACTCGAGAAAGTCAAAGTCTCACAGCACAGAAAGTATCTCAACATTTACTCAATTCAGGGTATCTAATCTCTATTAAGGGTCCATCTTCCCAACATGGGGACCCCACTTCATTCATTTACCCAATGTTTCTGACACAGGAACCTGTGCCCCACAAACTGCTGCATCCAAATACATGCCTCCACATTCTTTCAATGTGTCAAAAATCATCAAAAATTCAAATTTCAAAATTCTCAGATCAAACAGACCCATATCTCTGAGACACAATTTGTGTCAGATGAGTGTGGACCGTATATACTGGCAGAGATAGGAACACACTCCTCCGTGATAGGGAAAGATAGCATATATATGCAAACACACACACACACTCAAAGATAAGCTCATGCAATGCTTCACTGTCTCTACTCAAGATCCCAAACAATGCTCCATACTCTCCAAGACTTGACACAGGTATCATGCCCTTGATATAGCAAAGACATGGCCAACTTCAAGAAGGTGTTGCCACCACAGGAAAAACACATATATACATCAACTCACTTGTAGATACAGTTGCAGAAAGTCATTCAAACTAGTTCCTACATCCTTGCATAGCAAGGTCTGCTCTCTTCTCTTCTTCTTTTCTCTTCCTCCTGCGTGAGCAAGTTGCCTACATTGGTAGTTGCTCCTCAATTACTACTGCAACCCTCTGATATCCTCTACATATGGAGTGTATCTAAGCTGAAACATCCTCAGACTTAGCTCTACAAGCCCCTCCAATATAGGGAAGGCACTGTTAAGATAGCTACTTGCCTTTGCCTTAGCTGATCAGTGGTTTCTTCCCCAGGATCCCTGAACTGGCAATGGTAACACATTACTGGTTCACTCCTTCCATTAGGTATGACGGTTGACGGGGCCCTGCCTTTGGCTCCGCCTCCGCTGGGGGCCCTGCCATGGTCTCCGCTGTGGGCTCCAAGGAGGCTACAGAAGCCTCCCTTGTCGGGGCCAGGATCTCGTGGGGTTGCTCCATGGTTGAGGGTGTGGCCACTGGCACTGGCATTGTGGCAGCGTGGTCCAGGTGTTGGATCTCCTGCGTCAGGCTCTGCAGGAGCATGGTGATGTTGGACAGCATCAGCTCCAACCAGGCAACCAATGTGGGAGTGTCAGTCTGCTCGCTGGTGATGCTGTCAGCAGTGGTAGGAATGTCAGTGGGGGTGTTGTTGCAGGTGGTGGTGTCCCCATTGGGGCTGTTGTTGTTCCTGGTTTGAACCATTGTTACTTGCAATGTCTACCTGGGTAGGGAGGTTGCATGTAATGTTGGAACCATAGGGTCTGGATACTGTGAGGTGGCTACAGTCAGTCAGGGTTGGCCGGGTAGGAGGGGTTGAGAGCAACAGAACAGTACAGAAGGCTGCCCAGGGTCTAGGGGTAGCAATGGGGTCTTATATGCTGCATGATGGTACATCGCGGTGGTCAGGGCATGGAACTACTATTGCTATATGGCGAAAGAAGTAATACATGTGATGGAGGTCGGTCGGAAACCCCCACCGGGGGTGCTGGAAGAACTAGTATTGGTCGGGCCATCTAGTGTTGGCCAGAGCTGGCACATGCTGCAGTGCGGCCGGCCCCTCTGCCTCTCGGCCAGGAGGGCACCGACCGCAGTGGGCACCATGTCGGCCGGCCGTCTGGTCTGACAGCTCCTTGAGCTCCTGGCTCAAGGCACCTGCCTCCAGAGCAAGCTCATCTACCTAGCGAGCCCTCCTCCTTGCCTCCTACGTACCCCTATCCTTGGTACTCAAGCTCCAGGCCTGTGTCAGGGTTGAGGCTGATATCGAGTGAGTGGGTGAGGTCCGGCTATCCAGATCCAAAATACGCATGTGCAAAAGCTAGGATAAATGGGCTTTATCTGTTGGAATATACAGTCACTCGCGTTTTCGACTTCGGAACAATCTGTTAGATCATGGAGGTCCAACACAGGCAACTGGGATGCGTCAATATTCCTCAAAATTATTTTCAACACTGTTAGGCCACGACGTGTCAAGAAAAGTTCAATTTCAGACCCCCACATCTGGCTATAGGACTACACTTACCTGATTTCGGCTACTGGTCTGCGACTGCGGGGACCCTGGACCCATATCTCTGAAACACAATTTGTGTTGGATGAGTGTGGACCGTATATACTAACAAAGATAGGAACACACTCCTCCATGATAGGGAGAGATAGCGTATATATGCAACCCTACACACACACTCAAAGATAAGCCCCTGCAACACTTCACTGTCTCTACTCATGACCCCAAACAATGCTCCATACTCTCCAAGACTCGACACAGGTATCATGCCCTCGATATAGCAAAGACATAGCCAACTTCATGAAGGCATTGCCATCATAGGAAAACACATATATACATCGACTCACTTGTAGATACAGTTGCAGAAAGTCATTCGAACTAGTTCCCACATCCTCACATAGCAAGGTCTGCTTCCTCCTCTTCTCCATCTCTCTTCCTCCTGCATGAGCCAAGTTGCCTATGTTGTTAATTACTCCTTGATCACTACTGTGACCCTCTGATATCCTCTATCTACAGAGCATATCTAAACAGAAATATCCTCAGACTTAGCTCTACAAGCCCCTCCAATATAGGGAAGACACTGTCAAGATAGCTACTCACCCCTGCCTTAGCTGATCAGTGGTTTCCCCAGGATCCCTGAACCGGCAATGGTAACACATTACTGGTTCACTCTTTCCAATATTATCCTCGATTTGGGTGAAATTGAGTTTAAGGCCTCCTTAACCTTGATATTGGCTAACCCTGTTGGCACCCCATTCATGGGTTGCATGGCATGTTCAAGGGAGGTAATACAATTATACACCCAACTACCAAGGGTGCACTTAGTTGGCAATTGGAGTGTGTTGAGTGAGTGTAAGACCCTCGCTATTGCTATGTAAGGCACTGGTGTAGGTTCCAGGGCCATGGTTGGGGTTCTGCCTGCAATGTAGGTGTCGCAGGGCCAGTGATGGCGCTGACCTGATGTTGCTAAGGCTCCTTTCTCTTCTGGAGCTGGCACACATTGCTGGGTAATCACAACTACCTGTATTGCAATCACTTATGATGCTTGGAGACTGATACTAAGGACTAAAGAAGGTAAAGACTAGAGTTGATGAGGATCCACTTGTCTGGTGATGAGAAAAACCACAACATATATAGGCCTACCTCCTGGGCAGGCCATGCTACTCAAGCTCCTGGCTCCAGACAATTGCCACTTGGATGAGCTTGTATCCCTAGTGAGTCCTCCTCCTTGCCTCCTGCATACCCCTATCCTTGGTACATGAGCTCCGGGCCCTGCTCATGTCTCCTGGGCCTGCATATGGCGAGGCCCCAGCTTCCCTCATGAGAGCTCCTTATTCCTATATCTCCTACCCATGTGTAGGGCCTCCTACACCAGCCCTACTGAGTTAGTGCCCTCTCCTTGCCTGTGCCCCTCCTTGCAGTTCGACTTGCCTGAGATCTACATGCCTGCATGCAGTAGCATCTGAAATCGAGGTTAAGGGCCCCTTATCCTCGATTTCGTGTACCCAGGCACTAGGCCTGTGTGTGCCCTGTAACAGCCTGCTCATGCCTCCTGAGCCTGCAGATGGCAAGGCCCAAGCTCTCCTTGTGAAAACCCCTATCTCCTATATCTCCTAACCCCCTTGTGTGGCCTCTTACACCAGCTCCACTGAGCTTGTGCCATCCCCACACCTGTGCCCTTCCTTGTGGTCCGGCTCGCCTTGTGTCTACACACCTGCACATGGTAAAGTCTGACATTGAGGTTAAAGGCCCTCTATCCTCGATTTCGCTGAAATCAAGGTTAAGACCCCCTTTATCCTCAATTTCGCGTACTCAGGCACTAGGCCTGTGTATGCCCTGTAACACCAAGGTGTGTGTGCCAGTGAAGTTGATAGTGTGCTAAGTGTGGGGAAACTGAATTGGGAGCACAAACCTTTTTTAGTATGTTTCATGCATTTTTCTCATATCTAATCAAAAACTAACACTTTTGTCAGGTAGCTCACACCCGCATGACCATTGTCAGGGTTGGGGACCAATATCAAGTGTGACAACTGGTTTGGCTATGCAGATCTGCCTACATGTGTGCGAAATCAAGGTTAAGAGGCCCTTATCCTCAAATTGGGTGAAATCAAGTTTAAGGCCTCCTTAAACTCAATATCGGTTAACCCTGTTGGCACCCTGTCCAGAGGTTGCTTGGCACATTTGTGGGAGCAATGCAATGGCACCTCCAACTCCCAAGGGTGCACTAGTTGTTAGTTGGAGTGTGTTGAGTGAGTGTAAGACCCTCACTGCTGTTGTGTAAGGCACTGGTGTAGGTTCCAGGGCCGCGGTTGAGGTTCTGCCTGCAATGTAGGTGTCGCAGGGTCAGTGATGGTGCTGACCTGATGTTCTTGGTGCTCCTTCAATTCCTGGAGCTCACACACTGTACAGAGTAATTGCAACTACTTGTATTGTGATCACAACAATGCTTGAAAGACTGATACTAACAGATAAGGATGGTAAAGACTAGAGTGGATGGGGATCCACTTGTCTGATGGTGAACAAGACCTGGACCTATATAGGCCTACCTCCAGGGTAGGCCATGCTCCTTGAGCTCCTGGCTTGAGGTACCTACCTCCAGGATAGGCTCTGCTACTTGGCAAGCCCTCCTCATGCCCCTATCTTTGGAACTCGAGCTCCGGGCCTGCTCAGGCCTCCTGGACCTGCAACCAGCGAGGCCCCAGCTCTCCTCGTGAAAGCCCCTTAATCCCTATATGTCCTATCCTCTACATGAGGCCTCCTACACCAGCTCCTACTGAGCTAATGCCCCTTCCTTGTTTGTGCCCTTTTCCAGGATGTGCTATACTGAGGGTTTGTGCACCTGCGCGCGGTAGAGCTCGAAATCGAGTTTAAGGGGCCCTTATCCTCGATTTCGCGTGCTCAGGCACTGGGCCAGTGTGCACTCTGTAACAACCATCATCAATAAAACCCTTCAACTTGTAGAAAATGTGAAGCTGTTGGCTCCAATTGGGATCCAATAGGTGGGTGCACTTACCAAGTGTGGTACTCAATACCTTGTGACTGGTATTTATGCCAGCCACCTGATATACCCAAGTTGTGATCTTGTGTATGGGTCTTGAGTTCCTAATGACTTGGTGGTGAGGATCCTGGTGATGATACCTGGGGTCTCTTGTCACTAGGTTTCACACTAGGTATGCAGAAGTGCAGAGGGTGGAAGCAGATGTTCAGTTTTCTGAAGCATGAGGTTACTCACAGGCTGGAGGTATACAACAGTAGGCTGGTGTTACTTATGTTGGTGGTGGGTTATATCCCAGATGACTAAGGTGATGATTTGATAAATTTCATCCAAATAGGTTGTGAAGAATGGTGAGTTTATATATATCTGGTCTGTACAGCTTTGTCTACATAGCACCTCTATCTGTCCTTCAGGACTGATGTGTGTCTGCCCTCCTTGGTGTGGACTGCCCATGATGGAGGTTTGTTCCACCCATCTGTAAAGTCTATTCTATGGCTGTATGGTTTCTTCCAACTTGCCTACCCTTCCTCCCACATATGCACACCCTTTGAGTATATGATTGGTTTGTCAGGTGTGCTGCATCCAAGATGGTGTTTTGCCTGTGTGTTCCAATTGGGCAACCTCAGACAGTATTGTCTCAAACCTTGTGGTTGGTTAACCTCCTGCATATGGTGGGTGGTTCCCTTGTGTGGGGGGCACATTCTCCAACACATGTACACAATTGGTACAGTGTGATTGGAGCATTTCTAGGGGAGTTCTTGTGGTAGGCATGTATTGTTTCCTATTGGTTGATTTGGATATCCGGCATCTGGGATTGGTCCCAGAAACCTGAAGTTCCTTCCCACCACCTGCAATGTGGTGCTTACAAGTGAAGAGCACTAAGTACGAGATGTGTCTTTGACGAGTTGCATCCTCTAACACAACTGTGGCCATAACTTCAGCGTCCTTTTTTGCGCTTTTCGTTGTGGAGGTGAATCCGCTGACCTGTCCACTTGCGTACGAGTAGTGCAGAACAACTCGCTCAGTGGGCTGATGCAGTACATTCGAGCGCCACTTTTTCGTGGTTTGAGGGGACGTCAGTTGCAGTTGTTCATTGCCCTCTAGCAACAGCGACTGCGGGCCTGGCGTCCGAAATCGTCAGGGGCTTCCTCAACGAAGATCAGACCTTGTGTGTTTACATGCCCTCGAACATCCGAGCGGCGATCGAGGCTTCGGACGGCCTAGCTTCACAACAGTACAAAAAATACAAACATTGTATAATACAGCGACAACAGCGAGCGAAGACGATGTCGAGGTGCCCCGGCAAGCCGAGATTCGACCAGGGCAGTTGTCGAGATTAATGAAACGAGGCTCCTGGCATAGTCAGATCAACCTCGTCGTTTAGGAAGGATCTGGCCCAGGCAAACAGCTCCGGGTCGTTGGCAAGGAAGGCCCACTGCGGATGGCCTGTCCCAACACCTGGAGCTGTCGCGTACTGGAACTGGTCGCTCGACGCCGAAGGATTTTGGGTTGTTGTCCCTGGTGGAAGCGAGAAGTTCGAGGAGGGAGTAGCGGACCCAGGCACGATAGACTGGACCGGATGCAGACAGGCTGAGATGCGAGGGAAGAGTCCAGTCTCAAAGCCTGGCGTAGCAGTGTAAATAGTGCGTGGCGAGCTTAGCGGATGCGACACATTTGAGTGGCCACGCTGCAGTAATGGCGGCTGGTTTTGAGGCACTTGTCGATCTTGATCGGGACCAGACGTTGTTGTATTTTCAGACTGAGTCGGAGGACCACCGGGAGTCATGCCAGTCCTGCCTTGCGAATCGCCGTTGGCGTATCCGTCGTTGTGGTTCTCGTTGGCAGAGATCATATGTTCAGTGGTGGCGTGCTGACGACCTTTTGCTTCTGCTCTACGTTCCACAGATGGCGTTGTCGGGTTAGTTTGATTGGGCTGAGTGCTGCTTTCCATGTTCAAGAGTTGGTCAATGTACCTGGCATACGACAAACTTGAGCCGTTCTGATGCGGGGTCCAGTTTCCTCCTTTGCGCAAATACTCTGATACGCCAGTGACAAGCTTGATGATCCCAGCCGAGTCGATGAACGAGTAGGTTGGGGCGAGCTTGGTGAGTTTGAGAGCGATGACGACGGCGTAGGTGGCCGTGACGCAGATTGAGTTGTAAGAATGGGCGAGACGTTGGGGCGAAGTTCGGTCAAGGAAGTCTTCGAGGTATCTGATAGAGACCGAGTGTAGATCCGAGACGATGCGCGTGGCCATAGAAGGTTGGAGTGTAGGCCATTGTAGAGGCAGCGAAAGGAGCTGCATACGAGCATAGCAGATATAGAGTGATCCTAGCTCAAAGCGGAGCGGACGAGGATGGCTGGCCGAACGTGAGGGATTGACAACCCAACGTTCTTCCCAAGAAGAGAGGTCTCGATGACAGCGATCCAGATAATGCCGAATCCACGAGGAGTCTGCTTCTGCAGGGAGAGAAGGCTGAACTATATGAGGGGAACTGGTTGAGGTGGCATCGTTCGCTGAAGTGCTGCGGCATGGGCCAGCACGACTGCTGAGGAGGCGGAAGAGCTCCTTGTTCTGCGCTAGCTGGGAGCGAAGCTCTATAAGAGCGACAAAGACAACATCGGTGTGGAGTGCCTCAGGGTGAAGGTGCCAGCCACGCGAGGCCTCGACGATAGGGTCTTTGGAGAGAAGCGAAACACGGCCTGTGTACTGTGACGAAGAGGCCTCGTGGAGCCAGATGTGCATCCAAGCCCTCTCTCGGTTGCGCTGATGCAAAATTTCTTGTTGTTTAGCGACTTGGGCCTCTGAAGCTGCGCCGTTCTGGACATCAGCATTGTATAGGGAGGCATTTGTATTGGCAAAGGCGGGCAAGGTTTGATGTTGGTGTGATGTTGAGAGAACGCGAGAGTGCATATCGAGGTCGGTCGCAACGCGGATGGCATGGCCAAGCAAGGTCCACGATCGATCTTCGGAGGGATTCTGGGTAGGGCGGAGGTAGGCGGCAAGCATGAGAAACCCTTGCACAATCTCCACGGAGCGCAGGTTCTGGCAGTAGATGGCGGGAAGTAGAACATTGTCAATATGAAGTTTGAGATTGTTCATGATGCGAGATGCAGCAGGAAAGTCCGAAACGGTGGCTGCGAGCCAACACATGGTGGTGAAGAGGAGGCTAGAGTGAGAACGAATGTATTGATAGGTGTGGATGCGAGGATCGAAGAACGACAGAAGCGCCTCGAGCTTAACCATGAAGGTTTCGAAGAGAGCTCTGCTAGTGTCAAGGTCCATGATTCCGGCTGAGACGGGATCCCAATCTTGACGAACGTCGGAACGAACGCTGTGTAGGTTGTGTAAAAGCTGCGATGACTTTCCATAAGAGGCGTTGCTGAACAGAGTGGTTGGTGACTCCTGAGGTAGAATGGGTTTGTCCGTGAGCACCTGGTCCGATTCTTCGTTGCATACGGTGCCAGGTTTGATATCTGGTTCATGTGTGAGGATGGCTTGCTGCTGAAAGCTGGCAAGTTTTGCTTTAGCCTTTTTGAGACGCTGGTATTCTGGGCGAATGCAGGTGAGGCCATGGTCAAGACATCGTTTGCACTGCTCGGGACCGTCGGAGATACACTTCACTTTGCTGTTACGACATGCAACGCAAGCGAGGATCTTGGACGGATAGGGATGGCCTGCAGTACTGGCAGATCCACTCGCCACTGGACGTGAATCTGCACTGGGACGACCGTTCGACAAGGTCGGTGAATGTTTAAGCGAGGGAGCCTTCATGATGAGAAGCGATTGGCCGACTAGCTGACATGGGCCAAGTCAGAGAGCACCGTGGAGATGGCTGAACGGACGTATGATCGCCCAGCTCAAAACGAGCCCCTCGAAAAGCGAGACCAGTGCTCACACTGTGTATCGGCGTAGGTCACAAGCATGAGAAAGCCAAGGAGGGCGGGCCGACGGGCGGGATTTTGAGTCTTTGTGTGCTGAGCTGCGCCAAATCCTGATGCGAGCTGAAGGATCAGGGGAGGAGCCGGGCGCAGGCGAGCGTGTGAATAGGAAACGGGTGGCAGCAAGCCAAAACGATTCAAAGTGCCAAAGAGGTGGAGTTTTGAGACCCGAAGTGACAGAGCGACCAGCTGCGCATGATCCGGTGACGGCTCACGACACCACTTTCTTAGAGCCTAGCGGTGGGGCGCGTAGATCAAGACAGCCCACACGCCCTTCCCCGTGCTTGCGTTTGATAGAACAAAGCTGGTCGCGAGTAAATGAAAGTGGGGGTTAAAAGAAGACGCAAAAAACCATCCGAAAACCACCAATTTCACAACGTCACCGTTAGCCCGCTCGTTTTTCACTCAAACATCGGCGTTTCTCGCAAATGCTTTATTTTGTGAGGAGGCCCGCATCACGCTTGCTCCTTTCATGACACTACGCATGTGGATGCTCAACAAGACAATCTTCTTCCAAACGCCAAGAACAGTCACTATCGTGAGACAGTATGCTTTGGATGTGAGTAGAGGCGTGCTAGTGAGTTGCAATTTTGTTTTTAAAGTCCATCCACGACAGCCTGGCATCTTGGGCAAAGCTGATCAGTCTCGACTTCTTTCCGCCAGGTACGACAACGTGGACATTTGTGGCGCAATGAGCGACGAACCCGAACTGTTACACCAGCCTCATGATCTCTCGTTGTCAGAAGCCCGTCGATTGTGTGTTCTTCTGTTCGCTCCCCTTGTTCGAGCAAGTTAACTCTTGCAACGTTGAAGAGTTCAGTCAGTTCCGAACCTGTAAAGCAATGAAAGAGCAGCAGCACAGCTCGGTCAGCTTCTCCCACTACAGTGGATAGGAGCTCCAAGAGCGTCAAGATCGGGAGGCTGAGAAATAACTTACTGTATGCCTCTAGCGTTGATGTCAGCTGCGTCTGGGCATCCTGTATGGTCAGATCGATCTCGACCTCGAACGATGTTTTGATCCGAGACGCTTGCCTCGCTTCTTCAATCATCACCAGACAAGCGTCACGCAACTTCAGCAGTTCTTTGCAGTGTGCAGCAGCTTCTTTGTCGTTCCAATCTTCACCCACGGTAGGCCAGCCCTCTGAAAACACTGACGGCGCTCCTTTGACGCCTTCAGCAGGATCGCCAATCGCGCCATTGCGGAAATGGAAGATTTCTTCACACAAGAAAGGCGTGATCGGCGCCATAATGCCCGTCAGGGTACGCAAGATTTGATCGACCACCGCCACCATCATCTTCCGTCGTTCGTCATCCACTCCGTCCAGATATAGACTGTCCTTGCCAATGTCGAGGTACAGATTCGACAGAGTTGCGTTGGCAAATTCGCTCATTCGGCGAACCACTTGTGCGAAATCGAAAGTGTCGTACGCAGCGGCACAGGCTCGCTCGAACTCGTACAGCTCGTGCATCACGAACCGATCCAGCTTTTGACACGAAGTTCGCGTTGCGCGGCAGATCAATATTCGTTAGCCTCGTTGCACGTATCGGTTTAAGTGTGCCATCTGTGTCAAGATATACTTACCAACTTCATCCTGGATTTGTCGAGCAAAGCTATACGGCCGGCAGCGGGCAGATTTGCCAGCATGAAGCGGGCCGTGTTTCGAAGTTTCCGAAGCGTTTCTGCGGTCTTGCTGATGATCATGTTACTGATAGGCGGATCCGTCGTGTAGTCACTCCTTGCAACCCACAGTCGCAAAACATCCACCCCGTACGCCGGCTCATCTGCGCCCTTGCCGCCTTGGATGATGCTCAAGGGGGAAATGACGTTGCCAAGACTCTTGCTCATCTTTCGACTCTCGGTGTCCAGCACGTAGCCATGTGTCACCACCGTCTTGTATGGAGCAACCGGCTTCTCGCCTTCTGGCGTGGTTGCCACCGCTGTGATGAGTGAAGATTGGAACCAGCCTCGATGCTGGTCAGAGCCTTCAAGATAGACATCTGCTACGCTCCCTTGGCGTGACTGTGAGCAACCACTTGATTCGAGGGTGAGTTTGTCCTTGAGTGTCGCCCAAGAGGTACCACTGTCAAACCACACATCCACCGTTTCTTCGCCCTTGCACCACGTACGCTTCTTGTCGCGGTATTGGGGTGCTACAAATACCTCGGGGTCAGCCTTCCACCAGTAGTCGGTGCCTTCGGTCTCGAGCACAGATGCGATATGTTCGATGTTTTCAACTGTCATCAATGGCTCATCTGTCGCCGCGTCGTACAGCACCGGAATCGGAACCCCCCACACGCGTTGGCGAGAGATGCACCACTCCGAGCGACCCAAGATAAACGACTCGAGGCGCGCGCGTGAATTGGCGGGCACGAATGTGACATCGCGCAACGCTTCGATCGCCTGCTCCTTGATGTGATCCAAATTGGCAAACCATTGTGCTGTTGCCCGGACGATGACGGGTTGTTTAGATCGCCAATCGTATGGATACTTGTGACGCAGTGTCTGAGTGCTGATCAGCGCGCCACGCTCCTTGAGGATAGCTATCACTTCCTGCGCTCCCTCGTTGAGCACCTCCTTCCCGATCAGTCGTCTTCCGAGTTCTGTCGGACCATTCGCCGGTTCTCCTGTAGAGGAGGCATCAAGTTGCAGAATGTCCGGAGAATAGCGGCCTTCATCATTGACCGGAGAAAAGATTCCATCGCGCTTGATGTGGCCTTGCTGCCTCCAGATTTGATAGTCTTCTGCGCCATGCGCTGGCGCAGAATGCACGAGTCCAGTTCCAGAGAGCGATGTGACGTAGTCAGCCATCAAGATCGGTCGTGGTTGGCTGTTCGGAGAAGCAAGCGGCGAGCGATAGGTCGAACCGGCTAGATCTGCGCCACGAAAACGGGTCAGCTCCTCGAGGGGTCCGAATGTATTGGTCTCGCCACCCACCTGCAGTTTGCAAAGGCTCAGTGGAAGTGCTTCCAAGGCCTCGATGCGGTCTGCGCCAACAACGTAACAGGGTCCTTCCGTCCCAGCTCGGCGCACTACGCTGTATTCGAGCTCAGGATTTGCGTTCATGGCCATGTTGGATGGCAATGACCAAGGTGTGGTGGTCCAGATGATCGCATTGAGATCCTTCGCCACTTTGGCATGTTGTCCTAGCTTTTGCAGTAGTTCGCGTCCCGCAACCAACCTGAAGGCGACATACACCGCTTTACTATGGTGGTCCTCTCGGTACTCGAGCTCCGACTCGGCTAGTGCAGTCCTATTAGAAGGAGACCAGTACACTGGGCGATACTGGCGGTAGATTAAGCCCTTGCGTACCATTTCACCAAAGACGCGCAACTGACGAGCTTCGTAGCCCGGATCCAGCGTTCGGTAGGTGGCTCCATTACTCCAGTCGGCCATGATGCCGAATTGCTTGAATTCGCTCTTCTGCATCTCGATCGCTTTGACGGCTTCGGCATGCGCTCGTTTGCGAATTTCGTTGGCTGTCAAACTTTGCCTTTCTTCTGCGCTTACCTTCGCCAAAGCCTTTGCTTCGATCGGAAGGCCATGGCAGTCCCAGCCTGGCATGTAATGCACCCGGTTCCCGCGAAGCACTTGGTATCGGTTAGTGAAATCTTTGAGGATCTTGTTGAGCGCATGCCCGCAATGTAAGTTGCCGTTTGCATATGGCGGACCGTCGTGAAAGACAAAATCGCCGGAAGGGTTCTTCCTAGAACGCTGCCACTGGTACAGCTCACCGCACGTCCGGTCGTAGAAGAGCTTGTCACGCTGAGCAGCATTGGCACGGATTCCAAATGGAGTTCTCGGTAGCTGTAGAGTGTGAGAGAACTCTTTTGATCCCTCGTCCCTCTGCGTCTTCTGCCGGCCAGATTGCTTCTTGGGCTTCACTGATGACGCATGGAAGCCCCTGGATTTTGGTTCTAGCCCGAGCACACGGGTGATTTTGGTTGCTGCTCCATGAACATTCGATGACGATGCTACTGTGGTTCTGTTAGACACCGTCGCATTCGTTTGATGGCGAAGCAGCCAACAACGTGTTGGCAAAATGTCCTGCACCGCAGCGAGGCGCACAGACGACATCACAGACGACCACCGCTGTGTGGGCTGGATGACCGATGAATTCTCAGGTTGTGCTTCGCCTTGTTCCGTCAGCAGTGGGTTCGATAGAGTGCTGCCCTTGAGTGGTTGCCCTCAGCTGCCTCCTTTCATGACAGTTGTTGTTGGTAGTCACACAAGTCATTTGCCCCCTCACTTCACCACGGCTCATGATACCTTGAACCACATTTTCAAAAGGAACTAGCTCCGAATCCCGGAAATAGTTGCTGTTTGTTGGTAATCGCAGTCTTACAATCTAATTTTTTGAACCGAGATATTGTGTTCGAGTCGGCTCCGAGGCGCGTCAAATTGGGTGCGCACTTTTGCATCCATATGTCCGAACCCTCACGGTCCATCATAGCGTCCATCACAACTTATCCCTACGGCTGCGACCACGCTTCAGTACTTGCTTCGGAACGAATCATGTGGAATCGCATGCAGATAATCTAATGCTGCAATCTCCGTGCTTTTCCTCACCGATCGTTCTCGAGACAACGACGCAGACCTCGCTTCAACATGCATCATCGGTTACTACTTTTCTGAACTCGCCCAGGCTCTACCGTTGCAGCTGCCACTTTTGAAACAACAATCATTAAATTGATCTGTGACTACATCGCCGGGAGCTACTTCGAGGAAAGAAGGGATCTCGACTCGAAATGCCGGGGTACGATCCAGTTCGCGATGCTGGCGGCTCAGACCGATCCTCTCCACCTCCCAATCATCCCCTCGAGAATGGTTCCCGTCTGTCGTCAACCTCTTATTCCTACGCGCAACGCTCTTTCGTATACGGAGACGATAACTCAGCACCTCGGCGCAGCCTATCGGGCAATAGTCTCGACAGATATGGTGATTCCTACCCAGGCTATGGGCGCCAAAACGTGCCTGACACCTCCGCAGATCCCGCGACCATCTCTCCGCGCTCTGCTTCCTCTGCAAATCCTCATCAATCACGAGACCATATGCACTTTGCTGATCACGAGTATTTAACACGTCGCTACGATCACAGCCCTCGCAACTCATTGCATGTTGAAACCCCTCCGCAACCTACACGCCGTGGCGCGTCTATCGCAGACCTCATTGCTGTTAGCGAAATGTCAGAAGCAGAGCATGATAAGCACCGCGAGGCACACAGATGGTCTACTCAACTTGCAGAAGAAGCAGCTGTTGATCTCAGCATGAGCAGGTCTAGCAGCTCGTCTGGCGGATTCCAAGGCTCCTCGGCATCGATTCCTCACAGCTCGACATACCCTCGTATCTCGCCTCAAGTGTCGCGTCAAACAGGTCGCTCTGAGCGTAGTCCGAGCATGGCGCACCTTCTGAACGAAGGTACAGCTGGTGCGATTCAGGACAGACCAAGATCAAGCTCGCATTCCTCTGTGTCTTCGCATGTCTCGCACCATCCTTCACAGCATCACCCCAGCCAGATGTCGCCTCTGGGCCATTCTTTGCCCTATCCAACTGTAGGGCCAGGATCGCATGCTCGCGATCGACCTGCTGGAAGCTATCCTGCCGCAGGTGCCTCTGGGACATATCGGGTCAGCTCGCCCACCAGCGCATATCCGCCAGGCATGCATCCCCAAAGCTTGTCGACGTTGAACCGAGGCTGCTCGAGTCCCGGTATAGGCCCGGCCCACATTGGTCACTCTGTAGATAAGGCTCGTTATGGCTCTCATGCAGGCCCCGTCGGTTATGGGCCCTTGCCTCGCTCTGGATCCAACTCGTATGCATATACAAGCGCTTCGTCGAGTCCGGCATCGAATCCGCATGCCCACCTGCAACCTTCACCATCTCATCGTTTTGCGGTACCTGAGGTTCCATATGCTCGATCGCCCGAAAGCAGGCGTGTGCCCTTACCACTGTCGCCAACTTCTGCGCAGAGCGTCCATCCGCGGACGTCTCTGACACATGTTTCTGCGCCAAACTGGAACGGTGATGAGCATGAGGCAGCGGCTGGCATGCCTCCGCCTTCGATGAGCGCTTCTCCTCGCAGAGGTAGCTTGGCGAATTCCATAAATACGGTACAGCGACACCCTCCAACCACGCCGGGCAACGGTGCCCCACCTACTCCTGGCAGCGTGGCTTCTCTTGGCGGACATCCTGTCACTCCTGGTTCTCGGTCTTTGCCACCGCACACGCCGAATTCAGCGTATCCTCGTCACTCAGGCGATGGATACGACGAGAGCAACTACTTTCCACGCATGGATGCACATGCGTCAGGAAGCTTTGACCAAGCTCGTGAAAGGCCAGCCCGCTTGACAAGCCCGCATCTTCGTCAGCTCGAGCACTCAGGTAACCCTGTCACGGATTACGACTCTATTTCAGACTCACATCGTACCTACGGCGATTCCTCTGCTACAGTACCCACGCCCGGATCAGGCCATCATGCTAGTTTAACAGGTCGCTCCAGCATGCATCCCCCTCTGTCCCTCCTCCCCTCTACCATGTCTCCGTCCCTCGGTCCACAACGACGCAGTGAAAGCCTCATCGAAGAGAACGAGCTCGGAGCCTCGAATGGCCGAGCTCATGCCACCAAAGATACTTTGAACGTCAAAGTGCACGATTCGGAGGACCTGCACGTGGATGTTCATGTCGCATCCAGAGAATTGCCAAGAGATCGCCACGTCGGTGAATGGTCTAGTCACCAGGCTTCAGCAAGGGATGACACGCATAGGTCTGATGGCTGTCAGATCAGCCCAGCGATCTCCACTTCTGATAGAGCACCTGCCATCATAGCGTCTCCTTGCGAGTACGCAGCGCACCTCCACGACCAACAAAGTTCAGGTGAACCGTTGATAGCTTCGAATCACTCGAAGCGAGCCGCAGAGCCTACTCACAACGTCCAGTTCAAGGAAGAGGCTGGTGGTCGTGAAGTTGAGAGAGAAGCCAAGTCAGAGGCGACAGATGCAGTCCTTCCGCTTCCACGCTACGCCCCCACGAAGCGAGTGTCACAACCTAGGCAGGTGATGCATCCCATTGGAATCGAGGAAATCGATCGAAAGCGTGCGCGATGCCGCAATCCTCTACGTCGCGAATGGGAGCAGTCCAACAAGTTGGATAGCCGAGAAGCTCTAGACGGGATCCTGCGTGACTTCCACGCCAAGCTCGCTCGCCAAGGTGGTAAAGAGTCTGCGATCAATGGCGGCGAGAAGTTGTCAAAGGATGGCAAGAAGCGTGCTATCGGGGACACGCTTGACGATGCTGAAGAAGTGGCGGACCACTACAACAAGCGTAGAGAGGTTGGCGTTCATGGTCGGGAAGAATCACCAATCATTGCTTTGCGCAGATTTAACAACTGGGTCAAATCGGTGCTGGTCGGCACGTTTGCACGGGGACGCGATCCGAACACGGATGGTCGAGCGCGAGCACGTGGCGGTCGTGTATTGGATCTCGGTTGCGGCAAGGGAGGCGATCTGAAAAAGTGGGAAAAGGTGCGGCCAAGCGGTTTGGTTGGTGCTGACATAGCAGCAGTCTCGATCGAACAAGCGATCGCACGTCATCGGGACAACAACAACGGATTCCAAGGAGACTTTTTCGCATTCGACTGCTTCTCAATGTCACTGACAGAAGTGATCCCTAGGGAGCTGCTGGAGCCCATGTTCGACAATGTGACGCTGCAGTTCTGTATGCATTATGCATGGGAGAGCGTGCAGAACGCGAGGATGATGCTGGACAACGTTTCGCGCTACCTGCGAAAAGGTGGCGTGTTCATCGGCACAATTCCTGACAGCCGCGAGCTGCGAGACAGGATGGCTGCGAGTGCACACTCTAAGGACCGCTCGTTCGGCAACCGATACTACAAGGTTGTGTTTGACCAGATCGACACGTGGCCTGCGTTTGGCAACCGGTACACGTTCTTCCTCGAGGATGCGGTGCAGAATGTTCCCGAGTACGTGGTGGATTTTGACGTTTTCGAAGATCTGGCTCACGAGGTTGGACTGCGATGCATCTATCGCAGAAACTTTGCCGAGATCTATCATGAGGGATCGAGACACAACGAGTATGGCAAGCTGCTCGAAAGGATGAAGGTGGTGGACCGCTACGGCTCGTTAAATCTCGATGAGGAAATGTGGGAAGCTGCCACTCTGTACCTCGGTTTTGCGTTCGAAAAGATGTGATGGGCTTTGCGCAAAAAACAATGTATTGTACCTGTATCAAACCTTCATTTGCCTGGTGTTGCTCCTGACTGGTAGTGAGAACGGATGCTGGACGTCAAATCTCAAGAAAGGTTGTTGGCTTCAACAGCTCATGCTGGGCAGTCATCACGGCACGCGAAAGGGACGAGCAGCACGCAACAATGCGTCAGATTATAGGATCGATCCTCCTGACTTCTCTCACAGTAAGGGATGATGCATTGATCACTATGGCTGGAAGAGGCTTGCACATTTCAGGAAAGAGGCTGATGGTAGCGACTTAGAGGGCGTACAACGCGTGGTGGGTGGAAGCCACTCACCGACTGTACGCGAGCAGGAAAGGCACTAGAATACAGTGCGGTAGTTGGAACACGACATCTTCAAACACCGAGAATTTCGGATTACAATTTGTGGGCAGAAGTGATTAGGGTTAGCGATCTGCCACGGCCTCTGTCTGGATCGAGTCACGTCTCGACTCGGAAAATCTTGAACCAGTAGGTAAGCTCGTTTGGCTTGCGATCATCCGGTTTGCTCATGGCGGAACAACCTAGGTGAAGCGGAACAGCAGAACCCTCTGGGCTCAAGCCAGTCCTTCGCTTCAACCAGCGGTCCATGCGCATGAATCACCACGAACCTGTTTCAACGGCCGAAGCAGTTAAATGTGAGAGCGTGTCAAGTCACAACATGGATTGTGCCCACGCCGCGGCGGTAGCTTCCGTCTCGCAAGCTTGCTTGGAACAGAAATCAACAGGTGGCCACGCCGTGTGACCTCTGACCTCTGGCAACAGGTGATTGTGGTCTTGTGAAATTCCGACTTTTCCTGATTTCGACTTGTGGCGGCACAGTGTTGTATAGCGCAGTGAAGCGAACAGGCTTCGGCAAGAGACCGAATTGTGAACAGAGAAGCTAGAGAAGCTGACGGATACTGCGAAAGAGCCGGACGACAGACGAGCTGGACAGTCGACCAAGATGGAGGGTATGAGCGAGCGCCGTGCTTGTTGCCGCACACAAAAACATCGACCGACGGACCGACTACCGGGAAAGTGCCGAGTTGGTCATTTGGTGTGAGTCGAGTTGGCATGCTGCACAAGGTCGCACCGTCGCAGGCAATCGTGAATCGGCGCACAGCACTGCATACATCTTGTTGTGGCAGCTGCCGATCCTGTCCGCCAAGCCGCTGAGCCTCAAATCTCCCTTCAGCTCATCTCGTCCACCTACTCCCACCATCCCTAGACACCCTCGAACACGACCGTCTCCGTCGACTCCCGTGTCACGAACTCTCCGAGACGGCATCGTTTGCGTCCAGCTCTCTCATACGAGCTGCTTATTCTCCAGCTGCTCGGTCACTCTCCACACAACGAGCACCTCACGCCCTTGGTTCCTAGCAGCGATCGGAGCTTCCGTTTGGCAGGCCGAGTTCGCGAATTGTATTGGACGCAAGTTTAGCAGGCCCAAAACGCGTGCACAGCATCGCCGACCTCTTCTCTATCGCCTCGGCCTATATTGCTGGATTTGAACCGCAAACCATTGAACAGGAAACCCTAGACATGTCTCGCCAAACGGTAAGCCCAAACTTGCACGATCCTTATCTCGGGATGATTGCCTCAGGCCACAGCGAGATTGCCTGCATCTCATCGCGGCTCGGCCAAAATGCAACGCGGCCTTCGGATCTCCCGTGTCGGCAGCAATCCGAAGCGTGACTGACGCTGACTGTCCTTGAACCTTGCCCCATGCTTCTATTCACCGACACGGTCCAATCCGCACGCATGCCTTGCCTCGCGTTTGCACTTTGCTCACTCACAATTCCGTGTAACCGTCCAGCCCAACGCGCCCATGCCTAGAATGACGGACTCGCAGGCAGGACCAGGCGGTCCTTCTTCGCTCAAGTTTGCAGCACTTTCAGTTCAAAGCTTTCATCTGGACAGTCCGCCATTCACTGGTGCCGCTGTTGGAGGTGCCGGTCCACTCGACGAGGCTGGGCAACGACTTTCAAGTCACGACTCGGATCCACCTTGGCACAATTTGGACAGTACCACTGAGCACCAGCACCCCGACAGCCCTTCACGCATCGGACGCCACTCCAGGAAGACTGGAGCCAGCAGTCCTCTTTCTAAAGCCACCACCTTCCATGAATCAGGCTCCGACGAGGATCCGTACACTCGCTCCATGTCCCAGACGCGCCCACCTTTTCCATCGTCCCTGCAGCAGAACGAACCTAGCGCCAAGACTCCAACCGCCGAAAGGCAAGCTCTGCTCAACGGAATGACTTCTTCAACAGACGCTACTTCCACGCAGCCATCAAATTTGCATTACCGCTCTGACTCGAACACACACAACCAATCTCGCTACGACCGAGACGTGCCTCATTGGGATCTGGACGAGAAGCTCTCCTCGCGACAAGCCAGCTCGGCTAGCCTGGCTACGCTCTCACCCAATAAGCCCGTCTTGGGCCTCACCTCGACAGAAGCATCAACCTCTCCTGATCGCACAGAGCCTAATTCATCCACGGCTCGCGCTCAGCCTGGCTGGACACAATTCAAAAACCGCAGCCATTCGAATCACAGCCGTGGCTCGCCCTTCCAGGCTGCTCCGGATGATAGGCCTGCATACTCGCAGTTCTCGGAAGACCTCGATGCGCAGGAAGACGCTGGGTCTTCTGCTGCCGAGAGGGATGATGAGGTAGATGGCGTGGAAGCTCTTCCTTCCGATGTTCGCCTACGTGACGCTCGCGTCCCACAGCAAGGCCAGACCAAAGAGGACTACACCTTCCCGAGGCATCGTTTGCCCACCAAGATGCGCGACGAGTCCAAGACGCCTCTCGTCATTGTTGCATGTGGAAGTTTTTCCCCTCCCACCTACCTGCATCTGCGTATCTTCGAGATGGCCAAGGATCAGATTATCGAGTCGGGCAAATACGAGTTGCTTGCCGGCTACTATTCGCCCGTGTCAGATTACTACAAGAAAGAAGGCCTTGCAAAGGCCACGCACAGGGTTCGGATGTGCGAGTTGGCAGTTGAGAAGACCTCAACTTGGCTCATGGTAGACGCATGGGAGTCACTTCAAGACGAGTACCAACGAACAGCCGTGGTTCTCGATCACTTCCACGAAGAGATCAATGGGCCTTCTGACGGTGGTGTGCTCCTAAGTGATGGAACGCGCAAGAACGTCAAGATCATGCTCCTTGCTGGCGGAGACCTCATCCAGAGCATGGGAGAGCCAGGCGTCTGGGCCACTGCCGATCTGCACCATATACTAGGTCAATACGGATGTCTAATCGTAGAGCGCACAGGCGCCGATGTTTGGTCCTTCTTGCTCTCACACGATCTGCTGTGGAAGTATCGACGCAACCTCAAGATTGTTAAGCAGACCATCTACAACGACATTTCATCCTCCAAAGTGCGTCTGTTTGTGCGCCGAGGACAGTCGATCAAGTACCTCCTTCCCAACAGCGTCATTCAGTACATTGAAAAACAGGGCCTAGTGAGTACTTCTTCCTTTTCGACCACATTTCAGTTTCTTCGTGCCATAGAATCAACGGCATTTGTTAACCTCGATCCTTGCCTTCCAATCCCCTTTTCATCGAGTAGTACCGCCTGCCACCCGATGAGGATCTTAAGTCCGAACCTGAACATCCCAATTGGTAGCATTATTGCACTCACATGGGCTCACACAAGCCTACTCTCCCCTAGATACGGTGTAATATAAATTTCACAAACGACCTCCATCAAGATCACTTCCGAATCCCCCCAATCTCCTTAGAAGTTCGCCACACACGCCATACAGGGTCCTAGAAGTGATCAACATGCATGCACGCACAGGCTCGCAGAAGTGGTAGAGTTAAGAGATGGATCTCTAAAGTGCCTCAACTTTCGATGACTTGGAGCAAGTATGGACCAGCATAACGTTACATCAACCGCTTTGCAAATATATGCGACTACCTTCGTGACATGGGAGGTGGAGATCGTGAATACGAAGGCGATCGATCACGACGTAGATTAGCACGTGGAGGAGGCGAGCGTGATCTGGAACCGTCTGTCTCTGAGCCAGAAAACGGCGACCTCGATGGGGATTGGCGAGAGCAGCGAGGTCTCTCATCCACAGATCGAGAACGCGATTTTCGTGTGCGCGTCCTGGAGGTGTACGGCGAACGCGACATCGAGCGCGAGTGAGAACGTCTGGTAGAGATGGATCGCGAGTACGATCGTGGCCGGGACCTTGACCTCGAAGAGTAAGAAGAGTAGGATGCCGAACGCGTCCGACTTCTCCCTCGACGTCGCCTCGGGCTTGGGCTCCGGCTACGGCTCTGGGTCAGACTACGACTTCGACTGCGGCTACGAGAAGAGTAAGAGCGAGAGCGAGACGAATACGAACTCGAAGAGTATGAGCGCGAAGAGAGGGAGCGGGACCTGCGTGAGCTGCGGCCTCGGGAGCCGGAACTGCTGGAAAGAATACTTGAAGAGTCAGTATCGCTGTCGCCCGAACCCCTCGCAGCCAATGCTGCCTGCCTCTGCGCCAATAAGATCTTGGGCGCGTTCTTGAGGTGCTCTCGCATGTCTTCTGTCAGCACACCCATGCCGATCGAAGTGAAGTAATTGATCGAGAACCGAGTGCTCTTGGGATTGTCTTTTGGAAAGAGACCTTGCCAGTCTTCCTGCAGACGAGGCTCCCTGAAACGCTCCGCAAGCTCTTTGAGTCCGATCTGCTGCTGTATCTCTTGGAACAAGATCTTGATAAAGATCCTCGAACTACTGGTCGTGTCCTCCTCGTTCATGTGGATGACGGACAGCGAGGCCCAGCTGATGCTGTCTGTGGAAAAGAGATGACCAAAGAAGCGGGCGATGTTGCGAAGTCGGTTGGTCTCGTATCGATGGATTGTGTCGTAGTAATTGCTGAAGCTCTGCGAAAAGGTATCCGACCACTTGCGATGAAGCTTGCAGAAACGTTCGCCCATGTTGCCGTAAAATTTTCCGTATGTTCTCTCTTGCGAGCAACACTCGACAATCATGTTGCAGAGCTCTATATCCTGGCCCTCGGGGATGTCGAGCTTCAGTAGCTTGTGAACACTTTCCTCGAAATCTAGCGAGGACATGATGGTCAGATAGATGGTCCTTCGAAGGTTGATTAGGTTCGTCTCGGTCCGGTCATGGATTTCGAGCTGACGCTCAGCTTCGTTCTCTACGCCGTCTTCGCTGTCAGATAAGTTTGATCCGGATTCACTATCGGAATCCGAGCCACTGTCCTCATCATCTTCATTCTCTCCCAGGATTTCGGCTTTGATAGACCGGTATCGCTCCTCGTTTTCGATGAACTCAGGATCCTTTTTGAACACATTTAGACCTTCCTCGACGTCGAGTTGGTCGTCTAGGCTGATCCGATGCGTAATTTGGTCGTCCTCCTCGACCAAGTCGAGCGCTTCCGGGATGCGAGGATTGTCCTTGAAGCCTTCGCGGCGCACCTGTGAGAGTACTTCGATCATGTACTGCACACGCTTGCTAATTTCGCCCTCGTAGAGTACGGCTCGGAAGCGGTCGAAGATGCTATTGTTGGCCTTAGGCGCTTCTTCGGCAAGGAAGGCGCCGACCTCGCGCATGAAACCGACTGCGATCTCGACGCTGTCGTCGGTAGGCTTTTCAAGTAGCAGAACGAGAATTTCGAGCCCAACAACCTCGTGCACCACTCTCTGGTTGACAAGATGCGCGATGAACATGGCGGTTGAGTTGCAAACGGTCTTATCGTTGCGTTTGAAGGATCGTCGAAACTGTGAAATGAGGCGGGTGACGAGCAGCTCGCCCACCATGGGAAGCTTGGTGTTGACGATGGCGGTGAGCGCAGCAAAGACAGGAGTGAATGAAAGAGAAAGCGCTTGCGCTCGCATAATAGATCGGCAATAGAGGCCGCGACCACGGATGAGGTTAGCGCCTCCGAAGAGTTCAGGAACGATACTCTTGATGTTCTCTGCTGCTACCTTGTTGACGAGACCGGTGATACTTTTCTTGAGAGCGTCCCAGCTCATGCGTTGATATTCCACGCTACCTGGGTCCGCCGCGGCAGCTTCCGCCATGAGCGCCTTCAGACGCGCTGGAGGAACGTAGGCACCACCGGCCTTTGTGGATGAAAGCTGCGCTAATGTGGACCGCAACGCTTCGCCCTTGGCTGCGGTCTCTCTAGCCTTTGCTTCCTGTCTCTCAGCCTCAAGAGCACGAAAAGCTCTGTCCTTCTTCCTTTGATCCTCATCGCTGCTTACAGATGGAGAGCGATCTCTACTGGACTTTCTCCTCCTGGATCGTGACGGCGGCGATCTGGATCTGGACAACGAGCGAGACGAAGTGCTGGGTATAGAAGCGGAATGAGCGGGGGATCTCTTGCGCTTGAGTGCTGCAGCAGTTTCAGGCGGAGGGGAGCGCGAAGAGCCGGCCGATGTGCTCGATCGGCTATCAGCCGAGCAGTCTCGTGAGGGCATGGTAAAGTGAAACGGGATAATGCTGGCAAAGGATTTCGGCGATGCTCCATCCGCAGCAATCTGTCGATGGGCGTTTGCTAGTGAGCGAGGAGACGACCTGTCTCGATCGTAATGACTGCGAAGAGTCAGAGGCTCGTGTAGATAGACGATTTGTTGACAAGAGCGAGGTCGTTTGCGATATGGCTGAGGTCAAAGGATCGTTCAAGGTGATGTCGGCAACTGGCTCAGTTCAGTCCACACGGGTCAAAATTGAGTGCTCTCACCCCCACCAGCGTGTCAAACCGCGACTGCGCCTACGCACTGTGTTGTTCAACCCTCGAGAATTTCTGTTGCCCCTGCCAAAGTCCGTGTTCCGAGATTGTTGCCGCCCGCTAGTCATTCGATACGAGTTCTTAGTTGTATGCAAATGTTTTTGGTCTGCACCAACGTTACTGTGACTTCACAGCCAGCTACAACGAGAGGCTGAACGATGAGTCATCTTGATGAGGTCACAGATGCCGGACCTAGAAATCGAAAGGGTACAATTACAGTTTCGGGAGAGGGGAGGAAAACATGCTTTGGACAAACTGTGATCTCAGGATGAGGAACTGGATGTAGAGAGAGCGGAGAGCAGGCAGCACGCAAGACGGAAGAGAGAAGCAGCAGACCCTCCGTATACAACACTGATATGAGCGTCAAGGCCTGTGGGAACATGCGAAATTCGTCCGAACGGCTTCCTTTGTTGTCCGCTTTGTACCGAAAAGCCGAGGGTTTGCGTCCGACAGACCGTGCCAGGTTGTTGTAGTCAGGAGGCGAGCTCAGGGCTTGGATCGATCCGTCTCAGTCTGAGCGTACATCATCCTCTGACGTTCCTCCAAGACTCGTCTCTTATTGAAGTAGTCCACCTGCGTCACACGCAAACCAGAAAACAAGCAGCAGAATTGAGAGCTCACAAACGGTCAGCCAGATCTTTATGGCCGGATCAACCGACAGACATGCTGTAGGCTATGAGGTCGGATCGGATCAGACTTACCCAGCTTCTGGCGCAGTTGTTCTCATAGCCTTGTCTCTCTTGGACGCAAGGATCTTGCTTGCGTGCTTCTTCCGCACTCAATTTCTTTTCCCTCTCGAGCTTCTCTTGTTCTTCCTTGGAAGCCTTGCCTATCGGTCCTCTTCCATCGCTCATGTCGGTTCCCGGGGGCACCGTGACGCGCTTTCGTGTCAGACACGCAAAGTAGTGGTCTCGATGTGACCAGCATGCTTTGCGCTCGTCCCTTGTCGGGGCTGGCGCTGGTACTGGCGTGGAAGGCATAACTGTGGCTGGCTTGAAAACGTGTGGTTGTCACCAATTATAGTTGAGCTAGCGGCGCTTTCGAGCTTGGCGGCGAGGCAACGTTGATGGAGACGCCAGGGTTGAATGTGATGCAGCAGAGGTGGATGTCGTTGGTTTGTGTGGAGGAAACCCGTGTTCGTCAGTTGGAACGCCTCGAAGCTTCTCACGCCGGAAAAATCAAACGTGCCTCGCAGCTGGAGCTCTCGACGCTTAGCCAAGACAAGAAACCGAGACTCCCACTCTGCTAAGCCAAGTTACGCCCGACCAACCGCAATCATGCGCACATTTCTTGCTAGACGGATGTTGTCAATCTGATGGAGCCATCCTGTTCGTATGCCGAGCGAGATGCAGAGCAATTCAGATCAGTGATGCACTCAGTACAAAGTGCTGCTGCCATGATCTGGGCCCAGAAACCTTTCCTAGCTTGTCCCATAAATACCTGGTCTCCTTCGATATGCCGGTTTGTGTTTTGCCAACTTTGAGTTTCTCTCATCGGTATCTGACTTTAACAGCTTCGAGCGACATTAGCGGAGCTTAGCATGATGAGCTCCATCACGGCCGCTTTTCGCGTGGGCTGCCTCTTCATCATCTTCTGCGCAACCGGGGCTGTGGGAGAAGGAGACATCGATGACTCCACGGATCTCCTGCTCGCCTTCGGCCAGCCCACCATGAACGATACCTCTTCTTATCCATATCACGAGTCCGTCTCTGCCTGGTACGAGACTTTTCTGAAAGTTGCTGTACGTCTTTCCTCCGCTTCCTCTTCTCAGAGAGCCGTGGTGTGGGTCAGAATGCAAATGTTCAAACTGACTCGCTTTCATATCACCGCAGTTGAAGAGGCAAGCTTGGCCATTGGATGTCTACGCCGATGAGAGCGACTTCGTTCCTGTTTTTGAACAGCTTGAGGCCAGCTTTCCAAACCAGAGGGTGAAGGACATTGGGGACGACGAGTGGGCCGAGCCTTTCGTCTCTAAAGGCCAGGAGCTCACTCATCTCGCAGACGAACTACTCCTCAATTCATCAGTTCAGGACGCTATCGTTTACTACATGTGAGCTTCTGTCGCTACTCCACCAACATCTGGCTGCATTGCTGACAGTCTTTTCCATGCTTCAGGAGGGCCGCCAACCTGTTTAAGCTGGCATATTTTCCTTGGGTACACGAGAGAACGAGCACTGCGAGAGCCAAGCTGTTCGCTTGGGAGTTGGACGTCAGGGCGTTCAAGCATGCTGTCGAGTAAGGATTGCTGCTTTGAGGCTATGCATCAACAGCTGGTATATAATGACACTGATGCGCTTGTGCCAACCTTATTACAGCTTGATGGACATCTTTGATTTCCATACGGCGGAGGCAACACTCGGGGGCGATGAAAGGCTAGGCGAGTGCAACCTTCTTTCTAGGTTTGCGTAATCGTATGCAAGAGACATTGGATTGACGAATATCACCTTCTGCTCCATTAGACATTCCGCTTCGCATCTTTCGACTAAAGGGCTCAGAAACTGCCCAACCCGTCGTGGTCATTATCACTGGTCTAGACCACTACCATACCTACATGCTAGACGAGGTGTCGGCCTTGGTTACTTACGGCTACACAGCAGTAGTGGTTGCCATGCCGGGTACTGCTGACTCCCCCGTCACAGGACGTGATCAGCTGGCAGAGGCAGAGTATTGGACCAGCATTGTTGATTGGATTCATGATAACCCGGAGCTGTTCAATCCGGATTGCATCAGCTTCTGGGGTATTTCTACTGGCTCCTACTGGGCAGTACAGGCTTCTCGCGTCGAAAAGAATCGCCTACAAAGGGTCATTAGCCAAAGCACAGCTAGCCACTACACTTTCACCAGAGCGTAAGTCCAAGCGCACCACCGTTAGTCTGCTGTGACCTCCAGCTGAAGATCTGACCTGCCGATGATCACCACTTTCCATTGAACAGCTGGCTGGAGGCTGCGGAGAATCTAGCCTATCCTGCCAGCCTCCAACGCGCCTTGGGTCAAGCCTTCGGTTATGCCAGCACAGAGTCTTTCAAGCAAGATGTAGAGCAGTTTTCGCTGCTTCGAAAAGGTACGTAAGCGAGTGGCTCAGAGTCCCTGGAGAAGCGATCGCCGGTATTCAAGCCTCCTATTATTCTAAATTCAGGCGTTCTTGATCAAGATGGTGCGCACCTGGTCGCAATCAACGGCGAGAAAGATACAATCTTTCCCATCGGTAAAGACACCCCCGCTTTCCATCTAGATAAACCTGTCACAGCGTTGCTTATCCTTGCCATACTTCCCACTCTTCCTGTGTTGCATTTTGAATGCCCAAGATGACCAGCGCATCTTGGCTGAACATGGTCCAGGAGCACTGCTCCGATGGTTCCCGCACATGGGGCACAACGGCGAGCCTTTAAGCAGCTCATGGATTGTTCAGTATTGGGCAGAGCATTGCGGCTGTTGATGCCTTGATCGACTTTTCCGTGCGCTTTGCCTTTCGAGTTCTACTCTATTCCACAAAGCCCGTTACGACTCTTTCCATGATCATGGCACGTATGAGACTAATCTCATGCTCGCCCACGTAAAAGTTACAGCATACTGCCGAATTTGATTCGTATTGCTGCATTGTTTTCCCCGGCTGATCTGCTACTTGCTTATCCAAAGAAAGAGCCTCCACCTGCGGGAGCACCTCCTTGTGCGGTCTGGCCCATTGATTGCATAAGCTCGTTGACCTTTCCGTTGACGGCGAAGAATTTACTTACGCATCTGGTAGATTCGGTGAAAGAATCCAGAAAAGAGCGTCAGCAAATTCGTACGATGTGGGGTCGATTGAAAACATGAAGCACTTGAATTTTCTTACCGGTCAATGCAGATGCTTTCGCCTTTGTTGAGGTCGGGTTCGGCATATCTTGTCGAGATACACTTTGCGTGGCAGGATGAGACGAGGCGGTTGAAGACATCGGTGACCATCTCGAGCTCAGCGGTAGCTGCCTCGATCTGGGCCGAGCTCACAGCGGCACTGCTAGCAGCGGGGGAGGAACCTCCTCCGAGACCAAAGAGGGACATATTGACTACTTTGTTGTTTGCTTCGAGGGCTGAGGTTGGTGGAGTAAGTTGACAGAGTTGATGCGCAGGGAAAGAATACTTGGCTCTTGGGGAAACGCTTTCGACCAAAAAAAATCACTCCGGGTTCCGAATTTTCTCCGACCTGAACTTTCAAGCTCGAGAGGCGCTGAGCTCGTTTTCAAGATTTGCCACCCTGTCCAGCATTGCTCACTAGTAGATATTAGTGGAAAAAGGTTCTCGTTCAGGTCTGAGTTCCTATGTGAGCAAGAGTCTCACTGTCATTGCGTCAAGAGCTTTGATGGTAGAATGCAAGTTTTTTTTCCCCTTGCCGCAGGCACGTTAAGGTGTAATGAGGAAAGATATGCTAGAACAATCAGCTGGGTCCGCGGTTAATGCTAGCGTTTCCTGTGCAATGTACAGATATGTGGCGCAAAAGATATGGACGAAATGGAACATCTTGTGGTATGTAATCCAAAAGTGTGCTTTGTCGATCAGGCAACGCGGAGAGGGTTGGTCTTGTTCTTCTCCTGCTCTCCAGGAAGTGCTGAGGGAGAGTTGCTCCACTCCCCGACTTCGCTGGCCTGGCCGGAGTCCTTCTCCTTGATCTGGTCTCGGGAAGTGTAGCCAGCGGGAACCCACTTGGTCGAGCTCCAGGGCTTGCAGTTGGGGTCGTTGTACATGGCGTCGACGTCCTCGAGCGTCAAGTCGGCCGATTCATAAACGAAGAAGAAGGCGACTAGGCAGTTGGCCAAGTTGCAGCCTGCAAAAACAAAGCCATACGAGAAGTGAATGTTGTTGGCGATGGGCGAGGAGAAGTATGAAATGAGGAAGTTGGACACCCAGTTGGCGAGCGTGGCGAGCGAGGCCTGCTTGGCACGGGTGCGGTAGCTGAAACTTTCTCCGATCCAGATCCAGATACCGGGTGCCCAGGTAGAGGCGTAACCGAGAATGAACAAGCAAGCCGATACGATAAGAAGCTTTCCAACACCAGGAGAGATCTCTTCCGGAAGAGGACCGCCAACAACACCAGCAATAGCAAAGACAAAGAGCCAGAACGATTGCCATGCGGCACCGATGATGAGTGGCCATCTTCGACCGAAGCGCTCGAGTATGTAAAGACCAAGGAAGGTACAGGCGAAGTTGACGGCACCAAGAATAATCTGAGTGACGAATGAGTCCCTCAGACCGACTTGGGTGAAGATGGCAGTACCGAAGTAGAAGAAGTAGTTGGCACCGGTGAACTGCTGACCGGCCTGGAGTGCCATGCCAAGCAGGGTTCGGTAGAGAGTCTTGTGGCGAGGCTTGAAGCAGTCGAGCCAGCCGGCCTCCTGGATTTGTTCGTCTACCTTGACAATAGCAATGATCTCGCGGTATTCAGCTTCAACCCAAAGATTGCCATCGCCATACTTGGCACCACGCACAGCAGCGCAAGACTTGTAGGCCTCCTCGTTGCGACCCCTGGAAGCGAGCCATCGGGGCGATTCAGGACAAAAGAGGATTCCGATGGCAAGGATCGAGGAGAAAAAGATACCGAGGGCAATTGGCACGCGCCACTGACCCGAGTTATCGTAATTGCGGGTTCCAATGTTGGTGCAGTAGGCGAGCAAGATGCCAAGAGTGATGAAGAGCTGGTAGGTGCCGACGAGAGCACCTCGCACCTGACGAGGCACGGTCTCGGACTGATACAAGGGCACGGCAGCGGAAAGAGCGCCAACGCCAAGACCAGTGACGAGACGCCCGATAGCAACCTGGTACCAGGCGTAGAAGGAGGTGACCTGGATGATGACGCCAATGTCAAAGACAATGCACTCAACAACCATGGCCCATCGTCGGCCAAGCTTGTCAGCGAGCGGAGCACCGATGAGCACACCGATAGCAGTTCCCACACTGAGGAGCGAGACCACTACACCCTCGATCCATGGGTTCCAATCATTTCCACCGGCGGCGGCAGGGTCGTTGATGGTAGCAAAACGACGGCGGAAATCGCTCATCTCAAGCAAACCGGAGATCTGACCGGTGTCTGTAGATTGCAGAGAGCATGGCAGGCGGTTGTCAGTACATTCGAAAGATTTCTGGAAGCTAGAACGCCATTCAGTGTTGATGGCTTTGCAAAGGACTTACCCCAGCCGAAGAGGAAACCACCCATGGATGCGAGCATTGCGATGAAGACGGTGAGGGCGCCGATTGGCGTCCCTCGAACGGTGAACACCATGTTGGGCCAGAGAGTTTTTGCCAGCGCTGGCTGGATGCTTTGTCCGCGTCAGTCGCAAAAGACTCGCGGAAACAAGACAGGAAGTGCCCGAAGCAAGAGAGACGAAACCCGTAGGACGGATGAACGCCGGCAGTCAAGAGATGAGGGGAGGTTTTGTTGATGGTCAAGATCCAACGCGGGGGGGGAAAAGATGCGTATGGTCAACGAGATTGAACGGGGTTTTTTATCGATGTAGGAGTTGGGACAGCGTCATCGGTTCTAGTCCGAAGGTTTGGGTGATCTGACGCTTTGTTGTCCCTGTGTGCACAAGACTAGCAGGCGGGGGCCCAGCATCGAGGGAGCGGCCACGCTTCTCGGTTCGAGTTCTTGCCCACACAAACGAGGCTGGGGCCAAACACGCTGTGCAAAGGGAGGTGCTCGGCTGGGTTGGCAGGCAAACTTTGGCATGGCCGCAGATGTGCAAAGAGTGGGCGGCTGGTCGGTTCTTGTGGCGAGCGGAAGAGGGTCGCAAGACACTGTGACTGTAAGAGATGAAGGCGAATGGCAAGTGCGGGCCGGATCTGGCGGCCAGGCTCAGTTTGAGCACATGCGGCTGTTGCGCCCAAACCACCAACGGAGAAAAAGTGCCAAGCGTACCGGTCCGCCAACTCACAGGGACTGGATTCGAAGTGATGCGAGGTGGAGTGGAACAGCCGACCAATCAATTGCAACACGCATTCTCGCATGCCATGACTGCCGCACCGGCATGCTTGCACGGAGATTTATTTTCGAGCTCCGCTGTGAAATACCTGTCTGGGCATTTGTTACATGCATACACTTGCATACATGTAATTGTGAGGAAAAGGCTTAAATTGCGGAAAGGGGGGAAACTCAGGGCTCGACCTATATACCGCACGAATGTGGCTATATGCGGTCGGAGGGCTGTACAAATTTGGACGGTTCGATGGCACTCCTGTTCGCTGGCATTCGGAGGGGATCTTCCGTGCGAGAGACTCTTATCGTGCGAGAGAGTCGCAGCTGCGTGCGCAGGCGTGACAGCATTCGTGATGAAAGCACAGAATGGCCGACAGCATCACAGAACTACAATGGGACCTTCAAGCAGATGGCCGTTGCAATCCCCACCCCCCCACTTGATGAAGCCAACGCACGAGGCTACATATTGCGCAGGCTCATGCACCAGAGAAACTACCCACCCCATGCCCCACTCAAATTCCTATTGAACACAGTCTTTGCCTTGCTGTGTTGTCGTCTCCCCGTCCAGTTTGCCGTCCCCTAAAAAGCGGAGAGCGGTACGAATGCCCTATCGATCACAAGCCTGTGCTTCGCCAAATTTCTGGTCTTCGAAGCTATCGGGCAAATCAACTCGCCATCGTTCTGGTTTGCATCCACGCTCGCGCTCAGAAGCAACATCCCGAAGTTCGAAGCTCGACCGGCCTGTTTTCTTGGAACAAGGGCGACGCTAAGTCCGTTTTCCGGTTCGCTCGAAGCTGGCCCCATCGCATGTGGGTTGGGCGGTGAATTCAAATTTACGTCGCTTGACTTTGAATCCACACTGACACCGTTGGCTTGCTTTTTCGCACGCCTGCGTAGATCCAGGCAGAAACCTCTTCATCCAATTCTGTGGGGACGATGCGAGTTCTTGCCATTTCGCTCTTGTTGACAGAGATGACACCGATTGCCAGTTTCTTTAATTTGCTACTCGGAGAAGTTCACAACACGCACGAAATGCTTAATTCAGACTCGGACATACTGGCCATTCGCCTTGCTTTTCTTCCCTTGGCCAAGCGCAGCCTAGCGTATGCGTACCTTACCGCGGGCCAGGGAGCAGAACGCTGCAACATGTCATCATAGTACCTGGCGTGTCAAACCTCGGAAGCGTACACCACAAGGTCAGTCCAGCGACAGATGTCCGTCACCCGGAGCGTTTGTTGTTCACGTAACAGTACAGCACTGTACTGTACAAAACGCCTCGGCGTCCATTGCTGCCACCCCAGAATGCTGGCTCCTGTTCTTTCCTACATGATCGACCTGTGGAGGCTCGCCAAACTGTGACATGACGTCGTTCATATTTCGTTTGTTGAACCTCGAGTGCTTGGCTAGCTTTGTATTGAGATACGCGACACGACAAGTTGAACTCCGACCAGCCGCAGATCTTGGCCTCCCATGAACTTTGAGTTGAGATGCAGACAAGAGTGCAAGTGCGGCACGCTGCATTTGATCAATGTCCCCTTGTTCATTGTCGCTCCGCTGTCCTTACCCGCGGGATGAGGCTTTGAGTCGGCCAAGACGCCACATCGCGAATACGGTTCGCATGTGTCCCCCTTGGGTGGGGTCTCTTGGAAAACGGGATGCCTACTGCGTGCGGAGACATGAAGCTTGAAAGCCATCCGAATTCGGTTCCTGAATCGTGACAAACGACATAATACGCTTGCTTCCAGGAGTTACGGCCGAGTCGTATGGCGACGTGCAGAGCACTTCGTTGGCGCCTCGGTCGAATGGTAACCTCGCCTGCATTCCCCTGCGTGATATTGCTTGTCTAAGTAAAATTAAACATCGATATGGTGCCTGCCCCATCGTTCCGTGGCGATTGTGTCATGCTTCGCTTGTCAATACTCGCTATACGCTGGGAATTTGTAGCCCACTGCTTGCATTGTCGTTGTGCCTGAGTTGCAAACCAATACGGAAACACAGACGGCTGATGGTCTGGCCGGGACTCCCGAGCAACCGTGTGCCAGCTTTAGCGTGCTTCAGCGCGACTTGTCGGGTGAAGCATGCAGCTGTCCGTCGCTGGCTGTGAGCGTCTGAACCCTCGAGCTGTTTGCACTAGTCTGACGCTTTCTAGAATGGATCGCCACATAATATTGTGAGCTTTCGTGTTCTCTAACAGGTTCACTGGGTCCTTCTCTTCTAAAGTTTCTTTATCATCCTCGGACACGAACTCCCTTCGTAAAGTGGCTGCGATAGGTAACCGAAAAAACATGCTGGCGGCTACAACATACGGAATTACGCTAAGTAGCCTTTCACGGGTCCTAGCTCAGATCAACTCGTTACCTACACGAAGATCCCGCCGTGAAAATACCGAGATCACCGTGGCAACCACAAAGGTGGTAAGGCAATCTGAACCTACCTTTGGCAAATCAAAAGCAGGTGAGATGCCACGAGCTTGAACCCCGTCAAAGTAGACTGTCGGAAAGCCAGGCATGCAAACAAGATTTCGTACTGCACTGTATGGTTTGATGCGTCGCACAAGACTGGTTCCAACGGTGCGCTTCTCATGCTCGAGGGAACTTTGCAACTGGCATGCCTGGTTGATAGGCCACAAAGGCATGGCGAAATCGTGTGCTGGAGGCGACCCCTGACCGTGGATCGCACCGACAAAGCTTCCTTGTCGGCGTTTGGGAGATGTTCGACGAATCGTGCCTTTCTGAAGAACTCAGGTGCACTACTCTGAATTCGAATTCGAATTCGAATGTGTGAAACCACCAGCGTGACTCAAGTGCAAGGAACGTATAGATTGATGTGGGCGTCCAATTTCTGCACGAGGCAGCTTTCACCCTCAAGTACCCCTTGGTTGCGCCGCTCTTGCTCATGGCCAAACTCCGGGAAACAAGTAGTAGGGTCACGCAAGATCATTCCAACAGGGTAGTTCGAAACAAAGCTGTATTGATACTTACCAGAAAAGCGGTGTTTCAGGTTGGTATATGCGCACTTAGCCTAAGATTGCAATGCAGACCTGGTCTGCTTCGACCGCTGGCGGGGCCAATCATTTACTGAAGCGGCGATATAGGAATGGTCATTACGATGACAGATGGTCCCGTTCTTGGTTTCATCGTGTGCATATAAGTCAAAGGTCCGTCTCCGCACTCTTATGCTGGCGTTCCGTAAGCCACGTCGATCTTTCGGGTTTTCTTTCCTGTCCGATTTACGACGGCTGCAAAGCGACTGGCCCGCTGGTCAGAATGTAAGTAAAAGAGGAAGGAGGGCTCAAATGCAGTTTCCCACTCTGTGCTGCACCGCGTTGAACAGTACAATACAGTACAGTACTGTTGTACTGTACAACAATAGCACAGTCACAGTGAAATCGAATCCAGTACCGTCCAAGAGTCGAAAAATGCAGAAAATACAAGAGCACAGGGTCATGGCGCTCAGCCCCGACCGCCCACCGTGCCTTTGCACTGTGGGCGCGTGCCCTGGCCCTGATTCAGGCCCATGGAGCAGTGCCAACTCGGTGCCTGAGCGTAGCGTCTGAATTTACGGTTTGTGGGTGGATGCGTGGATGCGTGGATGCGTGGATGCGTGGATGCGTGGATGCGTGGATGCGTGGATTGGATGAATGGGTGTGTGGGATGTGTTGGTCGAGCCATTTCACCAATTCACAGTCAACTGAGCTCGTTTCAACTCGAATCAACTCGAGTCCACTCGACGCCGATATCCCATTTGGTCGTCGTCGCAAGGGTCCCTCCATCCGAGCCTTTCCTTCTCAACCGTCCAGTCTTTTCTCTTTGCTTCCCGTCCTTCGCCACCCATCAACGCATTCGCTTATCGCCTATCGCTGCTGCACAGCTGTGTTCTCCTTTTCCCATGCACCAGTAGTGCTACACTCAAAGTACAGTCATCTGGCGGTTCTTAAAGCCAGAAAGCACCGACGTCTCGACATCCATCCCGTATAGCTCGGACATAGACTCAACTACTTTGCTCCGCCTCGCGACTTTACTGGTGAATCGGAAGTACGACTGTAACCCTGCGCAGCACTATTCTGCGCTTCTGATCCATCAGCTCTAAATCTGCCGAACCTAGTTCCTGGTGCAAACGATTCTCGGCTATCTTGTCTATCTCCGACCTCATACGGACCGCCAAGGCCGCAATCTCGCTCAATCTCAAGCTCACCTCTGCGCGTCTGCAGCTGCAGCATTAGCAGCTGCAGCAGCGATTGAACCACTTCCCGCATTGTGATCGCTCCACTGCAGCGATTGTTGCGCCCCATCAAAGCTCTGAGCTCACCTCTCCTGTAGATCTCCACTACACCCCTCGACGCTGTCAGCTTTGCGCATCTGCTTTGCGCATCTGCTGTGCGCGAGTGCTCTGCGCAGAATAAGCTCAAGCGAAGTGTAGCCCACGCTTTCCTGTCTTGGATCTCGCCAGCCCGTCTTGCCATCTCGGTGCTGCCGCCATCCAAGTCATCCTCTGTTCCGCAGCTTTAGGTCTACGCCCGAATCCATACCGTGCATCAGTGACGCTCTCTCTCCACCGTTGCTATCCACCCTGGTTCGGGCCGAAGATTTAGCACGCACCCGTCCTCGAGCACGAGCCCTCCTCGCCAGGAATTTTTCGGCCCTTCTCGCCACATGCCCTACACTCGGATATAGGCTTTCAAAGTCGGGCCATTTGTGTCTCGTTTACTTGTCTCGTCGAAAAGCCACTATAGGACCTCTCGTCGTGAAGTTTGTCCATTCCTTCGATCTGCTCATTCATAACAAGCGGCAGCACCCTGAATGGACCATTTCTCGACATTCTGATTCTGATTGCGGAAGCAGAAGCAGCAGCCTAATTGGTTGACCATCAGGAGTTCAGGCGATCAGCCGCTAGACTCACCTGAATGGAGCAGCACCGCGCTTTCTCAACCCACGTCGGTCCTTCAACCGATAACAGCGACCACGGTAGCGTGCATGCAGAGTACAACATGGAGACGGCTCCTGCTTCCCAGCAACAGAGCTTTTTCTATCATGACCCCCGTCAACATCAACCTCCCTCGAACCTTGTCATGAACCCGCCTTTCCAGCCTGGTCGTCCAGATCCATCCTATTCTCATCCGTCCGTCAAGATCGAGCCTGGCATGCAGGCTGGTCCTTCCGCAGCCTATCCCGTGCGCACCCATCAGCCATCATCAATGCCTTACCGCGAACCCATCTATGTAAGCAATCGACCTTTCGGCTTTGACTCGCAATCACAGGAGGAAGCGCGTCTTCCATACGCCGAAGCGCCTCTCCAAGCGCAGCCTGGCTACAGCGCGGAAGCCAATTATGTTCCATATCCGCCGCATCTGTCCGGCCCACCAGCAGCCATGATACACGCACCAAGTAACGGACATGGTGTGACCATAGCAAGCAACGTAGATCGTACCACGCATCCGGCTCCCGAGAATGTGGACGAGCTGCAGCACCAGGGAAAACGTGCTAGAAAGGAGTCGCCAGATCATGAGAGCAGAGCTACAGGCTCATCCGCCGCACAGCCTAATGGCTCTCCGAATGATGCTAACGGCAAGTCTGAAGGCAGTGGAAACGTCACCATGTTCCAGTGCAGAGGCTTTGGCGACTGCCGCATGGTCTTCACCAGAAGCGAGCATCTGGCCCGTCATGTTCGAAAGCACACAGGCGAGAGGCCATTTCGATGCCACTGTGGAAAGGCCTTCTCGCGCCTTGACAACCTCCGGCAACACGCACAGACCGTCCACGCCGACACGCCTGAGCGTAACGAGGTCATGATGCAGGAGCTTTCCTCGCTCCATGCTTCTCTTGCTCAATCGGCTGCCCAAGCTCAACATGCCCATGCTCAAGTCCTGGGCAAGAGCAGCTCGCCAGGTGCTTTGATTGCAAGTCACAATCATACGGGTCGAAGAGGAAAAGGAGGAGGCAAGACAAGCGCAGCCGCAAGAGCTGCGCGCAACGCTGGCAACGACCGATCAGGATCTCCTAGTCTCCCAAACCAGAATCAGCTGAGTGGAGCAGAGTCATCTGCTCAAGGCATGTACGCCTCGACCTCCACATACTCTGCACCACATGATGGTGCCAATCCAACAACCGTCCCGGCCCCTCCTGTCACCACAGCATTCGTCGCGCCGGGTCTTCCCGCATCATTGCAGATATGGACAAGCCAGGGCCCACAATATGGGCAGCTGGGCGTCGATCCGGCGCAGACAGGTGGATCAGTCTCGTACCGTGCTTCTCAACCTGCAGGTCCCGCTGGGCAGCCTTTCGGCATCCCTTTACACGGTGTGCAGCAGCAAGCTCCTTACTTTGGATCCGAAGCCGGATCATCCTCTCTTCATGACACCAGCGCAGTCGACTATGCTTCCCACCACGTTTCGTACCACGCTGACGCTGCGCTGGCTTCGGATCCCCGGTTGTTGTCCGAGGGGCATCAAGACCGATACATGGCTTCCTATGGTCGGTGTGGTCGTCTCGAACCAGACCACCTGGAGAGACGCACCTCAGGACACCCTTCGGCAGTGACGGTTCCAACGCAGCCCTGGCGCCATAGTGGACCGCCTCTGGAGACTGCACTTGCCGGCAGCCAATCCATTGGGATTGACCCTGAGACTGCCGATGCCCATGCTCAGAGCCCTACTTTTTCCAACCCATTTTGGCGGAACTCAAGCTCAGGGATGCCGAGCGAGGACACGTTCCCTTCGCACTACTACGGCGGCTTTGCGGATGGCGAGTCCCGCGAACCAGACCAAAGGTCTCATTATGAGTCGACCCTGTCCGCGCATCTTCATATGCGTACCCCCACATTGGCTAAGCGTGCCCGGGCGAGCAGCCCACCTCCATCGCGTGGCAGCATTCGCGCGTCGTTCGACGCTGGCTCAGCGTCGTTTCTCCCACCTCCAGGCAGCTCGCACAGACGGCCATCTGGCAGCGCGCACGGCTCTCGGCCTCTCACTTCGCACAACCGGCCAGTCTTGCCTCCCCTATCGTCCATCACGTCGAGCGCAAGTCGGCCGGGCACTGCTGCTGCTATGGGCGGAAGTCGTCCTGGCTCTATGGCTACACAGAGACTACCAAGCATCGACCAGCAGCTTCTGGCCACCTCTGCGGAGCTCGATCGAGCAGAGGAGGCGAAAGGCGGCAGCAACTATCGCCCTTATACCAGTCCAGCTGGTGCTCATGCAGCAGACGCCACCAACGGACCTAAGCCGTTCCTGCCCCCTTCTTCCTTGCGATCAGCGCGCCCTTCTCTCAGCCATCGAGGCGACGCACGGCTTCTCACCGCATCGGAGCTTGATGACCGGCCGATCACTACATCTACCGCCTGGAACACCGATCGTCGGCCTCTCACTTCCAGTGCATCGATGGTTGGTAAGCCACGCAGCGCTGTTCAGGCAAGCAGCGACGACTTGCCGCCTTTGTCATCGACGTTGGCGTTACTGGACGAGCGCAGAGACTCGCGAGTTTCTGCAGCACGCCGAGGCTCGACATACGAGCTCTCTAGCTCGCTTGTTGGAGATGATTCACGCAGGTCAAGACTCAGCTCGTCTTACGGCCTTCGAGAAGGAGATGGGCAACCACGATTGCAGACCGACAGCTCAGAGCTTCGAACTAGCCCGGGCAATAACGCATCACCCTTCATGTTCCAGCCTCCACCTCTGCCTCGTGAAATCACCTCGTCTCTGCGGTCGTCCATCGACAGACAGGGTGGGGCCTCTGGCCTAGACTGGCGAAGGCCGAGCTCAAGCACGGCACCGGACGCTCATGTCATTTCCCGTGTACTGGGATCGAACAGCGGGGCGCCGCTTCCCTTTGGCGTTCGTGACGAGAGCAGCAGCTCCAGACCGGGATCAAGCAACGGACCCGCCCTTGCTGCGCGCAAACTAACGCTGCCCCCCTTGAAGTCTGCACGTGGTCCTAGCCGACCGGGCTCGAGCACCATTGCTTTGCTGCTGCAAGGCGATGAAGAGGGTGAAGCTGGTCCAAGGTCGACCAGCTGGCCGCGTCCGCTGACGTCGGGAGACGCACCAGCTCCCAGGTTCGGGAGCAATGGCTACGGACGCATGGCATCCTCGCGGGACGGTCCATCCAGCGACGGCGAAGACGATTCTACGGAGCGTCGTCGCTCCCTGATCGATGAAACGCGCGGCTCGACCAGAGACGGGCTCATGCGACGACCGTCAACTTCTGCAGGCGCGGCTTCGACACGCTTCGCGCCTAGATATGGCGAACGGAATGGGTCTACGAGTCCTTTGGGCTCAAGTCGAGGAAATTCTTGAAGAGAGGGCAGCAATAGGCAACTTGCGATCATACTGTGTGCATTACTATTTAACAAGGTTCCGGTAATCATTCGAAAGTGAAATTACGTTCCGCGCTCCGCCTATGGGATGGTGCAATGCTTGAAGCTGCCTTAACCTCATGGTTAGCTCTTGAACATGCTTGAACAAACTGGTCTTCGCTTGTTCGCGAAAGATTTGCTCTCATCTTGTTTGTATTGGTCATGCACGGTATTGAGGTGTGGATAGCTTAGTTGGAAGCCGAAATCTTGAGACTCTTGAAATCCTGCATGCTCTCTTCCAAAGCGACCTCGACAGGTAGTCTCTCCATGCTGGAGGCACCATAGAATCCAGCCAGACCAGGCACTCGATCCAACACGTATTGTGCGTCGGAAGCAGAGGCAACTGGACCACCGTGCACGAGCACCATAGTGTCCGGGGAGATGGAATGTACCTTGGCGGTGACTGAGCGTAAGTGGCGTCGACGAGGTAGAGCGATTCAAGAAACGAGTGTGTTAGTGACGGTGGCCGGCCTCTCATCCAAAGCCAAATCGTTGGAGACAAAGATTGTCGTTCTAAGACAGACTTACTATCGGTTGTAAGCGTCACGGCGTCATCCAAGCTCATTGCAGTCTTGGCCCCGATGCTGCCGCTGGTGGTGAGACCCATATGAGCTACGCAGACATCGACGCCGACACGAGCCATCTTGTCCGCCTCTTCTACATTGAAGACATAAGGCGTAGTCAGAAGCCCGAGCTCCTTGGCCTGTTGCATAAGCTCGACCTCCTTGTTATAGCCCATGCCAGTCTCTTCGAGGTTTTGTCGGAAGTTGCCGTCGATCAAGCCAACCGTGGGAAAGTTTTGCACGCCGACGAATCCAATGTCTCGGAGGTGGCGTAGGAACTTTGGAATCGATCGGAAGGGATCCGAAGCGCATACACCAGCGAGCACAGGCGTATGAGAGATGACAGGAAGCACTTCGGCAGCCATTTCGACTACGATCGCATTTGCATCGCCGTACGGCATGAGTCCCGCCAAAGATCCTCGACCTGCCATGCGATATCTGCCAGAATTGTACAGACTAGAGGCACGAGCGAGCACTTCACATGTCAGGGGTCAGCGCTTTCGAGCCCCTTTCGGTAACATTAACCTGCGTACTTACATGATCAGATCTGCCTGTGTGCATCGGCAGAACCCAAGAGAGGAGACGGCGAGTAGTGGTCAGCTGCTCTGTCAACTGCAACTCGGCACAAACGGGAAGGTTGCACTTACACCACCTTTTTCGACAAACTTGGCCGTTCTTTCAGCCGCACCGATGACCGCCGTTCGAGTGGAATGGGAGCCCAGTCTGTCAGCAGCGGTGCTGTTCATCATTTCAGGATGCCTGCTGCCAACTTACAGACCGATACCGGCGCCAGATCCGATGATTGGCTTGCCGCTCTTTACAGTGGCTCGAAGCCTTTCCGCCGCTTCCCTTCCGTTTTTGGGCTGTTCTGAGTACGTCATCTTTGTTTACGGCTTTTCCAAACAATGAACTCTGACCTTGGCGTGTCTGTAAAGAAGATGAAGTGAGGCATAAAGCATGTCCGTTTCTGTCATGGTGTCAATTTTATTTGACGGCGTGTCGTGTCCCGTGCGCTCCTCCACATCCAGATGCGTCGACCCAAGTCTTCCCCGTCCAATAGCCGATGTTCGACAGCATGGCCACCATGACAAGAACCGGCAGATGTCTACCAGTATGCATTCTTCTGCATTCCTCCATCGTCACCGGACCAAATCAAGTGCGAGTGGAAAACGATACTTACCATGACATTCGGCGATAGCAAGCCCCTCGTGGCTTTGATAGGCACACTCGACACGAAGCAAGCTGAATATCAATTTGCAACCTCTTGGCTCGAACAGCATGGTTGCAATGTTGTTGTCTTCGATACGAGCACCCAACTACCCCTCGAGCGTCCCTATTCTTTCGACTTAGGTACTGGATCGAAGCTCCATCGACCCAAGCAGCTACTCGAGGCAACTTCGAGTGGTGAAAATACAGCGCCCCCCTCCGAAAGATCAGCTGTTTGCGACGCTTTGCGTGCTGCGTGTCTCCGCGAGCTTTCGCAATTACAAGCCAAAGGGGCACTGGATGCTATAGCCTCATTTGGTGGCAGTCAGAACACTGCCTTTGCCACCGCCATCATGCGGAACTCCAATTTCCCAATCGGATTGCCCAAATTCATGCTCACGACCATGGCAAGCGGCGACGTAAGCGAATATCTTGGTGAGAGCGACATTTGCATCATGCCGTCTGTGGGTGACATTTCTGGGTCTCTTAACGCGATCACCTTGACAACTCTCCGGTCCGCCCTATCAGCGATTTCTGGCATGGCACACGCTCGATTTACCTCAAAAGGTGCGTTGCGAACGTCGACTCACAAGCACGATCAAAAGCCGATGATTGCTCTTAGCATGTTCGGCGTAACCACAGCTGCAGTCAACCGCATCTCAGATATGCTCAAGGAGAGAGGATACGAGCCAGTTGCCTTTCATGCCACCGGCTCTGGAGGCCGAAGCATGGAGAGACTCATCCGCGAAGGATTCTTTGCAGCCGTCATCGACCTAACCACTACAGAAATCTGCGATCATCTCTATCACGGCGTCTTATCTGCAGGTCCCGAACGCCTTACCGCTGCTGCAGAGCAGGCAGTCCCTCAAGTCGTGTCTGTCGGGGCTCTTGACATGATCAATTTCGGCTCGCTCTCTTCCTTACCGTCCCGATACGACCTCGATTGTAACTCTGGCGACGGGCCGTTACACCACGCCAAAGATGGCACACCAATCTATGAGCACAACAGCCAAGTAACATTGGTGCGGACATCCACGGAACAATGCAAGAAGCTCGGAGAATACCTTATCACGAATCTTCTCAAAGGTTTGCTTCGGATGCCGAACAGTCGAAAAGCAGCACCAATACGGATACTCTTTCCAAAAGCTGGTATTTCGGCTATGGACGGCGCAGATGGGGTCTGGGACGACCCGGAGGCGAGATTTGCGCTTTTAGAAAGTTTAAAGGATGCAATCCAGAAGAAGGCCACACAAGGCGGCCATCAGGAACTCATCACGATCGAATCATACGACCACCACATCAACAGCCCTGATTTTGCTAGGATCGTCACCGATCGGGCAGTCCAGCTAGCTTCGAATCGGTGAAAGTTTCCTTATGATTCTTCTTCTCCTCGTTGCCACTCTCATGTATATATCTGACATCAATCTACTATCGATCCGTCATGTGAACTCTGAAGAAAGCCATCAAGAAGTTGATTCACGCCTTGATGGAACTTGCTGAAGGCTTCCCAAGTCGGAAAAGAATACCTGTATCTCCAAGCAAACCATCATGTTAGCCTGCACTATGGAAATTTTGGTCCTCTTTTTACCTTTTGAATAAACAGACCCCGTTCGGGCGCGTGGCAAAAACAGATAAAGTGAAGTTGCGGAAGACGGCGGAACAAGGTTGAAGATTCTGCTCCTACGTGCTGTTGTCCTTGCTCCACCTTTCTTTCCTTCATTGACATCGGGCATAGTTTCATAGTATCGTGGAACACTGTCCCCGCATCGATTCTAGACAGATGACTGTCTCAAAAGCATGACAGCGATTTGTCACTCATCCTTCAGGACGGTGATTGCCGCTGTGACCCATGCAAGTGGCCATGGTCTGAGGGCAACGAGGGCTCAGCACCTTTCACTTGCCTCACCCGTGTTACACGGCCGAGGTATCTCCACATCGTCCACTCGATCCTCTGCAAAATGTATGGTTCCTTTTGTGGCCCATCATGCCCACTCAAGGGCTGGGAACATAAGACGAGTTACCAGGCGTCAATCACGATTATTCCCCAACCTAAAAGCTGAACGAGCCTGCCTACCGCAGGCACAGAAGCTCTTGCTCGACCTTCCGTTCGACACTCTTTTGCGCATTTTGACCCCACAGACATATGAAGGAGCTTTCCTCGAAGCGGAGAATCTGGATGAGGTGCTGGCTGGTGCTGCTGACTGGGCCGAACCCAGACTGGCATCGGCAGCTTCGCAACCAGGCGAGCTCCGCTTGGCACTTGAGAAGTACCTCTCCGACAGACATGTAAACCTCGATATCTTTCTTTCGCTTCGAAACGCGATGATCTCCAGAAGCTGGCCTAATGCACGACGGCATATGATCAACATCGCTGATGGAAAGTGGCCGCCACATGTACTCCAACGGGCTATCCAAAGTGTAGTCACGCCGTCTGAAGTCTCAGACTCCCTTGCGCTTCTGGCGTCCACAATACAACATGCTTCGATGCTACCCCCCTCCCAACGAAACGCTACATTTAGAGCCCTTCGCTACTGCTTCGTCACTCTCACGGCCATCACTTTGAAAGATCACGGGAGCGCCTTCCACCTCATTCAGCAGCTAACAGACGTGCTCTTAGCATTACTCAACAGCTTTCCAGCTCAGGCAGCCTCGTCGGAGGGCTTCATCTATGACTTCACGCGGAGATGTACAGGCTTGTCAGATGAAAGGGCGCGACAAGCTGTGATTCGGGTCATGGACTGGCTGCGTAGCGAGGAGAGAACCGACAAATTCGGCGAAGTTCGTCACAAAGTGTTGGGACACTGCATCCACAGCGTTGAAGTCATGATGAAATTTTCGCGAAGTAAGACCACATCATCGGAGCAGTTCGCCAACGTCGAGCTGATGGAGCATCTCTTGCACTACGAGCGTGCTGCCGATTCGGATGTTCAGCAGCGATTGCTGCGATGCGCCGTATACATTGCCGGTAGGGGACGCGACTATCGACGGACTTGGCTATGGTTTGACGAGTACCAGCAGTTCAAACAGAGGAACCAAACTGCGGTGACTGGATCCGACTACCTCTTGCTCGCCAAAGCATTGGCTCGAACGGAGCAAGGTCACAAGGATGCATGGCGTGCATTCTTGCGAGCGGAACGGCTCTTGCCTTACATTGCCAAGGCCGGCCCTGCAGTGACGAAAGCAGAGATGAAGAAGCAGCAACAGAGACATTTCGCGAAAGAGCTAGCAAGCACCTGCGTCGACCTACTCCAGGTGATGAGCAAGAGTACAGACGTTCCCATCGAGAAAGTGCTTTCGATGCTAGGTATCTTTGTCCAGGACAGCTCGCGTGCCGGGGTTGCGATTTCGTTCTCGAGTAATAAATTCTCCAAGACAATGAAGCAGAGAAGGGCGGATGCGTATGCCTATTCGGTGGTGATGCAAGGTTGCCTGCTCCGTCGACAGCCCAAAATTGCCGTCATGGTTTGGCAGGCGATGCTGGTCCGGGGGGTGATGCCTACAACTGCATGCCTCTCGATATTATTGCAAAACCTTTTTCAGATGCAGGATGTCGGGAGTGCAATGCAGCATCTTCACGTTTGGTGCGAGGAGGGCGTGCTAAGGCCAGAAAGCACGTGTGACAAGCTCAAAGATATCGAGGTGGAGTCGTTGGCAACACCAGCGCTAGGTGGCACTCGAGCGCCCATGACCCCTGCTCAGGGAGTGACCGATAAGGGTGTGGGGCGATACAAAGTGATGCCAGACCCCGTGCTTGCCTCAGTCGTGTTCAGCGGACTGCACTCTTGTGGATCGAATGGCATCGAAGCGCTGTGGAGCGCATACCAACAAACAATACGACTGTTCCCCGACGCACCAGTGCTTGCTCTTCTGCTGAAAGCGTCGTGCCAAAACAAGAACACGTCGAGGATGGATGCCCGCTTCGGACGACAGGTGTTCCGAACGTTGCTGTTCGGTAAGCATCCCGACCTGGCCAAGTACTTGAACCCGCTCGGGGAAAAATTCGAGGCGCACGGGACGGCCCGGTGGATCTTTTCACAGGACACGATGGGAGCGAGGATGGAAAACTGGGTGGCATCGGTGTTTCAGGCCAAGGAGGTCGAGTCACCGATGATGCCTGATGATCTCAGCGGTTTGGTGTTCACGTCGAAATTGTTTGAGCATTACGTGCGATTGCTGCTGCACTTGCAGCACTCACCTGGGCTTTTGACGGATGTACGAGCATTGCGGCAGGAGCTGATCGACATGCTGGGCTGGATGAAAGAGTTGAACCTCAAGCCGACGTCAACGCATCTGGCGCTGACGATTCTAGAGATCGAGGAGAATCTGCTGCCAGCCATGGCTGGACGACAGATGGATGTGCTGGACGCTTGGTTGACGGACTGGCTGGGACCTGAAGGGAAACCACCGGAAGAGCAAATGCAGCGCCATTGGCAGTGGAAGATGGAACGCAACGGGCAAAGGCTTGGGTGGTTTGACCAACTGTCAGGCCCTTCAGAAACGTGTTCAGCAACCAATGTCGAATAGATGACGATGGCACACAAAGCTTGGGGTGATTAGGCTCTTGTGTCCTAAAAGACAGCATCATGATCGCTGCGCCTGCTTCCCATAGCGAGGCTGTTTGTGGGAGAAGAACAAGCTACACTTTGCAGCCAAGGGGTTACAAATCGAGCATCCTGCCTCCTCTAAGTTACCCGAACCACTTGGCTCAGCATGACTATGGTCAAAGATGACTGCATTCACTTCTCGCCACATCTATGTGGCTGCCTTTGCCCCCGAGTTGGATGGAAGAGAGGCGTCTGCTATCTGTCGACGCCGGTTCGGCTGTCTTGGCAAAGCTTGGCCTTGACAGCGAGGCAAAAAGCGGGGGACATTCACATGATTGCGCAGCGTGACTTCTGAAAAGAGGCACCCAATTTAATCAAACAAGACCTGCAATGTATTAAATTGAATGGAATGCGCCCTGCCGGATCTTGTGATTCTTTTAGCCAACTTTGTGGCTGACTTTGTCATCAGTTTGTGTAAGTTCGAGAATGTGGACTTCAGTGGTGAGATGACAACGGTGAGTCTGGGCTCGCTGAATTCCAGAGCTCATGCACCTGATCATTGAGATGTCGCGCCTCTTCAGAGTCGCAATCGGAGTCCAGTCTGTGCCACAATGCGCTTCGGTTGGGATGCGCCGATCGGCGCGGCGTGCCGCCACGTCTGCAATGGTTGGAAGTGGACAGCGCCTTTCGGCCATTTCGCACCGTACGCCAAGTCGTCGAAGCTTTGTGCCAGAAACCTGCGCGTCCTTTGGATACAGGGCAAGGTGGCCATTGCAAGTAAGTAACGCGCAAGTACAAGACAATGCTGCTATTTGGGTTGCAACCTTGGTCTTCTCAGAGTGTCTCAGTCTGGGTTCTTGACATTCTGTCTGAGAAGACTGGCATTCAAACCCAGCCCCGCCAAAGAACAGTGTATGCGTGTGCGTGCGCGTGTGCGTGTAGTGCGTGTACGTGTGCGTGTGCGTTTGCATGTATTGCTGCCTTCCATTCGCCTTGTCGTCGGTGCTTCTCGGCCACTTCTCCAGTTCGAGGCTATGCAACACGGATTCAACACCAACAGTTGAATTGTGTTGGCTCAGCGTAGTCGCTCTCTCCTTGTAGGCTTCGGTTGTCGACCTCCACGCTTCCGATCCGCTTTGCTGCCCCATGCGTGGCGACCCTACTAACCGCACGCTGTGACATCTCAAATTTCTCGAAGAGTGCGATCCTGATTCCCTGCACCCTATCCGTGTGTTGCGACACACTTGTCTCCACAGCTACCCTTTCCAGCTTCTCTCACCACCACTATACTTGCCACGACCAAGTTAACCGGTGGCACTTGCAACCTATACCTTTCGCCACATCCGTTTCTCCCTACATCTCGCTGTCAAAGTCTTCACAATGGCTTTCCAAGCACTCCTCTCCTCGGTCACCGCGGCGTTGGTTTGCGCTTCGGCCATCCAGGCGTATGTAATGCCCTTCCAGGCCCACACTCAACATACAGGAGACGTAGCAGCTGCTCAGGCGTTCCGTCTCGCCGGAAGATCGCTCGATGACCTCTCGCAGGGCTCCGTCTCGGTACCTGTCTACAAAAGGCACGGCGCCCTCCACCCCAACATCAGCAAGCGCGAACCTGAAAAGACGATGAAGTGGGCTTTCCGTCAAGCAGAGATCATGAAGAGCAAATTCCATGCATCCAGCGCACACGAGAAGCGCCAGACCATTGGCTTGACCGACGTGGGTCCTGACAGGTATGTAGAAGCTTGTGCTTCGGCTTCGAAATAGCACCCACATCATTGCCTTGGCGCCTCACAACCTCGGCGTAGGTTGTGTGTTGATTTAATTCCGGCAACCGGCCTTCTTGTATTGACCCACTTCTGTTTCTTGGTTTCATCTTTGTGGTCTTTCCACGCTACAGCTACTACTTTGCCCAAGTATCGGTCGGAACTCCAGCGCAAAACTTCAACGTCGTCCTGGATACCGGCTCCGCCGATTTCTGGCTCGTCGACTCAGACTGCGGTACTGCTCAGAATTGCGCTTCCAACCTCAACAAGTACAACGCCCAGTCTTCTTCCACCAACATTGGCTCCAACACCCCTTTCCAGATCACCTACGGCACTGGCGCTGTTCGAGGCAATCTCGCCGCTGACAAGGTATCTTTGGCCGGCTACACGGTCAGCAACCTCACCTTTGCCGAGGCTTCCGCCGTGGCTTCCAACACGGTTGAATACCCTACTTCTGGCATTATGGGTATGGGTTTCCAGTCTCTCTCTACCAGTGGCGCCACCCCTTTCTGGCAGGTGCTTGAAAAGCAGGGCGTCCTTTCCACCAATGCCTTCACTTTCCAGCTCGCAAGGAATATCGATAACATCAATCCCAACGACCCCAACATCAACGACGTACAGAATCCCGGTGGTGTCTTCACTCTTGGCAAGATCGACTCGAATCAGTACTCCGGAGATATCTCTTACACCAACATCCCCAACAACTTACAAAACACACAGGGTCTTGGATACTGGACCATTCCCCTCGGTGGCATCACCGTCAATGGAAACTCGGCCAACATCGGCAATAACCCTCTCGCCGCTATCGACACTGGCACAACACTCATCGGAGGTCCCGCATCTGCCATCCGAGCCTTCTACTCGCAAATCAGTGGTTCACGCTCCGCTAGCAGCGCCGGGATGCCAGGATACTACCTCTTCCCATGCAACACCAACCTCAACATTCAACTCACCTTCGGCGGTAAGAACTGGCCCATGAACACCCAGGATTTCAATCTCGGTTCGTTCCCCTACACCAACTCCCAAACCTGTCTCGGTGCTCTGTTTGAGATAGACCTCGGCTCGTCCCAGTACGGTGTCCCCCAGTGGATCGTCGGTGACTCGTTCCTCAAGAACGTCTTCTCCGTCTTTGATGGCACCGGACGTATCGGATTCGCTAGTCTCAAGGGTAGCGAAGCACAAGTTGTTTCGGTTACTGCCAACGCCGTCTCGTCTCAAACGCCTCAAGCTACCTCGTCAGCCTCTGGCTCAGCTATGAGCTCGATCGGTGGTGGCCTGCCCCTTCCCACCGGTGCCTCCTCCTACGCAGCTCAGGCTACTGGCACCGGTGTTTACGGTGGTGGAAGCCTCCCGGTTCCGTCAGCTTCTGGCGGAGTGGTCTCAACAAGCCCATCCCTTTCTCCTGGCCAGAGCAGCAGCAACAGCAATGGCAACAGCGGCAGCGGTGGCTCCACTTCAGGTGCCAATTCGCTCGTCCCCGCCGTCGTGTGTGTTTCGGCTGCCTCGGCTGCAGCTCTCTTTGCAAGCGCTCTCCTCATCCTCTAACCGGCCCTTTCCCCGCGATAGATGTGATGACCCATATCGTCTGATATTATCGACACGAGGACATTCTTGGACACGTTTTGCCTGTTTTTCTCAGTCTACCCATTCTTTGATCTCTCCCGCCTCAGGAAATTTCACACCTAGCAGATCAGCCGCTCTCACAGCTTGCCGGCATAATCACTTCGTTCCAATACCATCAGTTTGTTTCTCAACCAATCAACCAAAGTCTGTTACGAAAATACGATCGATTTTGTGTCCGCATTACTGCTTTTTCCACAAAGCACAATTGCAGTGAAGGGCGAGGCGTGGTGTACACGCACAATGGAATCGACTATTCCAGCATCGAAGAAGCGCTAGGATTCCAGAACGTCGATTCTTGGGAACAGAGGTTCAGGTTTACCTTGTGCAGGTAGTCGCTGTACTGCGTGTGAGACGAGTCTTGCGTCGTCATCGCACACGACGAGATCTTTCAGGTGGACACGGTTCGAACGTGGAATCTGGAGTGTTTCGAGAAGGGCATTCATCTTGTCTGGCATGAAAGGATGCAGCAGCAGCGCTGAGATTCGAAGACTCTCTGTCACGAGGACTACGCTTTCTAGGACCACCACAGGATGCGTATCTCTAGCCCACGGCTGGAGACGCTGGAGAAGTTCGTTGGTCATACCAATCGTTGATTCGAGAATGAGCTCGAGAGCTTTGGCCACTTCAAACTCTTGCATCAGTGCGTCGACCTTACCAGGCAAGGAGATGAGGTTGGCTTCGAGCGAGCGACACAATTCCAGCGTGTCTGCATCAAGTTCTCCTTCCACTTGGCTGCTCGAAGGTCGGGTAAGAATGCGTGTCTCGGGATCGCGAGGGAAGGCGTCTAGCCTGGCATGTATCTTTGGAGCACAAATTCTAGATACTAAATTGCCTAGTTGCCCCTGCAGATACTTGCGATGGTACTCGACCAACACTGAAGGGTTGTAATCCGAGTCCGAACTAAAGTTGCCGCCGACTCGCATGAGAAAGAATCTCAACGAGTCAAGACCGAAAGTGGCGATCGCTTCAAAAGGGTTAGCGACGTTGCCGCGGGATTTGGACATTTTTGCCTTGTTCATTGTCCAGTGCGAATGAGCGAGGATGGTTTTTGGAAGTGGTAACCCGGCAGCTAGAAGCATGGCAGGCCAGTAGATCGCATGAAATCGGACAATGTCTTTGCCCACAACATGGACGTCTGCTGGCCACGCATTTTCCTTAGAAGACGGAGTGTCGGAAGATGAGTCTACCCAGGAAGGATATCCAGAAACAGTGAGATAGTTCGTCAACGCATCCACCCAAACATAGATCGAATGCTCCGGGTCATCGGGTACAGGGATACCCCATGATAGCCTCGAGCTAGGCCTCGATATAGACAAATCTGCTAACCCTGACTCGATTTCTTGCAAAACCTCGGCATGCTTCTGCGCTGGCTGGATCGCTGTAGGATTAGCTCGGAGCCAATCAACAAGTGGCTGTTGGAAAGCTGACAGCCGAAATTTGTAGTTGACCTCTTGGCTCCACTCCACTTTCGCTCCCGTTTCGATACTTTGCATTTGTTCCACTCCATCGATCGTTACCTTGCGCACCTGAGTTTGCGGGTAAAACGCTTCGTCTGAGACAGCGTACCACCCTTCGTGACTACCCTGATAAATGTGGCCCCTATCCCTGAGCGTCCGCCACAAATGTTCCACTGCAACTTTATGGTCTTCATCTGTGGTTCTAATGAAGCTAGTATAGTCGATATTGGCAGCATCAGCGAGCTGCTTGAAGCACTGACTGATGCGATCACACAGAGAGCGAGGGTCCTCGTTGGCCGCCTCGGCCACGTTTTGTACTTTCAGCCCGTGTTCATCTGTTCCTGTGCTGAAGAATGGTTTGACAGGTTTCAGATCCTTCAATTGGCGTAGAGAGAGCCCTGACTCGCTTAGGGGTGCACCGTTTCGGTCGTAAGCAGAGTATCCGGATCGCATGTAACCATGGTACCTAGCCAGAACATCGGCAATAACTTCGGAGTAGAGATGACCGACGTGGGGGTCTGCATTGACGTAAAAGATGGGAGTTGTGACGAAAAACGGCTTCGGATTCGAATTGGAAGGGCACGAGATAGCAGTTGATGTGGTGGTCCTTGAAAATGGGGTGGAACGGATGACATAAGAAGCGATTGGTGCCCGCCTCCGCGTTCGGGAATAGGAAGGAAGCTGCGGTACACAAGAAGCTGCATACGCCCGAGTCATGAGCGGAACTTCCCTTATTGATACTAGCATAACCGCTGGGATCTTGATATAAAGTAGTAGGAACAAGCCAGTCCTGGCATGGGAACTCTGACGAATGTGAATGTTTGAGAGGTCTGAACTTCAAAAGGTCGAAAGTTGGATTCAACCTCGGAACTCGGACCGTGTTCTTTCCAGGTGGAGGTTCAGAATATCCAGACCACCGCTGTCCAGCCACTTCCTCAACACTCCTTCCAATCACCATCACTTCGTGTTCCTCGTCCTCGACGCATCAAATAATGTCTAGCTATCGACTCCTCGCCCGGTCCTTTGGCTCATCTACCTTTGGATCGCCATTCATCTTGAGGCCCGGCTTCCTCATCACTCGAAACTATGCATCATCCCCAACACCCAATTCGTTTCCCCAACTGCCTCCCGGATTTGAAAAACTAGCACACTCCCCCTCTGCCCTCTCCGCAATCACCAATCTCGTCGAGGTCATGAAGCAGAACGGCGTCGACCTTCACACGGGCGAAAAACCAAGCATGTGGCAGATGGTAAAACTCGCTCGCAACCAAGAAGTTCGCGATGCTACTACCAAGGGTAGGTTGCTCCATCGACTCAGACCGGTTCTTCGTGTCCGAGCTCTTCCCCTCTTTGTGCCGGTTTATTTTTGGGGGCTAAAAATACTGACAACGCTCTCTTTCTGTGATATGTGTACCCGGACCTGAGACAGTTATGGAAGAGCTCAAGAACGCAGGTGTAGACGTTTCACCAGAACGTTTACAGGCCCTCATGAACAGTCAGAAAAGCCTCTTTGGCGGCGAGGGCGGAAAGAACGATGGGGGCAAGAAAGAGTAGAACTCACTCAATACGCTTTTACGCACCATGAAAGCACAAAGACTCTATTATTGTTGCATATGATGACGACGAAGCGATCTGAGCAAGATCCTGCTCTGCGAAGGTTCGGTCCACCCAAACTTGCTTCTTGCTTGAGGGCTTCCGTTCGTGCCTCCGGCCAATCTCCCAAGTGTCATCTGTAACCGGCAAGCATTGCAGCCGACTTCATGTGTTGAAGCACCATCCGCAATCCAAAAACCTCACGTATCAAAGCTGCAACACTATTGCATTGGCATTGGGAACACAGACGGCTAATGGTACAAACGGAGAGATTCAATTCAAAGGTCAAAGGAGCTCTAAGAATCGACCGACATGGCGTTCGACTCGGCCGCTACCTCTTCTGCATCCTTGGGCTTTGCCAGACCGTGCTTCTGAAGCAACCTGTCGATATCGTTGGGCTTGAAAATGTTGGTCTGTGGCTTTCCACTCTTTGCATCTAGCGTGAGGATGGCAAACTCGAGCTTCTCGCTGTCGAGACTGGTCGAGTCCATGGTCTTGCTCAAAATCTTGACCGCCATGCCCATAGCATCCTGGATGCCGATATCATCCTTATAGTCCTGCTTCAAGAGTGATGTGGCAGTTCCGTTGTTGTTTCCGATGCAAGTCGCTTTCCAGCCCGAGTAGTTGCCAGAGGGGTCGGAGTGGTACAGCTGGAAATGGTGATGGTCGTCATAGCCAGCATAGAGGATGGACACGCCAAAAGGACGCAGACCACCAAACTGTGTATAGCCCTGCTTGTAGTCGCACAGCCTCTGCGCAAGCTGTTCAACGGGCATGTCGTCGTCGTAGGTAGCCAGATATCTTTGCGCTTCATTACGAGCAAAGTTGACTAGGGAATTCGCATCAGCAGTGTAGCCAGCGACACCAGCCATGACATTGTCGGACACGGCAAAGATCTTCTCAGAAGACTGGTCCTGCTCGAGTAGTTTAGAAGTGACCTTTTTCTCGGCGGCAAGCACGATGCCGTCTTTAGCAAGAATGCCAATGACAGTGCCGGCGTGCGAGATGGCCTCCATCGCATACTCGACCTGATAAAGTCGGCCCTCTGGCGAAAAGGTTGTGGTTCGGGAATCGTACCTTCGCGACATGTTTGTATGGTGCTAGGACAATGTTGCTTGCCGAAGAGTTCTGGAGCGACTGATGTTGTGGGTGTCGTGGTCCGAAACTCGAGTGTTGGACAGCTGAGTGTGATTTCTCGAGTGCAATCGAGTGTCTTGGCCGATTGGGAAAGGCCTAAGCTGAGGACTGCAGCAATGTGTGTGCAAATGAAGAAAGACAGGTGAGGGAAGAAAATCAAGGGACGATGAGGGTTGAACGAAGCCAATCAGTAGGTGCAAGTTGAAGCAGGCGCAAGTGGAGTGCACGAAGTGTTGGTTGGATTTTGAGGAAGGCATGTTGCGTAGCTGCGTCAACGTCTGTGCTTTTCTCGGGCCACACACACCTCGATCACTCTATTTTACGCGTTGCAGAGCCCCCGCAAACAGATGCCTAATCGCCGAATTCCGAATTCTAACGTTTGAGAGAGTGGAGGTCCCATTCGTAGCAAAACCTCTCAGACACTACGCTAACACGATGGCAGCAACGATGTACGACTTGCATCATCAGAATCAACGTTCGACTAAGAGAACATGGAAGTCGTTTCGTATCATCTACATTCCAAGTAGTAAAGAGAATGATGGGAACCAGAAATTGGAGTGAAAATGCATCTTGGGACAAATTGGGGGTATCTATTCGAACGGGCCTTGCGCGTCAGCACGGGGCTCCGTCTGGCGGACGAAGCGATATCCGTTGGTTGCGTTTAATAAAAAGGGTATTGGTACTGTACGGGAGATCCCGCGTGGAACGGTCGCCAAGACAGCTACGCTGCACTCCGGAAGGTCTGCCAGTTGGCGATCTTGAGAAGGGCTTAGGTTCACGGGGTTCATCAATCCGGGCCGCTGTTGTGCTTGGGAGAGAGGCTTCTCTCTACATGATCACACACTTTTTGCGATCGCGCGATCGCGATCGCGAGGAGGTGCCGAAGCTGCTGCCGGCCATCTTGGCGTCTTTTGAGCTTTGCAGCGAGCTGGTGCCGTTGGGCGAAAAGCCGTGCCTGCCTGAGCTACCGCCTGCTGTGCCCGGCCTGCTGTTGAGCGTATCAAATGCACGGATTTGTCGGACCACATCAGCGAAGATCTCGTCGACATTGATGCGCTTGCGTGCAGAAGCCTCATAATATGGCACGTTGCCCCAGGCTTTGGATAGACTTGTGCCTACCTCTCGCGGTACCTGCCGGTCAGCGCGCAAATCTGATTTGTTTCCGACCAACACTATTGGTATCACAGTGGTGTCCTTGATGCGAACGATCGCTTCACGCAACGGTCCAAGCTCGTTGACGCTAGCTAGAGAGGTGAGCGAAAAGACGAGGATAAAGCCTTGTCCTGATTTGATATACAGCTCCTTTAATGCAAGGAATTGCTCCGTGCCGGCGGTGTCGAGGATTTCCACCATACATTGTTGTCCATCTATGACGAGCAGCTTGCGATATGTGTCTTCGATGGTGGGATCATAGGTGCTGACGAAGACGTTGCGCACGAATTGTACAGTCAAGGCCGACTTGCCGACACCTCCACCTGGACGCAAAGGAAGCCATGGCACCAAGGAAACGAAACAGGATGCAGAAGGGGAAGGTAAGTTCGAGTTGCCTGCAGATACTGTGGCGAGTCCATCTGGCAACCGTTCGCCTGGAACATACCTCCCATGATTACAACGCGTGCTTCCTTCATGTTGGATCCCCTTATTTTGCGTCTGAGTCAAAAAAGGTAAGCTTCTGAATGGACAGATGTGCTGGATGCGATTGTCAAGCAGGACGAGTCGGGTGGCGTGTTTCCTCAGAGAGTTGGGAGGGGTTAGCTATTGCGGAGAGAGTGGTTGTATCGAAGCCGGGATATAGGCGATTGCAGACGGGATAGAGGCTTGCCTGGAAATTCCTTGGCAAAATTGAAGGCGTCAGCTCATTTCCAGCCGACGTGATCATGCAATGATATGGTAAAGAAGATGATGGGCTAGGCCGAATGATGCGTCGAGAGGAAAGAAGAAGCGTGTCCAGGGCTGAGAGGCAGTGGAATATGATGCTGAACTGGCTGAGAGATTGGGTATGAGAGTAGGTGTAGCTTGAAGAAGGGAAGGAAGAAAGCATCGGCGATCGAGATCAAGTGGTGCACTGGTCCTGGGTGGGAAGGACTCTGGTGAGAAGACACTAGTTATCGGAAGAACCACCTAGCTCCTACAGTCGAGACGTTCGGCAATGGGAGCGCTGTTGCACAGCTGTGCAGAATGCGGTACAGCAAATGTTCGGAATTTCGACAGAGAGTGTTGGCTGAGCGGCATGCAGTAGCAGGAACGCGGTTGGCGGCAATTGGTTGTGTAGGACAGGAACCGCTGAAACCGATTTGGGGAAGGCGGCAAACAGGCTACTCAAAGCCACGCAGACGGGTGTAAGAGAGTCAAAAGGAAAAGAGTGGCAAGTGCGCTTGCAAGGCATACAAAGCTGGCCAACACGTTTTGCTGCAGGTCCAAACGCAAGGCGTTCGCGAGGGACACGGGTGGGATCTCGCCGTTGCATCGCAAAGCATATGCTTGGAGCTCCGTTTGCGAGGGTTTTAATTTACCTTCGGCTTAGCGGCGAATCTAGCACCGGCATTGTGCCATCAAAACTCATCAAAGAGCCGCCTGGTATCGGAAAGGCACTACCGTACTGTACAGCATTTTGGAGACCCGCCGGCTTCCGAACATGCATCTTGATTCACAAAATATTCACTACGAGTGTGCAACATTTCGACTCGGTCCACTTAGAGCACGGCAAAAGCGCATTGGGTGGTCAATGCGGGGGCCTTTTGAACGTTGGTTCATGCACATCAGCAACACCTGCAAATGAAAAGAAACAACCAACGCACGTGTGGCGCGCGCCCCTGTAAATTATTTTCACTCGTCGCGTCCCTCTTGAATTCTAACATCGATCATCCGAGCCACACAGATACTGGATTTGAGCTTCAAAAGCAACACATTTGGATTTCGACAACGCCACAACCGAATGGGCGAGTGTGAGTCGCCTAGCCTTCTGCTGTTCGGCGTAGCTGTCCAGATGGAATCAGATCTAGGAAGTCTGCACTCATGAGACACGCAGAGTTATCGTGTCATGAACTCCCGGCTCGCAATACGCACACACACGCTCTCGAAACTTTTGCTTTCATGGCCCTTGCTTTGCATTCCAGACGGTTGCTTCGCTCCACCCTTCCCAAAGGTCTCGGTATCTGTCAACCAGAAATTCTAATACAAAACTTGTCGGTCAGGTCGTAGGAGAGGGGGTTAGAAAATTCTGCTTCTTTGTCGCCTCGACGCCGTCAATCTCAATCTTTGTTGGACTTGACAAACATCTCTTTGATGGCAGCAGTAGCAAAGTTCCTGGCTGCGTCGATGAACGGCTTGTAGTCGGAGGAGCGCTTCGAATGATGGGTGGTGAGCGACTTGAACACTTGCTTGCCGTACTTGATGCCCGCCTTCATCAGAGGCTTGTAGTCAAGCCTGAGAGGGGCGCCAGTGTCGCGACGCTGAGCAGCCGAATCCGCGACCGCAGCCTGTTCGTATCCGCTGTCAACCAAGTCGCGAATAGCTTCCCAAACAGGTGTGAAATTCGGAGCATCGTTGTCCGAGGCAGCACGCTTGGAGGCCGGGCTGGTTCCCTTGTCAATGTTGCTGACATCGTGTGCTACGTGAAAGTGTTTGTTACCAATCTTCTTGATTTCACTCCAGACGGGCGCAAAGTCAGCGCGCACCTGAAGCAAGGTTTCAGGAGCGGATCGTACAGCGAGTGGGTCGGCAACGTCGCGCTGCAACGCCTCCACCGATACACGTCCCTCTCCACTGACATCTCTACGACTGAATCCGGAAAGAAGTCCCTTCAGCAAATTGTCCAGAAGGCTCAAATTCACGCCCCCAGTATTGTTACTTGCGCTGCAGTTGCCGCTACCGATAGCATCGCCACCCGTACCGTCCGCCTGCCTCTTGAAGAACTCGAGTGGAACAGCATGCTCACTTCGACGTGAGAAACCGCTCAACAGGCCGTTGAGCAAGTTGTTGAGCAGGCTCACATTGAAGCCACTAGAGTTGCCGCTAGCATTGCAGTTATCGCTACTGATGCTGTCGTCCGTGGTGTCGGCCTGGCGCCTACCTAGGCTCATACCATCGCTATCAAGAAGGTCACGGGCAAAATTCTGGCTGAGGTTCGCAGCACTTCGCCCGGCCGAGCTAGTTCCGCCATTGTAGGCCTCAGTAGCTTGAGGTTTGGCAGAGGAACCAGTGGAACTTGCAGTCTTGTTTCCTGAAGAAGAATTTCTGCTACCAGCACTGTTACCGTAACCGAGTGCAGAAATAATCTGCCCAAACGCATCGTCCATCATGCTTGTTGGAGATGCAGCCTTGACGTCTCCAACCGCTGAGCTAGCGGTCGCTGCAGTGTGGCCGACTGTCGAAGTGGGAGACGAGGCTATCGACTGAATGAGCGAAGGAAGCTGTCGAAGCAGCATCTCGATCATGGGAAGAACGCTCTGCAGAATGCTAGCATCGCGCTCGCCGTGCGCCTTCATGCTCCTTCGCACCGCCAGCTCACGTCGGTCGTAGCCCGGGCATCCGGGACGGTACATTCCGTCATTTGGCGTAGGAGGAGGGCAGTCCTGAGGTGGCCATCGTCCGGAAGATGTAGATTCCATGGAGGAGTCGCTCTCGCCTCGAGAGGCCATCGGGAGCAATGTGTTGAGGATGGTGTCAACAACGTCGCGAAGTGCCACGGGGAGGCCCTCTAGACCAGAGTTCTGGCGAGCTTCAAGCTGTTCGAAGGAGCGCTTTTCCTTCGTTGTGGTGGTAGTGATGCCAGAAGGGGCGTCTGTAGTTGAAGTCGCATTCTTGGAGGAGTGATGCTTCACTTTCTCGTCTTTCTCGCCCTTCTTCTCATAAGCAGTCGTACCTCCTGTACCTGAGGCAGCATCTGCGGTGGCGTTATGTGCCATAAGACCATCGACCACCTGGGTGATGCTTGTGCCGTTTCTAAGCTCGGCGCCAAGAGCAATTAGCTTTTTCTCGAGAGACGACATGGTCTTGTTGGTAGCATTAGTAGCGTTGGTGGAGTTCGAGGTTCCACCGAGCACGTCGGAGCATGACTCGTTAATGGTACCGAAAAGTGCATCAAGAATGCAAGTGACTTGGTGAATTGCCTGTTCGAGCTGTTCGGTGTTGGACTGTCGTCGACTCATACCGCCACCCTTGCCGAGAAGGGTGATGATGAGGTCACGCAGCGCAGCAACGAGCTGGTCAAGCAGGCCTCGTCGATGGAGCTCGGTGACGATAGCTAGGTCTCGTGAATGGGGGCTAATGTCCCGAAAGTGCAGGTCGATCGCCCTGCGGAGTTGGGTGACAGAGTCAAGGCCCCGAGCTTTGATCGGCTGGGAGCTGATGCCATGTTTAAGGCCGACGCAGTGAGCCTCAATCTGACTCTCGTGGACAGAGCGAAACACGAGCTTGGAGACGTTCCCCTGGCCGCCTCGCAAGATTGAAGCAGGTGCAGCCTTCACAGCCGCAGCCGACAGGGACAGAGCAACAGTAAGAGCCTGAGTGAAGTGCATCGCTGTGGTGATGAGATTTTGTTGCGAGACAGGGATTGAGGGACAGGGATAAGAGGGTGGATTAGAGTTTGTAAGGCGGATATGCTGTAGTTGAGATGGCAAGAGAAGATTGGAATGACTAGACTAGCTAGGTGATAATAATAGATCCGGCTGGTTGCTGATGATAATCTTCCGCAGGAAGGCTTCAGCTGGCAGGTGACGTCTGGAACTTGAAAAGCGATGGGAAAAAGAAATGAGAGTTCGAAGAAAGGAACTGAATAGGTTTGTCTGCTGAAGAGAGTATGAGTGACCGCCAGGGTTCACAATGAAAGGATAGTAGAAAGTTGGCTGGGAACAGGGAAGAAAGAGCCTAGAAGCGAATGCAAAGGCAAGGGAAAGCAAAGAGACTGAGACGAGGGACAGAAAGAAAGTCAGGGGGAGGAAGCGAGGGAGATGTGTCCCTCTTAAGTATTCTTGACTGGCGCCGCTCAAGCTGGAAAGTAAATCTCGTTCGACGAACCGTCAGAAACCTCAAGCTAAGGGGGGAAGCACAGGCCTAGCAACGGAGTCAGGGGGGAGAGGGGTGGCTCTCTTGTCGGTACAAACATGGACTGGCCGAACGGCTTACTAACAGAAAGAGGGTACTGAAGCAGGTAGATTTCTTGCTCAACCGTTCCGCAAGGTCGCCATAATCAATGAATACCGCTCGGAGATCCCAGGACCATCCATGAGCTCGTAGAAGCGCGGGAGTGAATGAAGCGAGTACGTTCGTGAATGAAAGCCATAAACCGGGAGGATCCTATGAAATTGCCCTGCACAAGGACCTAGTAACGCGTTGACCGAAAAGCCAACCGAGCGGCGCCTAGGAGTTACTGATTCGCTCCTGTATGCCAACAATTGCTTGTCAGCTGGCCCGCAGCGGGCAGACAACGCGCAGGATGAACTATGACGTGTGCTAACCGCTTATCAGAGAAGCTCTTGTAGAATCGTCTTGATGGCCTCGCCGCTTCAACGCATTGTACCTTGAGCGATCGATAGTACTGCGGCTATCCTGAGGCTATTTTGACATCTATCTCTCGAAAAAAACCCTTTTTGACGTGCTTGTCCATATCCTGTTTCAAGATTACCACACCCTGTGTCTCTGATTAAAAGCCGAAGGTCTCAGGTGAAGCACATGGAATCTCAGAAGTTGCCCAAGTCAGACATCTAGGATGTTCCCAAGGCTGCAGTCCATCTGCAGCCGAACAACAAGGGACGCAAGCGGCATGAGCACGGGGGGAACGAAAGAGAGAATTGAGCAGTACAGCTGCGCCATCTATGCAATCACGAGACATGGATCAGTTCTAGTGTTGAGGAAGTGATATAGGCCAATCGAACGTAAGACGCAGCCAAGCCGGTTGATAAAACTGTTCCTTATTGAATGGCACATGAGATATTTTTGCCAAGTTTGACAGACACGGGGGCCATGTCAAATTCGCGGTCGCGTCGGTTCGTCCGGATTCCCGGAATTCCCTTAAGCCTGTTCAAGAAGAAAACGAGCCAACTTGGCCAGCCGTGCCCCCACGTTTCGCTGTATTGCGCAGGGAGCGGCACCTTCCATCGGGCCAAAGAGCGTAGTGCTTGGCAAAAGGGAAACGTAAGACACTGGTGACACATGGCTGTTGTAGACCGTGGTCCTTCGCGCCACTAATGACCGACCCATTACCTACCGCAACAGTGAAGAGCATCAAAGCCACTGTGCGGTATGTGTGGACGTCGACCTTGACCCGCACCGCTCGCTGATATTTCCAATCAGCACACAGCACTCTCGGACTGGTAACCCTAGCAACTTTGCTCAAGACACCAGCATCAGCCAATGTTTCGCCCCTGACACTGAGACCTCTCGCCCAGTGTGCGTCCACTCAATTTCTATATATGTATATTTCGTCCACTCGTTTTTTTACAGAATCACACTCCAGTACTCTCTCGACTGACAGTTCGAGAATTACAGCCAACTTCCAATTTGTGCATCACTGTAATCACGGCGTGGCCTTGAAATTGTGCTGAATCACAGTTTGCAAGAGCTTGTCGGTCTCTCGGTCCAAAAGGTGGGCTACTTCATATTTGAAAGGAAGAGAACTACAGCTGCAGAGATGGTGCACTACAAACAGGAAGATGGTCCACTATGGGAGAGATGGTCTGCTACAACTGAGGGAGACAGTCCAATACAGTATGGCACATGTCAACACTCATCACCAATATTTTCCAGCATGTCCCAGATCACTTGCCCAGTGTGCACTTTTGCCTATGCAGCAACCAACATTACAAATCATATCCACAAAGCCCACAGTGGAGTGCAAGTTGGCCAGGAGGCAGCAGTAGCAGTAGGGCTGGTAGCATGCCCATGTGGCCAGGTGGTGTTGAATGTGGCAGCACTGCTCAAGCACCAGGGCATCTGCCAATGCCAGGGTGCACAGTCTCAGTCTCAGCATGCACAGGCAGTGGTGCAGTCTGTGCCTATGGTGCCTCAGATATCAGAGGCAGCAATCATTCACATGGTCCAGGCAGAGTCAGCACCTGTCAGGCTTGAAGAGTGGGAGCATAGTCCATTCCTGCAGATACTGGACCCTGCCATCCTTGCAGAGGATGAGCCAATGCAGGTAGACCAAGCTGATGGCAGGAATTCAAGCACAGATGTGCCCCTTGCACTGGCAGACAGCAATTTGGACTTTGTCTTTGTGGCAGCAGAGGCTGAGGCTGAGGCAGCACAGGGGCCAGAGCCAGAGGACATGGAGATGGAAAATATTTTCCAGGAAGACGTGTCCTCTGGCCAAGTGCTAGAGCCATTTCCAATTCCAACTTTGGACTTGGGAGACATGTCAGCAGGGGTGGAGGCTGAAGCACTGGAGCTGGAAGCAGAAGGGGAGACACTTCCGCATTTCCCACCTGAGGAGCACGTAACACCTGCTGCAGCTCTGGAGCTGGCCAACATGCCCACAGATGGCATTGTGGTGCTGCTACCCACTACTGGGCTCACAGATGAGCCACTCCCCCCACCCAAGATGCTGCTCAATGGCACAGAGCAGGCACCAGCTCTCCCACTGCTCCCTGGTGTGAGCCCAGTGACAGACTGGAGTGGGCCTGCCCACCAGGATGTAGACTCATTTGCAGTGACAATTTCCCCAGCCAATATCCTCAAGATTTTTCCAGCTGGCTGCTACATGTCACTGGTGAGCCACACACCTGATTTTCAAGACCTCAATTTGTTTGAGAATTGGGTGTATTTTGTGGAGCTCAAGGTGCTTTTCAGGTTTGAGCCAAAATTCAAGATGCCATTGATTGCCCACCTGCAGGAGCCACCACAGGAAGCCATTTTGATTGCCTCGGAGCACACCACTGCTCTCACCTATGGTGAGTTGCATCTGGATATCAGCATACTTGTGGAGGCACTTCAGGACATAGGATGTGACAGTGTCTGCATGGGGGCATATGGTGTCAAGGTGCCCATTGACCGGTTCTTGGATCCAGCTATGCTGAGTGAGCATCCCATGTGGGATGCCAATGTGTTTGATATTGGCTGCACAGTGGAGACTGGGCACATCACACTCATTGCGCCAAAGTCAAAAAAGGGGAAATACAAACAATATCCCAGTGCACTACATGTAGGCAGGGGATTTGGATCAGTGGAATTGAAGTGGGGGAGCTGGCCAGATGGAATTACACACTTCAAAGGATATTCCAAGCTCACACACTTGCTCAAGGCAGGTGCAGCTGGTGCAGGGCAGGCAGGGCAACCCATGATCATCAAGACACTCAGGGACAGGATCAACACACTGCAAGCATGGAAGCAATGGATCATTGGAGCTGGACCAGAGGTGGGCAGTGGTGTGCAGCTGGAGATCACAGTGCAGGCGGCAACTATGCAGCAAGCATGGGCAGCAGCAGTGGCCAGCAGGTACCTTGATGCCAGGTATCTGTTCTCAGAGGCAGCAGGGGATCAGCAGCTGCTCACACACAGAATCAGCAAGGTGGACATGTTCACAGACTTGGATGCATTGCTGGCACTTGCAGAGGAGAAGCAGATCTTCCATGGGAACAACTCCAAGCCATCTACTCAGCTGCAGAGGCAGGTTGTTGTGGACCTGTACAATGCCATAGGCTGGCATCCTAGCCCTAGCACAATGATTGTCACTCGCCCACAACGGCCATGTCCGTCCTGCCAAATTGACGCGTCCAGCCCTGTCCGTCAACCCCAACAGACAAGGCCAAGTAGACTGGTCTAGTGCCGCAACGCATCGAAATTTTTTTTGGCTGGGCAACGGCCAGGTGGGTGACGGACGCGTGAAAATTCTTGGAAATTCCCAACGGTCCAATCCAACTTTTTGGCAGGCAACGGCCAGGTGAGTGGCAGATGCCAATAGCAGGCAACGGGCAACGGCCAGGTGGGTGACGGACGCGTGAAAATTCTTGGAAATTCCCAACGGTCCAATCCAACTTTTTGGCAGGCAACGGCCAGGTGAGTGGCAGATGCCAATAGCAGGCAACGGGCAACGGCCAGGTGCGTGACGGACGCGTGAAAATTCTTGGAAATTCCCAACGGTCCAATCCAACTTTTTGGCAGGCAACGGCCAGGTGAGTGGCAGATGCCAATAGCAGGCAACGGGCAACGGCCAGGTGCGTGACGGACGCGTGAAAATTCTTGGAAATTCCCAACGGTCCAATCCAACTTTTTGGCAGGCAACAGCCAGGTGAGTGGCAGATGCCAATAGCAGGCAACGGGCAACAGCCAGGTGCATGACAGATGCGTGAAAATTCTTGGAAATTCCCAACGGTCCAATCCAACTTTTTGGCAGGCAACGGCCAGGTGAGTGGCAGATGCCAATAGCAGGCAACAGGCAACAGCCAGGTGTGTGACGGACACATCAAAATTCTTGGAAATTCCCAACGGTCCAATCCAACTTCTGGTCAGCCACCTACCGGACACATCAGCACTCCACAGAGTTTGGCTGGGCCACAGTCACATCACATCACACTGGTCTACTGTACAACGGCCCAATCCAACTCTTTGGTGGCAGCAATTGGCAGTGCAACAGTTGTGTTGCACTGCATTGGCCTGCCGCACAACAGTCCAATCTCACATTTTTGACAGCCCTTGACAGGTGCATACTTGATTCACATCAGATGTCAGCGCAGCTGTCACATAGCAGTCCATGCAATCTCAAACCACTGAGCACCAACAGACAGCTGCCGTGGCTGCCACATGTTGGCTACCACCATGCACAGCTGCAGTTTGAGAGTGTTGACCAATGTGTGCGTGTCTTTGGTGTGCAATAATTTCATTTGACCAGCAGTCTCCATGCTGGCGGAGCAGTGTGTGCACACTTTGCACAGATGTACACTCATCCCTGGAAATTGCACACTGTACGTCAAACAAATCCATTGGAAATGGAGGATCCAAAAAGGAGTGTGTTGGTGTGTCCAAAATTGTCAGAAATTCCACGTCACCCACCCCAGACGTGTGCTGTCCTAAGTTGGTGCTGGCTCCTGGCTCCTGGCAATGGTCACATGCATGCCCTCCCCTTTGATTGCTGCTTAATGAATTTTGGATTTTGGGTAGCAACGTCACAGCAGCAGGGACCACACACGTCCAATTTCCAAGGGCAACAGACACAAAGCAAAGGACACACATCCCCTTTGACGCGTGTGCACAGCAGACAGATTCCAAATTGGCGCAGCAACGGCCACACACATCCAATTTCCAAGGGCAACAGACACACATCCCCTTTGATGCATGTGCACAGCAGACAGATTCCAAATTGGCGCAGCAACAGCCAGACAGCAATGGCCACACACGTCATCCCTCTTTCATTCACACACTTTGATCTGAGTTTGGCACATCAAAAATGTATCACCGTACTGCAACAGCCCGGCATTTTTTTTTTGGCCCTTTGCATTCCCTGCACTTTGATGTCTGGGCAACAGACACTGGTCCTTTGATCTTGAGTGTTGCGTGGTGACAGCCCGGCATTTTCTGCCCATTAACAAGTGGGCAGCAACAGATTATTGAATTTGGCCGAGCAACGGTCACTGGTATCTTGATCATGAATACAGGGTGATGGCAGCCCGGCATTTTCTGCCCATTAACAAGTGGGCAGCAACAGATTATTGAATTTGGCCAAGCAACGGTCACTGGTATCTTGATCATGAATGCAGGGTGATGGCAGCCCGGCATTTTCTGCCCATTAACAAGTGGGCAGCAACAGATTATTGAATTTGGCCGAGCAACGGTCACTGGTATCTTGATCATGAATACAGGGTGTGTAGAATACACCTGCTCTGAGAGACGGATGCTCACCCACTAATTGGACCGGCTCTGAGAGACGGAGCTCAACAGCTTTTTGCACCGGCTCTGAGAGACGGATGCTCACCCACTCATTGGACCGGCTCTGAGAGACGGAGCTCAACAGCTTTTTGCACCGGCTCTGAGAGACGCATGCTCACCCACTCATTGCACCGGCTCTGAGAGACGGATGCTCACCCACTCATTGGACCGGCTCTCAGAGACGGAGCTCAACAGCTTTTTGCACCGGCTCTCAGAGACGGAGCTCAACAGCTTTTTGCACCGGCTCTGAGAGACGGATGCTCACCCACTCATTGGACCGGCTCTGAGAGACGGAGCTCAACAGCTTTTTGCACCGGCTCTGAGAGACGCATGCTCACCCACTCATTGCACCGGCTCTGAGAGACGCATGCTCACCCACTCATTGCACCGGCTCTGAGAGACGGAGCTCAACAGCTTTTTGCACCGGCTCTCAGAGACGGATGCTCACCCACTCATTGGACCGGCTCTGAGAGACGGATGCTCACCCACTAATTGGACCGGCTCTGAGAGACGGATGCTCACCCACTCATTGGACCGGCTCTGAGAGACGGAGCTCAACAGCTTTTTGCACCGGCTCTGAGAGACGGATGCTCACCAACCCATTGGACCGGCTCTGAGAGATGCATACTCATCTGGTTTTTGCACCGGCTCTGAGAGACGGATGCTCAACAGCTTTTTGCACCAGCTCTCAGAGACGGAGCTCAACAGCTTTTTGCACCGGCTCTCAGAGACGGATGCTCACCCACTCATTGCACCGGCTCTGAGAGACGGATGCTCACCCACTCATTGCACCGGCTCTGAGAGACGGATGCTCACCCACTCATTGGACCGGCTCTCAGAGACGGAGCTCAACAGCTTTTTGCACCGGCTCTGAGAGACGGATGCTCACCCACTCATTGGACCGGCTCTCAGAGACGGAGCTCAACAGCTTTTTGCACCGGCTCTCAGAGACGGAGCTCAACAGCTTTTTGCACCGGCTCTGAGAGACGGATGCTCACCCACTCATTGGACCGGCTCTCAGAGACGGAGCTCAACAGCTTTTTGCACCGGCTCTCAGAGACGGAGCTCAACAGCTTTTTGCACCGGCTCTCAGAGACGGAGCTCAACAGCTTTTTGCACCGGCTCTGAGAGACGCATGCTCACCCACTCATTGCACCGGCTCTGAGAGACGGATGCTCACCCACTAATTGGACCGGCTCTGAGAGACGGAGCTCAACAGCTTTTTGCACCGGCTCTGAGAGACGGATGCTCACCCACTCATTGGACCGGCTCTCAGAGACGGAGCTCAACAGCTTTTTGCACCAGCTCTCAGAGACGGAGCTCAACAGCTTTTTGCACCAGCTCTCAGAGACGGAGCTCAACAGCTTTTTGCACCGGCTCCGAGAGACGGATGCTCACCCACTCATTGCACCGGCTCTGAGAGACGGAGCTCAACAGCTTTTTGCACTGGCTCCGAGAGACGGATGCTCACCCACCCATTGCACCGGCTCTGAGAGACGGAGCTCAACAGCTTTTTGCACCGGCTCTGAGAGACGGATGCTCACCCACTCATTGGACCGGCTCTCAGAGACGGAGCTCAACAGCTTTTTGCACCGGCTCTGAGAGACGGATGCTCAACAGCTTTTTGCACCAGCTCTCAGAGACGGAGCTCAACAGCTTTTTGCACCAGCTCTGAGAGACGGATGCTCACCCACTCATTGCACCGGCTCTGAGAGACGGATGCTCACCCACTCATTGCACCGGCTCTGAGAGACGGATGCTCACCCACTCATTGGACCGGCTCTCAGAGACGGAGCTCAACAGCTTTTTGCACCGGCTCTGAGAGACGGAGCTCAACAGCTTTTTGCACCAGCTCTCAGAGACGGAGCTCAACAGCTTTTTGCACCGGCTCCGAGAGACGGATGCTCACCCACTCATTGCACCGGCTCTGAGAGACGGATGCTCACCCACTCATTGGACCGGCTCTCAGAGACGGAGCTCAACAGCTTTTTGCACCGGCTCTGAGAGACGGATGCTCACCCACTCATTGGACCGGCTCTGAGAGACGGATGCTCACCCACTCATTGCACCGGCTCTGAGAGACGGAGCTCAACAGCTTTTTGCACCGGCTCTGAGAGACGGATGCTCACCCACTCATTGGACCGGCTCTCAGAGACGGAGCTCAACAGCTTTTTGCACCGGCTCTGAGAGACGGAGCTCAACAGCTTTTTGCACCAGCTCTCAGAGACGGATGCTCACCCACCCATTGCACCGGCTCTGAGAGACGGAGCTCAACAGCTTTTTGCACCGGCTCTCAGGGATGGAGCTCAACAGCTTTTTGCACCGGCTCTGAGAGACGGATGCTCACCCACTCATTGGACCGGCTCTCAGAGACGGAGCTCAACAGCTTTTTGCACCAGCTCTCAGAGACGGAGCTCAACAGCTTTTTGCACCGGCTCCGAGAGACGGATGCTCACCCACTCATTGCACTGGCTCTGAGAGACGGATGCTCACCCACTCATTGGACCGGCTCTGAGAGACGGAGCTCAACAGCTTTTTGCACCGGCTCTGAGAGACGGATGCTCACCCACTCATTGGACCGGCTCTGAGAGACGCCAGCTCACCTATCCTTGGTGCCTGAGCTCTGGGCCTTGCTCATGCCTCCTGGGCCTGCATATGGTAAGGCCCCAACTTCCCTCGTGAAAGCCCCTTATTCCTATATCTCCTACCCTTGTGTAGGGCCTCCTACACCAACCCTCCTGAGTAGTGCCTTCTCCTCTCCTGTGCCCCTCCTCATGGTTCGAACTGCCTGAAGTCTACATGCCTGCACATAGTGGAGTCTGAAATTGAGGTTAAGGGCCCCTTATCCTTGATTTTGTGTACCCAGGCACTAGGCCTGTGTGCACCCCATAACACTCACTGATTGAAACACCTCACACAAGTCTCAAAGAGACAAATCCAGGCAACAAGATCATCAAAAGGCTGAGGGAAGCAGCAAATATTCACCTTGGAGAGTCCCCCTGGCTGTCTTCAAATTTCTCACCCTCCAGCCAGGGGGACTCTCCACAGGTCTGGAGTTGGGTGAGCTTTTTGGCGGCAAAAATTTTCACCCTGGAGAGTCCCCCTCTGGCTCAGTAAATTTGGACCGTCTTGAAATTCTCACCCTCCAGCCAGGGGGACTCTCCACAGGTCCAGAGTTGGGTGAGCTTTTTGGCGGCAAAAATTTTCACCCTGGAGAGTCCCCCTCTGGCTCAGTAAATTTGGACCGTCTTGAAATTCTCACCCTCCAGCCAGGGGGACTCTCCACAGGTCCAGAGTTAGGTGAGCTTTTTGGCGGCAAAAATTTTCACCCTGGAGAGTCCCCCTCTGGCTCAGTAAATTTGGACCGTCTTGAAATTCTCACCCTCCAGCCAGGGGGACTCTCCACAGGTCCAGAGTTAGGTGAGCTTTTTGGCGGCAAAAATTTTCACCCTGGAGAGTCCCCCTCTGGCTCAGTAAATTTGGACCGTCTTGAAATTCTCACCCTCCAGCCAGGGGGACTCTCCACAGGTCCAGAGTTAGGTGAGCTTTTTGGCAGCAAAAATTTTCACCCTGGAGAGTCCCCCTCTGGCTCAGTAAATTTGGACGTCTTGAAATTTCCCATCCTCCAGCCAGGGGGACTCTCCACAGGTCTGAAGTTGGGTGAGCTTTTTGGCGGCAAAAATTTTCACCCTGGAGAGTCCCCCTCTGGCTCAGTAAATTTGGACCGTCTTGAAATTCTCACCCTCCAGCCAGGGGGACTCTCCACAGGTCCAGAGTTAGGTGAGCTTTTTGGCGGCAAAAATTTTCACCCTGGAGAGTCCCCCTCTGGCTCAGTAAATTTGGACCGTCTTGAAATTCTCACCCTCCAGCCAGGGGGACTCTCCACAGGTCCAGAGTTAGGTGAGCTTTTTGGCGGCAAAAATTTTCACCCTGGAGAGTCCCCCTCTGGCTCAGTAAATTTGGACGTCTTGAAATTTCTCACCCTCCAGCCAGGGGGACTCTCCACAGGTTGGGAGTTAAGTGAGCTTTTTGACAGCAAAAATTTTCACCTTGGAGAGTCCCCCTTTAGCACTGCGACACTGGAGATTTGAGAGAGTCCTCCCAAGCATGTACCTTGCACCATCAACATGGATGACTCTGATACCCAATTTCAAGTTGCTCTCACAATGCCCGCTCACAGTGTGGAAGCTCTCCAAAGGAAGAGAGAGGCAAATCAAGTCAGGAATGCAGCACGGAGAGCCCAGCTGAGGGCAACAAGAAATCAAGCAGCTAGCATAGACCTAGAGCGGCAGCTCAGCATCAACAAGTCAATAGATCTGGTCCGCCTCACAAATATGCCACTTGTTACAGTCAACAACACTATGGGACACATCATTCTCAATGACAAGGATACCGGTGATGTGATACTACAGAGGATCCCTCCATCAAGCTACTACAAGAAACTCCAGCTTCAACAGAGCGCCAAGAAGGGCAAAGAACTCTGTGATCAGTACCTTGTCAAGAAGACATGTTGGGCAGCTAGACGGTCTGGAATGGCACACAAGATAAAGCTAAACAAGCGGAAGGCAGCAGAACATCACCTAGGTATTTGGCACACACAGGGAAAGGCATCTCTTGACTTTACAGCAGAGACTATGAACTACCGGTACAAGTCAGAAGCTCTGCATCTTCTTTGCTGGGCAAGAGATCATACAGGGCTGGTGATGAAGACAGCCGCTCCACTCATACACAAGAGCTTTCATCACAACATTGCTGGCCGTCACAATGGGAGTGCATGGCTGGCATCTATCTTTGGTGCAAGTTCACATCTACTGCATCCATGGTGGACTACAGTTGCCTTCTTCACTGGCTTTACTGGAGGAATCCACCGTGACCAAGCAGATTGTGTTCCTTCTTTCCTTTTCAACTTTGGCGCATCTGCCTGGATTGAATTTCCAGAGTTTGGTACCAGGATCCAGGTTCATCCGCTTGATCTGGTCATTATCAACTCACAACAATACTATCACAAGACATCACAGCTCTCAGACAGCAATGGGAACAGATGGGCCTTCAGTGGATTCTTCCGCAAGAGCATCTTCAACCGGGAGCCTATCTCACGGATAGCCAGCAGCTTGCTCAATACTCTTCTGTAATTTACAAAGACATCTATTCTGTTACAGGTTGCACACAGGCCTAGTGCCTGAGTATGCAAAATCAAGGATAAGGCCCCCTTAACCTCGATTTCAGACTCTACTGCATGCAGGCATGTAGACATCCAGCAATTCACACCAAGATGAAGGGCACAGGTGAAGAATGGGCATTAGCTCAGTAGGACTGGTGTAGGAGGCTCCACGCAGAGGGTAGGACATATAGGAATTAAGGGGTTATCACAAGGGGAGCTTGGGCCTTGCCATCTGCGGGTCCAGGAGGCATGAGCAGGCCTGGAGCTTGAGTACCAAGGATAGGGGTACTTAGGAGGCAAGGGTGATGGCTTACCATGAAGATGGGCTTGCCCTGGAGGTGAGATGCCTCCTCAAGCCAGGAGCACAAGGAGCAGGGATTACACAGGAGGTAGTGCCTATATATGTTGTGGTCTTCCTCATCACCAGATGAGTGGATCCTCATCCACTCTAGTCTTTACCATCTTTATCTATTAGTATCAGTCTCTCAAGCATCGTCACAATCACAATACAGGTAGTTGTGATTACTTTGTACAGTGTGCAAGCTCCAGGAGTTGAAGGAGCATCAAGAACAACAGGTCAGCACCATCACTGACCCTGCAACACCTACATCACAGATGGAACCTCAACTGCGGCCCTGGAACCTACACCAGTGCCTTACACAACAGCAGCAAGGGTCTTACACTTGCTCAACATGCTCCAACTAACAACTAGTGCACCCTTGGGAGTTGGAGGTGCCATTGTATTGCTCCAACAAATGTGCTGTGCAACCTCTGGACGGGGTGCCAACAGGGTTAACCGTTATTGAGTTTAAGGAGGCCTTAAACTCGATTTTGCCAAAATTGAGGATAAGGGCCTCTTAACCTTGATTTTGCACATGCATAGTCAGATCTGCATAGCCAAACTAGTCATCACACTTGATATTGGTCCCCAACTCTGACGTTAGAGTGGATTGTCCAAGCTGTACCCCATGTTTGAAATGACAGAGAGAAACTTGGCAGAGAAGCTTGACAAGCTCATCCAACTGGTGAGCAAGCAAACAGATCTATTCCTCAAGCATAGCAGGTTTGAGGAGTTGTACAATGCTGCCCTGCTATGGGACCCTAACATGCCATCACCACTACCTAGGCCTACAATTGAGGAGTCCCAAGCACAAGGTAATCAGGCCTACAGCAATGAGGACCTGTACTCCATGCCCATGGGGTCCAGGGTCCAGCATAAGCAGGCAGCCACTACTGAGCCAGAAGAAGGGACCCCTCCAGCAATGAACAACCTCAAGTATCCCTTTCTGAAGTTTGATGCTCATGATGTCAAGATGTTCCTCATTGAGGCCACAACCTGGCTGTGACACAACAGGGTAATGGACCACAAGACCATGATCAATTACACCGCAAGCCACATGGAAGGAACAGCGAGAGAGTGGTGGAAGGCCAAGCTTAGGACTGATAGGAATCAGCAGGGCTGGCTCTTCCACAATTGGGACTTCTTCACACTCAGGTTATGAGAACAGTACAGTTGTTGTAATGACAGGCAGGATGCCTACAACAAGCTACAAGGGCTCAAGATGGAAAGCGATGCCCCAGGAGCAGCTACATGCCATGTAGAGCGCTTTAGGGACCTGGAAAGCCAGGCCAACATTGATGACAACAAGCTCATTGTGTTCCTCTTCAGGAACAGCCTCACTCGCAGTCTTCAGGAGAAGTTCGAGAGGAACCCTCCAGAGGATCCCTGGAGCTGGTACAGGGAGGTCAAGGCCATCAACAAGAGTTGTATTGCCACCTACCCTGGTGCTCCTACTTGGAGTAAGCTGGACACAAGCCAGTGAGGCTCAAGCAGGCTGGGAGCTGGAACAGCCCCTGCAAGGACCACAGGAACCAGCAAAGGGGCCCCATGGCCCAGGGCTATGGGGGGCATGGTCACACCGGCCAGGCCTGCAACTATCGAAGGTCAACCAGGCAATCACATAGGGAGCAGGCCTCTACCCCCACACCTGGCCCAGAAGCTTCCAGTGACAGGCACCCCCACTACCTTTGGTAGCAGTGTCTGTCACATCTGTCAAGGAACTGGGCATTGGTCTTACAATTGCCCTAATAACAATGCTGGGACTGCATGACCCAAGCCCAGTGGTCCTCGAGTAGCAGTTCACCCAGTAGTGGAGAAGCTGCACGAGGAGCCCGATGACCTGGAGGACCAACCCCCACAGGAAGAGGAGTTGGACCTAGGCAAGTACAGACAGGAGCCTGAAGAGAGCCAAGGCAACCAGGGAAATGAGCATGGGGAGATGCAGTAATGGCCTGCCTCACCCTGGAACCTACCTTGCCATCCCAATGTATATACCAAGACTGTTGATACTGTTTCTCCACCAGCACTACTCAAGCGACAGTGCTTGAGCTCAAAGGCTCCATCAATGGCCACCAGGCTCGCATCCTTGCTGACACAGGTGCTGGACTGTCCATATTATCTCAAGAATTTGTTCAAAGACATCAAGTAACTACAAAAAACATAAAAACAAGGGAAGTACATGGTGTAACTGGCCACAAGCTTGCAATCAGCAGCAGTGCCAATGTAGCCATGGAAGTAGGGGGTCAGCCACTAGGTAACCTCAAAGTACCAGTGGCCCAGGCCTCAGACTACAATCTAATTCTGGGCTTTGACAAGTTCAAAAGGTGGAAACCAAGAATTGACTGGGATACTGGGCAAGTGGAATTCAAGTTGCATCTGGGAAATGCAAAACCAAGGATAAGGGTACTCTTAAACTCAATTTTGGCAACCACCCATGCCACACGGTCATGAATTCATCTCAGCTACTCAATTGATCAAGGCTGCATTGCATGATGGGCCCATTGGATTCATGCTACTGGAAGCCCCTCCCAGCTCATTACCAGTCTTTGGATTTGTGCCCACAGGCAATGCTCATGGTGTGGAAATGGAGGTAGAGCCTGAGGACCCAATGCAAATGGAGATACCAGCCCCATACAAGCACCTTGAAGGGGTCTTCTGTGAGGTAGAAGCTGACAAGCTGCCTCCTCATGCTGATCACAATTTGCACATTGAGCTGGTACCAGGAGGGAAGCCTCCTCAGGGCCCATTGTACCTCAAGGGACCCAAGGAGATGGCAGAGCTCAGGAAGTACCTTGAGGAGAACCTCGAGAAGGGCTTCATCAGGCCCTCCAAGAGCCCTGCATGATCACCAGTGCTCTTTGTACCCAAGAAGGATGGGGGCCTGTGTCTGTGTGTAGACTATTGGGGACTCAATGAGGTCACTGTCAAGAATTGCACCCCACTACCTCTCATTGAGGAGCAGTTGTTCCTACTCAGGCAGGCCACCATCTACACAAAGCTGGACCTCAAGGCAGCGTACAATCTGGTGCACATCGCTCTGGGAGACAAATGGAAGACAGCCTTTGGTACTCAACTGGGCCTCTAAGAGTATCTTGTGATGCTGTTTGGGCTAGCAAATGCTCCAGCTCAATTTCAGTTGCTAGTAAACCACATATATCATGATATCATTGGTATCTACATGGTGGTGTACCTTGATGACTTCCTCATCTTCAGTAACAGCAAGGAAGAGCATGTTGCACATGTGCAGGAGGTACTGAGGCGATTACAGGAGAACCAGCTGTTTGCAAAGCTGTCCAAGTGCACCTTCCACACTGATACTGTGGAGTTCCTGGGATATATCATCCAGCCAACTGGCATTGAGATGGACCCTGAGAAGGTGCAAGTGATCAAGGAGTGGCCCCTACCAGCAAGCATTCACAACATACAGTGCTTCCTGGGCTTCACAAACTTCTATTGAAGGTTCATTGCAAACTTTGTGAGGATCGCTAGGCCCCTGACCTCACTCATCAAGCCAGTAGAGAGGTTCAAGAAACTGCAGCTCAACAAGGAGGCCCAGGGGGCTTTCCACAAGCTGATAGGAGCCTTCACCACTGCAGGAGTCTTATGACATTTCCAATATGACAAACCTACACAATTGGAGACCAATGCAAGTGACTTTGCAATAGCAGGAGTGCTCAAGCAGGAGCACAAGCATAGGTGGCATCCCATTGCCTACTACTCAAGGAAGATGACCTTGGCAGATCACAACTATGAGATACATGATAAGGAGCTCCTCGCCATGGTTGCCTGTCTATGTCAGTGGTGCCACATGCTCACAGGCCTCCCATCTCAGCTGGTAATCCTCACTGACCATAAGGCCCTCAAGTACTTCAAGTCGCAATGACGGATCACAGGCAGACAAGTGAGATGGGCTGTGCTGCTAGCTGACTTCAATTTCGTGCTCCAATATCGGCCTGGAGACAAGGCCGGTGAGCCTGATGCCCTTACTCATTGACAGGACATGCAGCCCATGGGTGAGGAGGTGGAACATAATGTTTGGCAACTATTGCTGGCTAGGGTCTTCATGCCAGAAGCCAAAATCGAGTTTAAGGCCCCATTATCCTCAATTTCAGATGTGTACTGGCAATGCAACCATGGCTGAAATTGCAAATGGTTGACTTGAGCAGTTAGCTCGCACTTTCCAGCCCCTAGACCAGGAGCTCCTGGCAATGCATGAGGCCCAACCATTCAAGGACAAGGATGGCCTGTGGTACCATGAGGGAAGGCTAGTGATCCCTCAGGTCACTCTACCAGGCAAGCAAGGCCATGGAGACACGCAGGGAGCCACTCAAGTAAGGGAAGGCTCTCTATCAGTGGAGCACTTGTGATACATGGTCATGTCCCAATGCCATGATGGAGCTACTGCAGGCCATGGAGGAAGGGATGCTACCCTAGAGCTGGTACGATGCCATTACTGGTGGCCAGGTATGAGTGCCTGGGTAGCAGACTATGTAGCAAGCTGCCCCATGTGTGCTTGATACAAGACTCCTTGCCACAAGCCCTATGGCCTACTGCAGCCACTGTCCACCCCTGAGCAGCCCTGGGGCTCAATATCCATGGACTTTATTGAGGGCCTGCCCACATCCAACGGCTACAACTCCATTCTTGTCATAGTTGACCACCTCACAAAGCTAGCTGTCTTAGCACCTACATACAAGACAGCTACCTCCCAGGACACTGCAGAGCTGTTCAGGACCCATGTAATGAAGCAGTTTGGAGCCCTGGACCACATTGTCTCTGATAGAGGCTGACAGTTCATCTCAGTGACCTGGAAGAAGTTCACAGAGACCCTGCTCATCAAGCACTCACTCAGTACAGCTTACCACCCAAAGACTGATGGTCAGACAGAGAGGGTGAACCAAGTGGTAGAGCAGTACCTGCAAATGTATTGCAACTATGAACAGGATGATTGGGAGGGTCTGCTACCAATGGCAGAGTTTATGTACAACAATGCAGTGCACAGCAGCATAGGAGTGTCCCCCTTCTTTGCCTGCTATGGTTCGAACCCTAGGATGCACCCAGACCTACCAAAGCAGTAGGGGTGCTTGACCCAGCAAGGCAGGAGTTTTCACAAGGACAGCTGGAGCTCACACAGTACCTACAGGAGCAGATCAGGCAAGCTCAAGTTCATGCAGTCGAGCAATACAACTGCAAGCACACAGACATGGAGCTCAAGGTAGGTGACTTGGTGTACATTAACCATTGCAACTGGAAGACAAGAAGACCCAGCCCCAAGCTCAACACAAGGTTTGCAGGCCCATACCCCATCATTGAGAGGATAGGCAGATGGGCATATTGCCGGCTCTGAGAGATGCATGCTCAACTGCTTTTTGCACTGGCTCTGAGAGACGCATGCTCACCTGCTTTTTGCACCGGCTCTCAGAGACACCAACCCCCTAGCCACCAACCCCCAAGCCACCAATGTTCCAACCAGTCCCAAGCCTGCAACCACAGCAGAAGCAAGACAAGTGGCAACTCTTTCACCTTGCAGTCTCACAGGCAGAAACCCATCAGCTCAAAAAGGTGTTCAACTCCAAGTCCGGTCTACCAACCAGAGACACCAAAGTTCAGCTTCTAGATCCAACAATCATCACTGGTGAGGCAGTCACTCAGTTTGCCTACAGCAAGAATCAAATCTATGTCCGCAACATCACCTTGGAGGATGCTGACACAGGTAGAGTGTTCCTGCAGCGCTTTGGTCCACCAAGTCTCAGTGCTGCTGAAGCTATGCGGGAGTCTGCAGACCGTGGTGTGGAATTCTTCAAGGCAGTGAATGACAAGGCCAACTGCAAGAAGCACTCAGCTGCCACACGGCAGACTGAAGTGGAGTGGAACCTCAACCACTTTCACTTTGGTGCCTGGTATGATCTTCCAATGGTCAGCTTGGTTATCTCGGCAGAGACTCTTCAGTGTGGCAATGAGCAAGGCAAGCAGGCAGTAGCTGACTTCTGTGCATGGTTCAAGCTCTTTGCCGTCAAGAACATTCAGCCAGTGGTAGACGGAGAAGAATCAGGACTCTGTGATTCCTTCCGAGAAGAACTCAAGCAGAGGGCCAAAGTACACTTTCCCTGGGCACTGGAGCGGGTGGCTGGCCTGGATGTCTTGTGCCACAACCTCTACTCAACATTCTCACCATTCTTTGGTTTCTCTGGGACATCACATGTTGACAGCAAGGATGCAGATGTCTCTATTCTGGTCAACCTTGGACAGCATGCAATCTTGGAGCTGCGGGAGTACAACTGCCAGATTGTGTTGCAGCCGCTGGATATTGTATTTTTCCTGTCCAACTCTGTGTATCACCGGACACTCCAGCACCCAGCACACATTGCTGCAAGAAGCAAGCCAGAAGACCGGATGGCCATTGCATGTTTCTACCGGAAGGCTCTTATGGAGCGGCAGGAGCCCAAGAAGAAGAATGACATTCATTTGACGCAGCTGGCTACTGAAAAGCAGCATAGGCAAAAGCGGCAAAGGAGGCAGAGCTCTCACTGAGCAAAAGAGAGCTTATTGATGTGTTGATCTGTTTTTACCTGCACTCAGTCCCGACTATGTCTTGCCAATCCTAAGACAAAGAAGTCAAGTGATATGCTGAGATTGTGGGATGGAACTGGTCTGGTCAAGCTGGCTGGTGGGTGTGTGATTGAGGCTGAGGCACGGCAATCAAAAAATTGACCAGTGTGGACACGTCTGCATAGGGTGAAAATTTTTTCACCCGGCTGGATGTGTTGGGCCCTGGACATGTCAGACACTCACCAATATTTTTGAACTGGGTGCTGGACACGTCGGGCCTTCACCAACAATTTGCACTGGGTGCTGGACACATCAGACACTCACCAACAATTTGCACTGGGTGCTGGACACGTCAGACACTCACCAATATTTTCAACTGGGTGCTGGACATGTCAGATGCTCACCAATAATTTGCAGCGCCTCATTCAGCCCCCACAGTGATGAAGTGGGTGAAAAATGGGTGTATACATTTTTTCTTTCAATTTTTGGGTGAGACCCAGGCCCAGGGTCGCTTTTCAGGGTTGCTCCTGGGTAGAGGGACACTTCAGATGGGGTTGAGTGTGTTCCTGAGGTTCCCCGCATGTGAATGAGCTCATGTGTGCACTATGAGCTCATTTAATGAAGAATAATGACTTCATTTCATCAAGTCAATGAAAATCAGACTGATTAACCCACATTTCATTTCGTTTCATATTTATTTCATTAATGAGTTCATAATGAATTCATCAACCCATATGAGTTCATCAACCCATAGGAAATCATAAATCCATATGAGTTCATCAACGCATAGGAAATCATCAACCCATATGAGTTCATAATGAATTCATAAATCCATATGAGTTCATAAATCCATATGAGTTCATCAATGCATAGGAAATCATAAATCCATATGAGTTCATCAACCCATATGAGTTCATCAACCCATATGAATTCATCAACCCATATGAATTCGTAAATCCATATGAGTTCATCAACGCATATGAGTTCATAATGAATTCATCAACGCATAGGAAATCATCAACCCATATGAGTTCATAATGAATTCATAAGCGCATATGAGTTGATGAACCCGGTGGGTAGCCCAGGGAATTTGAAAGTGAATTTTCTCAGTAAGTAGAGGGCGAAGAAAAGATTGGAGGAGTGATTGTGAAAGCTGAAAGTGAGCTGTTTCGAATGGTGTTAACGTTAGAGATGTAGGGTTAGGGTTAGGGTTAGGGTTAGGGTTAGGGTTAGGGTTAGGGTTAGGGTTAGGGTTAGGGTTAGGGTTAGGGTTAGGGTTAGGGTTAGGGTTAGGGTTAGGGTTAGGGTTAGGGTTAGGGTTAGGGTTAGGGTTAGGGTTAGGGTTAGGGTTAGGGTTAGGGTTAGGTTAGGGTAGGGT
>JAAKGJ010000030.1:0-129132 GCA_020827535.1 Ustilago esculenta
CCTGCTCATATGCCTCCTAGGCCTGCATATGGCAAGGCCCCAGCTCCCCTTGTGAAAGCTCCTCATTTCCTATCCTTCCTATCCCTGTGTAAGGCCTCTTATGCCAGCCTTATGTTACAGAGCACACAGGTCCAGTGCCTGAGCACGTGAAATCGAGGATAAGGGCCCCTTAAACTCGATTTCGAGCTCTACTGTGCACAGGCACAAACCTTCAGTGGAGCACATCCTGACAAAAGGGGCACAGGCGAAGGGGCATTAGCTTGGTAAGAGCTGGTGTGGGAGGCCCCATGTAGGGGATAGGACATATAGGGATTAAGGGGTTTTCACGAGGAGAGCTGGGGCCTTGCCAGTTGCAGGTCCAGGAGGCCTGAGCAGGCCTGGCTCAAGTGCTGAAGATAGGGGCATGAGGAGGGCCCACCAAGTAGCAGAGCCTACCCTGGAGGTAGGTGCCTTGAGCCAGGAGCTCGAGGAGCATGGCCTACCACAGAGGTAGGCCTATATATGTCAAAGTCTTGTTCATCATCAGATGAGTGGATCCTCATCCACTCTAGTCTTTACCATCTTTATCTATTAGTATCAGTCTTTCAAGCATCGTCATGATCACAATACAGGTAGTTGCAATTACTTTGTACAGTGTGCGAGCTCCAGGAGTTGAAGGAGCATCAAGAACATCAGGTCAGCACCATCACTGACCCTGCGACACCTACATCGCAGGCAAACCTCAACATGGCCCTGGAACTTACACCAGTGCCTTACATAGCCATAGCGAGGGTTTTACACTCACTCAACACACTCCAATTGCCAACTAGTGCACCCTTGGGAGTTGGGTGTATAATCACAGTACTTCACTTGAACATGCTGCACAACCTCTGGATGGGGTGCCAACAGGGTTACTGATATTGAGTTTAAGGAGGCCTTAAACTCGATTTTGCTGAAATCGAGTATAAAGGGCCTCTTAACCTCAATTTTGCACATGCAGAATCAGATCTGCATAGCCAAACTAGTCATCACTCTTGATTTCAGCAGCCCCCAACCCTGACATTGGAGTGGATTGTCCAAGCTGTACCCCACATTTGAAATGATGGAGAGCAACTTGGCGGAGAAACTTGAGAAGCTCATCCAACTGGTGAGCAAGCAAATGAATCTACTCCTCAAGCATAGCAAGTTTGAGGAGTTGTATGATGCTGCCCTGCTATGGGACCCTAACATGCCATCCCCACTACCTAGGCCTACAATCTAGGAGCCCCAAGCACAAGGTAATCAGGCCTACAGCGACAAGGACCTGTACTCCACACCCACAGGGTCCAGGGTCCAGCATAAGCAGGCAGCCACTACCGAGCCAGAAGAAGGGACCCCTCCAATGAAGAATGACCTCAAGTATCCCTTTCTGAAGTTCGATGCTCGCAATGTTGAGATGTTCCACATCAAGGCCACAACCTGGCTGAAACACAACGGGGTAATGGACCACAAGACCATGATCAATTACACCATGAGCCACATGGAAGGAACAGTGAGAGAGTGGTGGAAGGCCAAGCTTAGGACTGATAGGAATCAGCAGGGCCAGCTCTTCCACAATTGGGACTTTTTCACACTCAGGTTATGAGAGCAGTACAGTCATTGTAATGACAGGCTGGACACCTACAACAAACTACAAGGGCTCAAGATGGAAAGCAATGCTCCGGGAGCAGCTACACACCATGTAGAGTGCTTTAGGGACCTGGAAAGCTGGGCCAACATTGATAACAATGAGCTCATTGTGTTCCTCTTCAGGAACAGCCTCACTTGCAGTCTCCAGGAGAAGTCCAAGAGGAACCCTCCAGAGGAACCCTGGAGCTGGTACAGGGAGGTCAAGGCCATCAACAAGAGTCATATTGCCACCTACCCTGGTGCTCCTACTTGGAGCAGGCTGGACACAGGCCAGTGAGGCTCAAGCAGGTTGGGAGCCAGGACAGCCCCTGCAAGGACCACGGGAACCAGTGAAGGGGCCCCATGGCCCAGGGCTATGGGAGGCATGGTCACACTGGCCAGGCCTGCAACTACCAAAGGTTGACCAGGCAATCACATGGGGAGTAGGCCTCTACCCCCACACCTTGCTCAGAAGCTCCCAGTGATGGGAACCCCCACTACCTTTGGTAGCAGTGTCTGTCACATCTGTCAGGGAACCAGGCATTGGTCTTACAATTGCCCTAATAAGAACACTGGAACCGCATGACCCAAGCCCAGTGGTCCTCGAGTAGCAGTTCACCCAGTAGTGGAGGGGCTGCATGAGGAGCCTGATGACCCGGAGGACCAACCCCCACAAGAAGAGGAGTTGGACCTAGGCAAGTACAGGCAGGAGCCTAAAGAGAACCAAGGTGACCAGGGAAATGAGCATGGGGAGATGCAGTGATGGCCTGCCTTGCCCTGGAATCTACCTTGCCATCCCAATGTTTATATCAAGACTGTCAATACTGTTTCTCCACCAGCACTACTCAAGGAATGGTGCTTGAGCTTGAAGGCTCCATCAATGGCCACCAGGCTTGCATCCTCACTGACACAGGCACTGGACTGTCCATATTTTCTCAAGAATTCATTCAAAGACATCAAGTAACTAAAAAAACCATAAAAACGAGGGAAGTACATGGTGTAACTGGCCACAAACTTGCAATCAGCAGCAGCACCAACATAGCCATGGAAGTGGGGGGTCAGCCACTAGGTAACCTCGAAGTACCAGTGGCCCAGGCCTCAGACTATGATCTAATTCTGGGCTTTGATGAGCTCAAAAGGTGGAAACCAAGAATCGACTGGGATACTGGGCAAGTGGAATTCAAGTTGCATCTGGGAAACATGAAACTGAGGATAAGGGTACTCTTAAACTCAATTTCGGCAACCACCCATGTTGCACAGTCATGAATTTGTCTTGGCTACTCAATTGATCAATGCTGCGTTGCATGATGGGCCCATTGGATTCATGCTACTGGAAACCCCTCCCAGCTCATTACCAGCCTTTGGATTTGTGCCCAGAGGCAACGATTGTGGTGTGGAAATGGAGGTAGAGCCTGAGGCCACAATGCAAATGGAGATACCAGCCCCATACAAGCACCTCAAAGGGGTCTTCTGTGAGGTAGAAGCTGACAAGCTGCCTCCTCATGCTGATCACAATTTGCACATTGAGCTGGTACCAGGAGGGAAGCCTCCTCAGGGCCTGTTGTACCTCAAGGGACCCAAGGAGATGGCAGAGCTCAGGAAGTATCTCAAAGAGAATCTCGAGAAGGGCTTCATCAGGCCCTCCAAGAGCCCTGTGCAATCACCAGTGCTCTTTGTACCCAAGAAGCATGGGGGCCTGCATCTGTGTGTAGACTATCAGGGACTCAATGAGGTCACTGTCAAGAATCGTGCTCCACTACCTCTCATCGAGGAGCAGTTGTTCCTACCCAGGCAGGCCACCATCTATATGAAGCTGGACCTCAAGGCAGCATACAATCTGGTGTGCATTGCTCCAGGAGACAAATGGAAGACAGCCTTTGGTACTCAACTGGGCCTCTACAAGTATCTTGTGATGCCATTTGGGCTAGCAAATGCTCCAGCTCAATTTCAGTCACTAGTAAACCACATATATCATGATATCATTGGTATCTATGTGGTGGTGTACCTTGATGACTTCCTCATCTTCAGTAACAGTGAGGAAGAGCATGTCGCACATGTGCAGGAGGTACTGAGGTGGTTACAGGAGAACTAGCTGTTTGCAAAGCTGTCCAAGTGCACCTTCCACACTGATACTGTGGAGTTCCTAGGAAACATCATCAAGCCAACTGGCATTGAGATGGACCCTGAGAAGGTGCAAGTGATCAAGGAGTGGCCCCTACCAGAAAGCATTCACAACATACAGCATATCCTGGGCTTTGCAAACTTCTATTGAAGGTTCATTGTGAACTTCGCAAGGATTGCTAGGCCCTTGACCTCACTTGTCAAGCCAGTAGAGAGGTTCAAGAAGCTGCAGCTCAACGAGGAGGCCCAGGGGACTTTCCACAAGCTGATAGGAGCCTTCACCACTGCAGGAGCCCTATGACATTTCCAATATGACAAACCTACATGATTGGAGACCGATGCAAGTGACTTTGCAATCACAGGAGTGCTCAAACAGGAGCACAAGCATAGGTGGCATCCCATCACCTACTACTCAAGGAAGATGACTTTGGCAGAATGCAACTATGAGATACATGATAAGGAGCTCCTCACTGTGGTTGCCTGTCTATGTCAGTGGTGCCACATGCTCACAGGCCTCCCATCTCAGCTGGTAATTCTCACCAACCATGAGGCTCTCAAGTACTTCAAGTCACAACAATGGATCATGGGCAGACAGGCAAGATGGACTGTGTTACTAGCTGATTTCGATTTTGTACTCCAATATCAGCCTGGAGACAAGGCCAGTGAGCCTGATGCCCTTACTTGACAACAGGACATGCAACCTGTGGGTGAGGAGGTGGAACACAATGTTTTGCAACTATTGCTGGCTAGGGTTTTCACGCCAGATGCTGAAATTGAGTTTAAGGTACCATTATCCTTGATTTCAGATGTGTACCGGCAATGCAACCATGGCTGAAATTGTGAATGGTCAACTCAAGCAGTTAGCTCGCACTTACCAGCCCCTGGACCAGGAGCTCCTGGCACTGCATGAGGCCCAACAGTTCGAGGACAAGGATGGCCTGTGGTACCACAATGGAAGGCTAGTAATCCCTTGGGTCACTCTACAAGGCAAGCAAGGCCGTGGAGACATGTGAGGAGCTGCACAAGTAAGGGAAGACTCCCTATTTGTGGAGCACTTGCAATACATGGTCATGTCACAATGCCACGATGGAGCCACTGTGGGCCATGGAGGAAGGGTTGCTACCCTAGAGCTGGTATGATGCCATTACTGGTGGCCAGGGATGAGCACCTGGGTAGCAGATTATGTAGTGAGCTGCCCTGTGTGCACTCAATACAAGTCTCCATGCCACAAGACCTATGGCCTACTGCAGCCACTGTCTACCCCTGAGCAGCCCTGGGGCTCAATATCCATGGATTTCATTGAGGGCCTGCCCACATCCAATGGGTACAACTCCATCCTCGTTGTAGTTGACTGCCTCACAAAGCTAGCTGTCTTAGTACCTACATACAAGACAGCTACCTCCCAGGACACCACAGAGCAGTTCAGGACCCATGTAATGAAGCGGTTTGGAGCCCCAGACCACATTGTCTCTGATAGAGGCTAGCAGTTCATCTCAGCAACCTGGAAGAAGTTCACAGAGGCCCTGCTCATTAAGCACTCACTCAGTACAGCTTACCACCCACAAACCGATGGTCAGACAGAGAGGGTGAACCAAGTGGTAGAGCAGTACCTGTGAATGTATTGCAACTATGAACAGGATGATTGGGAGGGTCTGCTACCAATGGCAGAGTTTGTGTACAACAACGCGGTGCACAGCAGCATAGGAGTATCCCCCTTCTTTGCCTGCTATGGGTGGAATCCTAGGATGCACCCAGACCTACCCCACACAGTAGGGGTGCTTGACCCAGCAAGACAAGAGTTTGCATGAGGACAGCCAGAGCTCACACAGTACCTACAGGAGCAGATCAGGCAAGCTCAAGCTCGTGTGGTGGAGCAATACAACTGCAAGCACACTGACATGGAGTTCAAGGTAGGCAACTTGGTGTACATTAACCGTTGCAACTGGAAGACAAGAAGACCCAGCCCCAAGCTCAACACAAGGTTTGCAGGCCCATACCCCATCATTGAGAGGGTAGGTAGATGGGCATATTGCCTGCAACTGCCACCTAAGCTCAGGGTGATGATGATGTGTTTCACATATCAATGCTGGAGAAAGCCAGGAGCAGTGCGCTACCAGGCCATACAGAACACCAAGTACAGCCCCAAATCCATGAGGAGGACCTCAACTTTGAGGTGGAGGCCATCATGGGCAATTGTGGTTGAGGAGCCAACCTTGAGTACAAGGTCCTGTGGAAGGGGTACCCAGAGGAGGCTGCCTCCTGGGAACCTCATGATCACCTCAAGTGCCCTAGCCTCATCCAGGAGTATGAGGAGTTGGTGGGGGGAGGTGCTAGGACAACTAACTAAGGAGGAGGCCTGGGTGATACAGAGCAGGAATAGCAAAAGCCTGGGAAATGCGAAATCAAGGATAAGGATGCGCTAAACTCATTTTCACTGAAATCGAGGATAAGGCCCTCTTAAACACAATTTCAGGGTGCACTTCACAGACAAAGGAATGAGGCGAAAGTTACTGTGACCAGCTCATGCCACACTCAGGCTTGTAGGGAGGGGAATGAAGTGTTGGGATTGCAATCAGGAAGGGTTTGGAAAACGGGAGAAAAAAGCTAGTAGTCCATGGCATACTCTGTGGACTGAGGAACAAAGAACTCAAGGTCAAGCTAAGGAGGAGGTAGAGGGGTGGAGGAAGAAGAGGGAGCAGGGGGAGGAGGAGCCAGGACTTCACCAATGGGGTCAGGAGGACCCCCAGCCATGGTGACAGACTCGTGAGGCTGGCACTCAGAGTACAATCACCAGCATTGGACCATGTACTGCACTAAGGCAGCCATGACAGGGCAAAGGAAGGTCGCCTCCACCTCCCACACCCAGCAAAGGGCAAAGTCCCAGTCCTCATGGCCACAAGGATCAAAGATGTGATCCTCATGGCAGACTTTGCCAAGACCACAACCATGGGCATGCACTAGATGGGCCTGCTTGACACCATGTTCACCCACTTGGAATCTCCAGGGTTCAGTGTCACCAGTGTAGCAATGACCAGGAAAGGCTTGCACAGTTCTGATGCACCCCACATGCCCAGACAAGTGGCAGTGTGCACCCTTGCTGGGCATGCAATTGTGTTCACCAAATGGGTTGGCAAAGGCGGAGGGAAAGCACCTGGACAGAGGAAAGAGGGTAAGAAAGAAAGAGTCAGCAAGGAAATGGCATATGTAAAGGAGACCTGGAGCACTTACGGGATGTCCAAGTGAGCGCAAGACAAACTGGGGCAGGGCATGGAGCCCTCTGTCAGTTGAAGCATCACCATGGCATTTAGGCAGTGAGCAGCAGGGGACCCGTGGTCCACAACCCATCACTGGGGGTACAGGCCCTGAGCCACCAGCAACAGGAGGATGGGAGCTGGCAGCTCAGAGCTCCATGAGGCCAACTCTGTGAAAGTGGGTGGCCTCACAGGAGGGGGAGGACCAGGAGAGTGGGGGGGGGGGGGGACCCAGGCAGCAACTCTGGGGTGAGGCGCTGCACCTCAGCCTTGTAAAGAGGGGTGGGGGCTCATAAGACCCCATCCAGCATGGCGTCCACAGTAGGAGGAGGAGGAAGAGGATGCTGGAGCTCCTCCTCCCATCGAGCCATTGCCTCTGCCGAGGACTCCCTAAAAGCGCCAGCGCCAGGAGCAGCAGGGGGCACTCAAGGCACAGTAGGCCCCACGACAAAGACATCCATCAACAGATCCTCAGGATCCAGATGATGGTGATCATTCAAAGGAGCAACCAAGCCCAAGGGTTGAGAGCCCCTGCCAACTGGGCCAGAGTTGGCAGGAGGGGGGGGAAGGAGAGCTGCCGGCAGAGGACAGTGCAGTTTGACAACTGGCCTCCATTGAGGAGGCTCTTGCACTGAAGGAACAGTGGCCAGGGAGGTAGGGGCCTTGAGGGTCCCCATAAGAAGAGGTAGGTGGGCCCCTAGCACCAGGGGTGGAGTATGAGGAGGCACCAGGGCCTCCTCGAGAGGTGAAGGAGGAGGAGAGGCCTCCTCCAGAAGGAAAAGGGCCCATAAGGGCCCTGAAGAGCCTGCCACAGGCGCCAGTGAAGACAAGGGGCCTGGAACAGGCACCAGAGGGGAGGGTGGTGCAGCAGCATGGCGGCCCTTGCAGGCCAAGTGCTGTGAAGAAGAATTAGATTGATGAGGCATGATGATGCAATCATCAAGGAGCAATGAGGAGGAGGTGGGAGGAAAATGCCACTGGTGACATCCAATTGTTGGTCTTGTAGGCCAGGCACAGGACTTCATTTGCCTTAACAAAGCTCAGCCTTGGAAGGGGGGGGAGTGTTACAGAGCACACACAGGTCTAGTGCCTGGGCATGCGAAATCGAGGATAAGGGCCCCTTAAACTCGATTTTGAGCTCTACCATGCACAGGAGTGTGGATCTCCAGGGGAGCACATCAAGGCAAGGGGGCACAGGCGAAGGAAGGGCATTAGCTCGATGAGGCCGGTGTAAGAAGCCCCAAGCAGGAGGTAGGACATATAGGAATTAAGGGTTTTCACGAGGAGAGCTGGGGCCTCGCCAGATGCAGGTCCAGGAGGCCTGAGCAGGCCCAGAGCTCAAGTGCTGAGGATAGGGGCACAAGGAGGGTTCACCAAGTAGCAGAGCCTACCCTGAAGGTAGGTACCTTGAGCCTGGAGCTCAAGGAGTATGGTCTACCCCAGTGGTAGGCCTATATATGTCAAGGTCTTGTCCATCATCAGACAAGTGGATCCTCAACCACTCTAGTCTTTACCATCTTTATCTATTAGTATCAGTTTTTCAAGCGTCATCACAATTGCAATACAGGTAGTTGCAATTACTTTGTACAGTGTGCGAGCTCCAGGAGTTGAAGGAGCACCAAGAACATCAGGTCAGCACCATCACTGACCCTGCGACACCTACATCACAGGCAGAACCTCAAGCATGGCCCTGGAACCTACACCAGTGCCTTACACAGCAACAGCGAGGGTCTTACACTCGCTCAATATGCTCCAATTACCAACTAGTGCACCCTTGGGAGTTGGAGGTGCCATCATATTGCTCCAAATGAACGTGCCGTGTGACCTCTGGATGGGGTGCCAACAGGGTTAACCAATATCAAGTTTAAGGAGGCCTTAAACTCGATTTTGCCAAAATCAAGGATAAGGGCCTCTTAACCTCGATTTCACACATGCGTAATCAGATCTCCATAGCTGGACTAGTCATCACACTCAATATCGGCCCCCAGCCATGACACCCCTATCCTCAGTACTTGAGCTCTGGGCCTGCTCAGGCCTCCTGGACCTGCATCTGGCGAGGCCCCAGCTCTCCTCGTGAAAACCCCTTAAATCCTAAATGTCCTACCTCCTACATGGAGCCTCCTACACCAGCCTTACTGAGCTAATGCCCCTTCCTTACCCATGCCCTTCATCCTGGTGTGTATTACCACATGTCGGCATGCCTGCATGCAGTAGAGCCCAAAATCAAGGTTAAGACCCTGTTTATCCTCAATTTTGCGTACCCAGGCACTAGGCCTGTGTGTGCCCCATAACACATGGTATCCAGCACTTCCTTGGCTTTGCAAACTTTTACAGGAGGTTCATTGCCAACTTTGTGAGGATCACCAAGCCCCTCATGTTGTTGTTCAAGCCTGTGGAGAGATTCAAGAAGCTACAGCTTGACAAGGAGGCAAAGGGGGCATTCCACAAGCTCATCAAGGCATTTACTACTGCAGGGGTCTTATGCCATTCCCAATATGACAAATCCACATGGTTGGAAACAAATGCAAGTGATTTTACCATTGCAGGAGTGCTCAAGCAGGAGCACAACCAATAATGGCACCCCATCACCTACTACTTGGGGAAGATGACCTCAGTGGAGTGCAACTACAAGATAAATGATAAGGAGCTGCTTGCATTAGTAGCCTGCCTGTGCCAATGGCAACATATGCTTGCAGGCCTCCCAAATCAGCTGGTGATCCTCACAGACCATGAGGCTCTCAAGTACTTCAAGTCACAACACTGGATCACAGACAGACAAGCTAGATGGGCAGTGCTATTAGCTGACTTTGACTTCATGCTCCAGTACAGGCCTGTTGACAAGGCTGGAGAGCCGAAAGAACTCACCTGCTGGCAGGATATGCAACCAGTGGGTGATGAGAAGGAACACAACATCTGGCAGCTCTTGTTGGCAAGTGTATTTGCATCAGAAGGCGAAATTAAGGATAAGGAGCCCTTATACTTGATTTTGACAATATCGAGGTTAGGGCCCCATTATCCTCAATTTCATACACACAACAGAAATCCTACCATGGCAGATAATGTGAATGGTGGCATCAAGCAACTTGCTTGCATTTTCCAGCTGCTGGACCAGGAGCTCATTGCCATACATGAGGCACAGCCATTCAAAGTCAAGGATGGTATGTGGTACCAGGAGGGCAGGCTAGTGATCCCACAAGTCAAGCTACCGGCTAGGCAAGGTAATAAGGATACAAGGAATACCTTGATTTTGAGGTTGAGGCTGTCATTGGGAAGTGCAGACAAGGCGCTAACCTCCAGTACAAGGTCCTATGGAGGGGCTACCCAGAGGAAGCTGCTTTATGTGAGCCCCACAACCACCTCAACTGCCCTAACCTCATCCAGGGGTATGAGGACTTGGTGGGGGGAGGTGCTTGTACAAACAACTAGGAGAAGGAGCTTGGTGCACAGGGAGCTGAAATTGATGAAGTCTAAAGGCAGCAAAATTGAGGATAGAGGTGCATTAAACTCGATCTTGCTGAAATCAAGGATAAGGGCCCCTTAAACTTGATTTCAGGACACACCTCGCCAGCCAGGTCATGGTACTCAAATAGAGTCAGCTCAATAGGCACACAAGCTCACACCAGAGGGGAGAGGGGAGGAGAACAGATACATTGCATAAAAGGATTAGTAGTCTGCAGCGTGTTCCAAAGACTGGGGGACAAAGAACTCAAGGTCGAGTTCAGGAGTAGGGGGAAGGTTGGACATGGGAGGAGGAGGCGGAGCAACTATAGTAGTGTGGGTGTTAGGAGGGCTGCCCGACAATGTAATAGACTCATGAGGCTGATGCTCCAAGTACAGCCGCCTCCGTTGAGTCATGTACTGCATGAGGGAATCCATGACCAGGCAAAGGTAATTCAGGCCCAGCTCCCAGATGTGGTGGAGGGCAAAGTCCCAATCCTTGTGGCTATGAGGATCAAGGACATGGTCCTCACAGTGGACCTCACCCAGGCTGGGACCATGAGAGCACACAAGGTGGGCTCTCTCCACCCTGTGCTCACCCACCTGGAAAAGCCATGGCTCTGCATCTCTGGTGTAGCACTTACCTGGGTAAGCATGCACTGTCCAGGAGCATCCAACATGGCCTGACAAGTGGCAATGGACACACTTGACCAGGACATGGCTGCATTCACCCAAGGGGTTGGTGAAAGAAGAAGGAAAGCATCAGGAAGGCAAGAAGAAAGGTCAGCAGGGGCTCAGGAATACTCAGGAAGGGGGATGTACTTATGGAATGTTGAGGCAAGCACAGTGCTCACAGGACCAACTAGGCCAGGGCATACAGCCCTTGGTTAGGTGTAGCATAACCAGAGTGTGTAATTGGTGAGCCGATGGGGAGCCTCGTTCTATCACTCACCAGTGGGGATAGAGTCCTTGCACCACCAGGAGCATCAGGATGGGAGTAGGAAGCTCCGAGCTCCACAATGCCAGTTTGGCAAAGATTGGGGGGCACATCAGAGGAGGAGGCAAGGGGGAGTGAGGGGCAGAACCAGGCAGCGACTCTGGCATGAAGTGCTGCATGGCTAGCTTGTAGGGTGGGGTAGGAGCTCATAGAACCCCATCCACTACAGTGTTACAGGGCATACACAGGCCTTGTGCCTGAGTACACAAAATCAAGGATAAAAGGGGTCTTATCCTTGGTTACAGCGAAATCGAGGATAGAGGGCCCTTAACCTTGATATCAGACTTTACTGCAGGCAGGCGCATAGACACAAGGCAAGCTGGACCAAGAGGAAGGGCACAGGTGTGGATAGGCACAAGCTCAATGGAGTTGGTGTAGGAGGGTGCACAAGGAGGCTAGTGTCTGGGTTGAGGCTGATATCAAATAAGCGATGTTGAGGTTCGGTTATCCAAATCCAAATATGCATGTGCAAGATCAAGGATAGATGGGGTCTTATCCTTGATTTGGGCGAAATCGAGTTTAAGGGCTCCTTAACCTCAATATTGGCTAACCCTGTTGGCACCTTGCTCAGAGGTTGTGCAGCATGTTCACTTGAAGTAATATGAGCACACACCCAACTACCAAGGGTGCACTAGTTGGCAATTGGAGCATGTTGAGCAAGTGTAAGGCACTTGTACTGATATATGAAGGCACTGGTGTAGGTTCAAGGGCCATTGTTGAGGTTCTGCCTGCAATGTAGGTGTTTCAGGGTCAGTGATGGTGCTGACCTGATGTTGCTAAGGCTCCTACAACTACTGGAGCTTGCACATGATACTAAGTAATCGCAACTACCTGTATTACAACCTGATATGACACTGAAAGACTGATACTAAATACTAAGGATGGTAAAGACTAGAGTGGATGTGGATCCACTCATCTGTTGATGAAGAAGAACATGACATATATAGGCATCACCTCCTGGGTAAGTCCTTCTCCTCAAGCCAGGAGCTTGAGGAGGCACCTTGCCTCCAGGGCATGCTCATCTACATAGCAAGGCATCCCCCTTGCCACCTAAGTTCCCCTATCCTCAGTTCTCGAGCTCTGGGCCTGCTTATGCCTCCTCGACCTGCAGATGGCAAGGCCCAAGGTCTCCTTGTGAAAACCCCTTATCTCCTATATCTCCTACCCCTCTGTAGGCCTCTTACACCAGCTCCACTGAGCTTGTGCCATTTCCACACCTGTGCCCTTCCTCTTTGTCCAGCTTGCCTTGTGCCTATGTGCCTGTGCATGGTAAAGACTGACATTGAGGTTAAGGGCCCCTTATCCTCGATTTGGACAAAATCGAGGTTAAGCCCCTGTTTATCCTCGATTTCGCATACCCAGGCACTAGGCCTGTGTACACCCTGTAACAGCTAGGAGACATAGGGGTAGGGGCCTTTCACGAGGAAAGCTGGGACCTCGCCATCTGCAGGCCAGGAGGCACCAGCTAGTCCGGAGCTCGAGTACCAGGAATAGGGGTACTCAGGGGGTGAGAAGGAGGGCTTGCTAGGTAGAAGAGCTTGCCCTGGAGGTGGGGTACCTCCTCATGCCAGGTGCTTGAGGAGTAAGGCTGACCCTGGAAGTAAGGCCTATATATGTCATGGTCTTCACCATCATCAGATGAGTGGATCCTCATCCACTCTAGTCTTTACCATCTTTATCAAGTCATTTCAGTCTTTCAGTACTCAGGTGTTTGTATCAGTCGCAATACAGGTAGTTGTGATGTAGTATCATTGTATGTGAGCTCCAGTAGTCATAGGAGCCTCAACAACATTGGGTCATCACCATCACTGGCCCTGTAACACCTACATCACAGGCAGAACCTCAACTGCAGTCCTGGAACCTACACCAGTGCCTTTACATAGCAGCACAAGTGTCTTACACTCACACAAACATGCTCAATTGCCAACTAGTGCACCCTTGGCATTGGGTGTGTACTTGTATTACTTCAAGTGAATGTGCTGCACAACCTCTGAGTGGGGTGCCAACAGGGTTAGCCAATATTGAGGTTAAGGAGCCCTTAAACTCGATTTCGCCCAAATCAAGGATAAGACCCCATCTATCCTTGATCTTGCACATGCATATTTGGATACCCGGTCCTCAACGTCAGTATACTCGAGATCAGCCTCAACCCTGACATATAGCATCAGTGGACGGTGGAGGGGACATGGGTTGCCTGAACTCCTCCTCCCATCAAGTCATAGCCTCTGCTGAGGTCTCCCTGAGAGCATGAGCTTAAGGAGCAGCTGGAGGCTCCAGGGGCACTGTGGGCCCTGCCACAAAGGCATCCACCAAGGGATCATCAGGATCCAGGTGGCAATGGTCACTCATAGGAGCAACCAGGCCAGAAGGTCGAGAGGCCCCCTGAGTTGGGCCAGAGCTAGGGGGTGGAGTGGGAAGGCTAGTAGCTACACCACAGTGGTGCAGCTTGACTACCAGCCTCTGTCAGGGAGGCTCCTCTGCCACACCAACAGGAACAGGCATGGCAGCAGTGGTGGAAGCCTCCAAGAGGGGCAAATGAGCTCCCAGAGCAAGAGGAGGTGTGTGAGGAGGCTCTATGACCTCCTCAGGCTGCAAGGGTGGTGGGGAGGCATCCTCCACAAGGAAGAGAGCCCACAAAGGCTCAGATGGGCCTGAAGTAGGTGCCAGTTGAGCCTCTGGGCTGCCAGGAGGGGGAGGAGCAGCAGCATGGTTTTAACATTGTGGGCCACACATTGTGAGGATGATCTAGATTGGCAAGGCATGATGCTGCAAGTGCCGGTGGGGGGTAAATGGGATGGTGTGGGTGGCTAATGCCACAGGTGGTGTTCCATTGAAGGTCTTATGGGTGTGGCACAGACTTCATTTGCCTCGACAGAGCTCAGCCTTGGAAGGGGGGGTAGTGTTACAGGGCATACACAGGCCTAGTGCCTGAGAACACGAAATCAAGGTAAAAGGGGGTCTTAACCTCGATTTCACCAAAATCAAGGAAAGAGGGCCCTTAACCACAATGTCAGACTTTACTGCATGTGGGTGCATAGACTCAAGGCAAGCTGGACCACAAGGAAGGACATAGGCATGGGAATGGTACAAGCTCAAAGAAGCTAGTGTAAGAGGCTGTGTGAGGATGTTAGGAGATCTAGGAGATGGGAGCTTTTCACAAGGAGAGCTTGGGCCTCACCTTTTGCAGGCCAGGAGGCATGAGTGGGCCCAGAGCTCAAGTACCAAGGATAGGGGTACATAGGAGGTGAGGAGGAGGGCTTGCTATTTAGACAAGCTTTCCCTGGAGGCAAGGTGCCTCCTCATGCCAGGAGCTTGAGGAGTGTGGCTTGCCCAGGAGGCAATTCCTATATATGTCATGGTTTTCTTCATCATCAGACAAGTGGATCCTCATCCACTCTCGTCTTTATCATTTTTACCAAATCATATCAGTCTTTTCAGTCTTTCAGGCATTCATATAGTCGCAATACAACTAGTTGCAACAAAGCAGTATTGTGTGCAAGCTCCAGGAGTTGTAGGAGCCTTAGCAACATCAGGTCAGCACCATCACTGACCCTGCGACACCTACATTGCAGGTGGAACCTCAACTGTGGCTCTGGAACCTACACCAGTGCCTCTACATAACAGTAGGAGGGTCTTACACCCTTGTAGATACACTCAAATACCAATTAGAGCACCCTTGGTACTGGGTGTGTATATTGTATTAGTCTAAGTGAACATGCTACATAACCTTTGGATGGGGTGCCAACAGGGCTGGCCAATATAAAGGTTAAGGAACCCTTAAACTCGATTTCACCCAAATCGTGGTTAAGACCCCGTTTATCCTCGTTTTTGAGGACATGTAATTGTACACCCAGTGATCAAGTTCAGTATACTCAATATCTGGCCTCAGCCTTCACACCAGTCGCCAGTAGGCCAGTAGGGGTCAACACAGGTGTATCCTGGCCCAGGACTGCCGGTGGCATGAGCACTCCAGCTTGTCCGGCAATACCGGAAGGCCGGCTTGGCAACTGCCTTGATGGTAGACCTTTGCCAATGCACCTAGCCCAAAAGCTCCCAGTGGCAGGTGCAGATACTACCTTTGGCACATATCTGCAAGGGTACAAGGCATTGGTTGTACAACTGCCCTAGTAAGAAGGCAGTGGCAGCCCCTCCTAGACCTAGTGGGCTGTGAGAGGCCACACACTCAGTGCTCAAAGAGCTATCTGAGGAACAGGAGGAGCAGGCCAAGGAGGAGCCTCCCCAAGAGGCATAGCTTGACCTTGGTGAGTACATGCAGGAGCCTGAGGGTGTGGAGCACCAATTCAACCAGGCAAACAAGCATGGGGAGATGCAGTGATGGCCTACATTGCCCTAGAGCCCTCCTTGCTATCCCAGTGCATACATCAAGGCTGGCAATACTGCTTCTCAACCACAACCAGCACTTCCAAGGCAGTGGTGCTTGAGCTCAAAGGCTAGGCCATCAAGCTTGCATACTTGCTGACACAGGCACTGGACTGTCCATATTGTCTCAGGAGTTTGTTCAATGACATCAAGTAACTACAAAAAAACATAAAAACAAGATTGGTGCATGGCATAACTGGGCATACATTCATTATAAACAGTAGCACCACTGTAGCTGTGGAGGTAGGAGGCCAGCCGCTGGGTAGCCTTAAGGTGCCAGTGGCCCAGGCCTCAGATTACAACCTAATCCTGTGCTTCAATGAGCTCAAGTGGTGGAAACCAAGGATTGACTGGGACATGGGTCAGGTGGAATTCAAGTTGTGTCCAGGAAATGTGAAATTGAGGTTAAAGGTACCCTTAAACTCGATTTTGCTGATATCGAGTTTAAGGCCACCTTTATTGGAAGAAGTGAACCAGCAATGGGGCTACTGCTACCAGTTCAGGGGTCCAGGGTGAAGGAAACAACTGATCAGCTTAAGGCAAGATGAGTAGCTATCTTGATTGTGCCTTCCCTATATTGGAGGGGCTTGTAGAGCTAAGTCTGAGGATATTTCAGCTTAGATACACTCTGTATGTAGAGGATATCAGAGGGTTGCAGTAGGGATCAAGGAGCAACTACCAACATAGGCAACTTGCTCTTGCAGGAGGAGAAAGAAGAAGAAGAGCAGACCTTGCTATGCAAGGATGTGGGAACTAGTTTGAATGACTTTCTGCAACTGTATCTACATGTGAGCTGTTGTATGTATATGTTTTCCTATGATGGCAACAACTTCTCAAGGTTGGCAATGTCATTGCTATATCAAAGGCATGGAACCTGTGTAGGACCTTGAAGAGTATGGAGCATCATTTGGAATCTTGAGTAGAGACAGTGAATGTTGGGAACTTATCATGTATGTGTGTTATCTTTCCCATCCCTATCATGGGGCAGTGTGACCCTATCTCTCCACCATATATGGTCCACATGCATCTGACACAAATTGTGTCTTAGAGATATCAGGCAGGGGTCCCCACAAATGTGGAGTGATAGCCAAAACTGGGTAAATATTCCCTATAACCAAGAGTGGGGTCCAGATATTGGAGTTTGCTTGACACAATATGGTCTTAACAGTGAGGAATTAATTTTGAGGAATATTGACACATGCCTAGTTGCCAGTGTTGGATTTCCACAATCTAATAGATCATCCTTAAGTTGAAAACACAAGTGACTGTATATTCCAACAGCCTTATCCTTGATTTCGGCAACCACTGGTGCCACACAGACACAAGTCCATCTTGGCTACTCAATTGATCAAGTCTGCATTGCATGACGGACCTATAGGATTCATGCTACTGGAAGCTCCACCAAGCTTGTTACCAGCCTTTGGCTTTGTGCCCACTGGCAACAATTGTGGTGTTGAGATTGAGGTGGAGCCAGAGGAGCCAGTGCAGAAGAAGATACTGGCTCCATACAAGCACCTTGAGGGGGTCTTCTGCAAGGTAGAAGCTGACAAGCACCCTCCCCATATGGATAATGACCTGCACATTGAGCTAGTACAAGGAGGAAAGCTGCTACAGGGGCCGTTATACCTCAAGGGACCTAAGGAGATGGCAGAGCTTAGGAAGTACCTTGAGGAGAAGCTCACAAAGGGCTTCATCAGGCCCTAAAAGAGCCCTGCATGCTCCCCAGTGCTCTTTGTACCAAAGAAGGATGGTGGCATGCATCTGTGTGTAGACTATTGTGGCCTCAACAAGGTCACAGTCAAGAATCACATGCTGTTACCCCTCATTGAGGAGCAGCTGTTCCTGCTCAGGCAGGCCATAATCTATATGAAGCTGGATCTCAAAGCAGCATACAACCTTGTGCACATTGCTACAGGAGATGAATGGGAGACAGATTTTGGTACCCAGCTGGGCTTATATGAGTACTTGGTCATGCCATTTGGGTTAGCCAATGCTCCGGCTCAATTCCAGTCATTGGTGAACTACATATATTGTGATTTCATTGGCATCTATATGGTGGTGGACCTCAATGACTTCTTCATCTTAAGTAACAGCAAGGAAGAGCATATACAACATGTGCAGGAGGTGCTATGGTGGTTGCAGGAACACAGGCTATTTGCAAGGTTATCCAAGTGCATCTTCCACACAGATATGGTGGAGTTCCAGGGATACATGATCAAGCCAACTGGCATTGAAATGGACCCTGATAAGGTGTGAGCAATTAAGGAATGGCCTATGTCATAAAGCATACATGATATTCAGTGCTTCCCAGGCTTTGCAAACTTATACAGGAGGTTCATTGCCTACTTTGCTAGGTTTGCCAAGCCTCTCACATTGTTGGTCAAGCCTGTAGAAAGGTTCAAGAAGCTACAGCTCAACAAGGAGGCAAAGGGGGCCTTCCATAAGCTCATTGAGTTGTTCACTAGGGCAGGTGTCCTTTGGCACTTTCAATATGACAAGCCTACACGGTTGGAGACAGATGCAAGCGATTTTGCTATTGCAGAAGTGTGTTACAGTGCATGCACAGGCCTAGAGTGTGAGTATGCAAAATCAAGGATAAAAGGGGTCTTAACCTTGATTTCAGTGAAATTGAGGATAGGGGGCCCTTAACCTCAATGTCAGACTCTACTGTGCACAGGCACATAGATGCAAGGCGAGTTAGGCCAAGAGGAAGGGCACAGGCATGGAGATGGCACACAATCACTGGAGCTGGTGTAAGAGGCTTGCACAAGGAGGTGGGAGACATAGGGGATAGGAGTTTTCACAAGGGAAGCTAGGGCCTCACCATCTGCAGGCCAGGAGGCATGTGCAGGTCCGGAGCTCGAATACCAAGGAAAGGGGTACTCAGGAGGCAAGGAGGAGGGCTCGCTATGTAGACAAGCTTGCACTGGAGGCGAGGTGCCTCTTCAAGCCAGGAGCTCGAGGGGTAGGGCTTGCCCAGGAGACGATGCCTGTATATGGTGTCATTCTTCATCATCAGTTGAGTGGTTCCTCATCCACTCTAGCCTTTACCATCTTTACCAAGTAGTTTCAGTCTTTTCAGTATTCAGTCATTGTAAGCAGTTGCAATACAGGTAGATGTGACTCATTAGTATTGTTTGTGAGCTCCAGTTGTTGTAGGAGCCTCAACAACAACAGGTCAGCACCATCACTGACCCTGCAACACCTACATCACAGGTGGAACCTAAACTGTGGCCCTGGAACCTACACCAGTGCCTCTACATATCAGTACAATTGTCTTACACTCTCACATACACACTCAACTACCAACCAGTGCACCCTTGGTATTAAGTGTGTACATCATATTAGTTACATGAACCTGCCATGTGACATCTGGATGGGGTGCCAACAGGGTTAGCTGATATCGAGGTTAAAGAGTCCTTATACTCGATTTCACCCAAATCGAGGTTAAGACCCCGTTTATCCTTGGTTTCACACACGTGTATTTGGACACTTGATCCTCAAAGCCAGTATACTCGATATCAGGCCTCCAACCCTGACAGAGTGCTCAAGTAGGAGCACAACCGATGATGGCACCCCATTGCCCACTACTCGAGAAAGATGGCCTTGGCAGAGCACAATTACAAGGTACATGATAAAGAGCTGCTTGCTGTGGTTGCCTGCCTGTGCCAATGGTGGCATATGCTTGCAGGTCTCCCAAGCCAGCTGGTTATCATCATGGGCCATGAGGCCTTCAAGTACTTTAAGTCTCAGCACTGGATCACAGGGGGGGAAGCCAGATGGCTGTACTACTGGCTGACTTTGATTTCATACTGCAATAAAGGCCTGGTGACAAGGCTGGAGAGCTTGATGCACTCACCTGCCAGCAGGACATGCAACCAGTGGGTGAGGAGAAGGAACACAATGTAAGGCAGCTCTTGCTGGCAAGGGTTTTCACACCAGAAGGTAAAATTGAGGATAAGGAGCCCTTATACTTGATTTTGGCAAAATCAAGGTTAAGGCCCTGTTATCCTCAATTTCAGACATGCAATGGAAATCCAACCATGGTGGATATAGCCACTGGTGGGATGGAGCAACTTGCTTGCATATTCCAGCCATTGGACCACGAGGTCTTTGGAATACATGAGGCACAGCCTTTCAAAGTCAAGGATGGTCTGTGGTACCAGGAAGGCAGGCTAGTGATCCCACAAGTCAAACTACCAGGCAGACAAGGGAATAAGGTGTTACTGGGCATACACAGGCCTAGTGCCTGAGTATGCGAAATCAAGGATAAAAGGGGTCTTAACCTCAATTTCAGCAAAATTGAGGATAGAGGGCCCTTAACCTCAATGTCAGACTTTACCATGCATGGGCATGTAGACACAAGGCCAGCTGGACCATGAGGGAGGGCACAGGCATGAGGATGGCACAAGCTCAGTGGAGCTGGTGTAAGAGGCCTACAGAGGGGTAGGAGATATAGGAGATAAGGGGTTTTCACAAGGAGACCTTGGTCCTCACCATCTGCAGGCCCAGGAGGCATGAGTGGGCCTGGAGCTGGAGTACTGAGGATAAGGGTACAAAGGAGGTGAGGAGGAGGGCTCGCTGGGTACACGAGCTTGCCCTGAGGGCGAGCGCCTTGAGCCAGGAGCTCAAGGAGCATGGCTTGCCCAGGATGAAGGCCCACATAGGTTGAAGTCTTTCTCATCATCAGACAAGTGGATCCTCATCCACTCTAGTCTTTACCTTCCTTATCAGTTAGTCTCAGTCTTTCAGTCATCATATAAGTCACAATACAGGTAGTTGAAACTCACCAGTATTGTGTGTAAGCTCCAGGAGTAGTAGGAGACTTAGTTATATTAGGTCAGCACCATCACTGACCCTGTGACACCTACATTGCAGGTGGAACCTCAACCACAGTCCTGGAACCTACACCAGTGCCTTACATAGTAGCAGCAAGGGTCTTACACTCACTAAACATGCTCCAATTGCCAACTATTGCACCCTTGGGAGTTGAGAGTGCCATCATATTACTCCAAGTGAATGTGCCATGCAACCTCTGGATGGGGTGCCAACAGGGTTAGCTGATATTGAGTTTAATGAGGCCTTAAACTCGATTTTGCCCAAATCGAGGATAAGGGCCTCTTAACCTTGATTTTACACATGTGTATCTGGATCTGCATAGCCGAACTGTGCCACACACTTGATATCCATCCCAACCCTGACAGTTTGGCTATACAGATCCAGATATGCATGTGCGAAATTGAGTTTAAGGCCTCCTTAAACTCGATATTGGTTAACCCTGTTGCCACCCTGTCCAGAGGTTGCATGGCATGTTCACTTAAGGTAATATGATGGCACTCCCAACTCCCAAGGGTGCACTAGTTGGCAATTGGAGCATTTTTAGTGAGTGTAAGACCCACACTACTGCTGTGTAGGGTACTGGTGTAGGTTCCAGGACTGTGGTTGAGGTTCTGCCTGCAATGTAGGTGTCACAGGGTCAGTGATGGTGCTGACCTGATGTTCCTGATGCTCCTTCAACTCCTGGAGCTTGCACACCATACAAAGTAATCACAACTACCTGTATTGTGATCGTGATGATGCTTGAGAGACTGATACTAACAGACAAAGATGGTAAAGACTAGAGTGGATGAGGATCCACTTGTCTGATGATGAACAAGACCTGGACATATATAGGCCTACCACTGGGGTAGGCCATGCTCCTCGAGCTCCTGGCTTGAGGCACCTGCCTCCAGGGCAGGCTCTGCGACTTAGTGAGCCCTCCTCCATGCCTCCTTGTGCCCCTATCCTCGGTACTTGAGCTCTGGGTCTGCTCAGGCCTCCTGGACCTGCAGATGGCAATGCCCCAGCTCTCCTTGTGAAAACCCCTTAATTTCTATATGTCCTACCCTCTGTGTGGTGCCTCCTACACTGGTCCTAATGAGCTAATGCCCCTCCTTCACCTGTGCCCCTTGTCCTGATGTGATTCACTGGGGGTTCATGTGCCTGCATGCAGTAGAGCTCAAAATTGAGTTTAAGAGGCCCTTATCCTCGATTTCGCATACTCAGGCACTAGGCCTGTGTGTGCCCCGTAACACTACCCCCCTTTCTAAGGCTGAGCTCCGTCAAGGCAAATGAAGTCCTGCGCACAGCCTACAATACCATCATTTGGATGCCACCAGTGGTGTTTTCCTCCCACCTCCTCTTCACTGCCCTCTGATGATTGCATCATCATGCCTTGTCATTCCAATTCCTCCTCACAGCGCTCGGCCCACAAGGGCCACCATGCTGCTGCACCTTCCTCTCCTCCAGTGCCTGCTTCAGGCCCTACATCCATCTCGGCACCTGTTGCAGGCCTTCTTTCTTCTTGAGGAGGCCTCCTCTCCTCCTCTACCTCTTGAGGAGCCCCTGGTGCCTCCTTGTACTCCACCCTTGGTACCAGGGGCCCACCTTCCTCTCTTGGCAGGGCCCCTCGAGGTCCCTACTTCCCCACCAGCTGCTCCTGCGGTGGAAGAGCCTCCTCAACAGAGGCTGGTGGTCAAGCTGCATCACCCTCAGTCAGCAGCTACCCCTTCCTCCCCTCTTGCCAGCTCTGGCCTAGCTGGCAGAGGCTCTCAACTTTTGGGCTTGGACACTCCCCTGAGTGACCATTGCCGCCTGGATCCTGGGGATCCATTGGCTGACATCTTTGTGGTGGGGCCTACTGTTCTGCTAGGGCCCCTGGCTGGTCCTGAAGCTCGTGCCTTCAGGGAGGCTTTGGCGGAGGCAAAGGCCCATTGAGAGGAGGAGCTTTGACACCCTCTTCCTCCTCCTCCAACCATGGACGCCATGGTGGATGGGGTCCTGTGCCCTTCCACCCCTGTCTTTGACACCACCTTGCAGCGTCTCAGGCCTGAGTCACTGCCCAGCTCTCCTCCTCAATCCCCAGGGCCTCCCCCACCAGTCTGGCCCCCTACCTTTTCTGAGCTTGCCTCCTGGAGTGCAGAGCTGCCAGCACCCATCCTCCTACTGCTTGTGGCTCAAAGCCTGTACCCTTGCTGGTGGGTGATTGAGTGAGGTTCCCCTGTGGCTTACTGGCTCCATGCCTTGGTAATGTTGCATCTGACTGAGGGTTGCATGCCCTGGCCTAGCTGGTTGTGCGAGTGCTGTGCTCACCTAGACATTCCATAAGTACTTCACCCCTGCCCCCTTGTAGCACTTGCCACCCTTACTGACCTACTCCTTTTCCACCAGCTGCTTCCCTTCTGCTTTTGTGAGCCCTTTCGGCACCTGCCTGCAAGTGCCTAGCAAGTGCTTGCACTGCCACTTGTCAGGGCACATCAGGTGCACACGCACTGTCTGCGCTTTCCCTGGAAAGTGGTACACTGGGGACACTGAGCCCTGGTGTTTCCAGGTAGGTGACCACAGGGTGGGAAGGGCCCACCTTGCCCTTGTTGGAATATACAGTCACTCGCGTTTTTCGACTTCGGAACGATTTGTTAGATTGTGAAGGTCCAACACAGGCAACCAGGACGCATCAATATTCCTCAAAAAGTATTTCAACACTGTCAGGCCACGACGCGTCAAGAAAAGTCCAATTCCGGACCTCCCACATCCGGCTATGGGATCTTACTTGCCTGATTCCAGCTATTAGCCCGCGACCATGGGGACCCAGGACCCACATCTCTGAAACACAATTTATGTCGGATGAGTATGGACCGAACACATTGACCAAGATAGGAACACACCCCTCCGTGATAGGGAAAGATAGTGTATATACGCAACCCCACACACACACACTCAAAGATAAGCCCCTGAAATACCTCACTGTCTCTACTTGAGGTTCCAAACAATGCTCCATACTCTCCAAGATTCAACACAGGTGTCATACCCTCGATATAGCAAAGATGTAGCCAACTTCGAGAAAGTATTGCCATCATAGGAAAACACATATATATATATACATCAACTCACTTGTAGATACAGTCGCAGAAAGTCATTCGAACTAGTTCCCACATCCTCACATAGCAAGGTCTGCCTTCTCCTCTTCTCCATCTCTCTTCCTCCTGCATGAGCCAAGTTGCCTACATTGTTAATTGCTCCTCGATTACTACTGCAACCCTCTGATATCCTCTATCTATGGAGTGTATCTAAGCTGAAACATCCTCAGACTTAGCTCTACAAGCCCCTCTGATATAGTGAAGGCACTGTCGAGATAGCTCCTCGCCTCTGTCTTAGCTGATCAGAGATTTCCCTCGGATCCCTGAACCGGCAATGGTAACCCATTACTGGTTCACCATTTTCCAATAGTCCTTCCCCATGGTCGTGGTCTGGGCAAGGTCTGCCACACGGACCACATTTTTGATCCTTGCAGGCATGAGGACTGGGACTTTGCCCTTTGTCGAGTGTGGGAACTTGACACCGACTGGTTGCACCTGGTAATGGCTGCCCTCATGCAGTACATGACCTGTTGCCATCACTTGTACTCTGAGCAGCAGCCTCATGAGTCCACAACCACTTTGGGGGGTCCTCCTGACCCTCTCAATGTTGTCCTGGCTCCTCCTCCTGCCCCCTCTTCTCCTACCGCTGTTCCTCCCCCTCCCAAACTCAACCTTGAGTTCTTCATCCCCCAGTCCATGGAGTATGCCATGGACTACTAACTTCCTTCTCATGCCTGTATGTCCTTGAACAAAATCCCTTAATTGCAATCCCACAATTGGTTCCCTTACTCCTGCAAGCCTGAGTGTGATGTGAGCTGGTCATGGTATCTTTGCCTCATTCTTGGTCTGTGAGGTGTGCTCTGAAATCGAGTTTAAGAGGGCCTTATCCTCTGTTTCAATGAAATTGAGTTTAGCACATCCTTATTCCCAATTTCGCAATTCCCAGGCTTTGCTATTCCAGCTCTGTATTGCCCAGGCCTCCTCCTTAGTTACTTGTGCTAGCACCTCACCCCACCAACTCCTCATACTCCTGGATGAGGTTTGGACACTCAAGGAGATCATGAGGTTCCCAGGAGGCAGCCTCCTCTGGGTACCCTTTCCACAGGACCTTGTACTCAAGGTTGGCTCTTCAACCACGTTTGCTGATGATGGCCTCTACCTCAAAGTTGAGGTCCTCCTTGTGGATTTGAGGCTGTACTTGGTGTTCCATACAGCCTGGTAGTGCACTGCTCCTGGCTTTCTCCAGCATCAATATGTGAAACACATCATGCACCCTGAGCTTGGGTGGCAGTTGCAGGTGATATGCCCATCTACCTACCCTCTCAATGATGGGGTACGGGCCTGCAAACCTTGTGTTGAGCTTGGGGCTGGGTCTTCTCGTCTTCCAGTTGCAATGGTTAATGTGCACCAAGTCTCCTACCTTGAGCTCCATGTCTGCATGCTTGTGGTTGTATTGCTCCACTGCACGTGCTTGAGCTTGCCTGATCTGGTCCTGTAGATACTGCATGAGCTCTGGCTGTCCTCATGCAAACTCTTTTCTTGCTGGGTTGAGCACCCCTACTGTGTGGGGTAGGTCTGGGTGCATCCTAGGGTTCCACCCATAGCAGGCAAAGAAGGGAGATACTCCAATACTGCTATGCATAGCATTGTTGTATACAAACTCCGCCATTGGTAGCAGGCCCTCCCAGTCATCCTGCTCATAGTTGCAATACATTTGCAGGTACTGCTCCACCACTTGGTTTACCCTCTCTGTCTGACCATCAGTTTGTGGATGTTAAGCCATACTGAGCAAGTGCTTGATGAGCAGGGCCTCTGTGAACTACTTCCAGGTCACTGAGATGAACTGTTGGCCTCTATCAGAGATGATGTGGTCCAGGGCTCCAAATTGCTTCATCACATGGGCCCTGAACAGCTCTGCAGTGTCCTGGGAGGTAGCTGTCTTGTATGTAGTTGCTAAGACAGCTAGCTTTGTGAGATGGTCAACTACAATGAGGATGGAGTTGTACCCATTGGATGTGGGCAGGCCCATGATGAAGTCCATGGATATTGAGCCCCAGGGCCACTCAGGGGTGGGCAGTGGCTGTAGGAAGCCATAGGGCTTGTGGTGTGGAGTCTTGTATCACGTGCACACAGGGTAACTTGCTACATAGTCTGCTACCCAGGCACTCATACCTGGCCACCAGTAGTGGTGTCATACCAGCTCCAGGGTGGCATCCCTACCTCTGTGGCCAGCAGTGGCTCCATCATGGCACTGTGACATGACCATGTATCTCAAGTGCTCCACCAAGAGGGAGCCTTCCCTTACTTGAGTGGCTCCTTGTGTGTCTCCATGGCCCTGCTTGCCTGGTAGCGTGACCCGAGGGATCACTAGCCTTCCCTCATGGTACCACAGGCTGTCCTTGTCTTTGAAAGGTTGGACCTCATGCATTGCCAGGAGCTCCTGATCCAGGGGCTGGAAGGTATGGGCTAGCTGCTCGAGTTGACCATCTGCAATTTCAGCCATGGTTGCATTGCCAGTACGCATCTGAAATCAAGGATAATGGGGCCTTATCCTCGATTTTGGCTCCTTATCCTCGATTTTGCTGAAATCGAGTATAAGGGCTCCTTATCCTCGATTTTGCTGAAATCGAGTATAAGGGCTCCTTATCCTCGATTTTGCTGAAATCGAGTATAAGGGCTCCTTATCCTCGATTTCGGCTTCTGACGCAAAGACCCTAGCCGGCAATAGTTGCCAAACATTGTGTTCTACCTCCTCGCCTACTGGCTGTTGGAACCATAGGGTCTGGATACCGCGAGGCAGCTATGGTCAGTCGGGGTCGGCCAGGCAGGAGAGGTTAGGAGCAACAGAACAGTACAGGAGGCCATCTGGGGTCTAGGGGTAGTGACGGGGTCTTATGAGCTGGGTGACGGTGCATTGCGGTGGTCAGGGCATGGCACTACTATTGCTTATACAGCAAAGAGAGTAATACATGTGATGGAGGTTGGTCGACAACCCCCATTGGGGGGCATGGGAAGGACTAGCATTGGTCGGGCCACCTAGCATCGGTCGGAGCTGGCACATGCTGCAGCGCAGCCAGCCCCTCTGTCTCTCGGCTGGGAGGGCACTGACCTCAGTGGGCACTGTGTTGGTCAGCTGTCCAGTCTGACATTACCCCCATGTCTGAGTTGCCTGTCCATGGGCGACAATGGCAATGGTTGGGGTGGTTGGGGCGGTGACACCCCTGTCACAGGGGGCAACCATCAGATGTGCACCTGCAGGATCATGCAGGTGTCACCCCTTTGATTGTCGTGTGTTGCTGCATTGATCTCTGCATACTGCTGGCTTCATATCGGTGGGGCTGCACATCTCTTGTGTGTGTGCATGGTGCTCCCACCATCTGAACCTTGTTCTGCACTTAACTGCTGCAAGACCACACAATGCTAAGACAGCTGCCGCAGCCTTGGGCTGTGTGCCAGCATCTAGGTGGGGAGCCCATACATTACTCCCATTTTGTCCACCATCATCCACCATGTTGCCCCCTCCCTTCTCTGCGACCTACCCCTTTGCATTGGGGCTATACCCCCCAGTCTCAATGCCCCTGGATGATGACGACACACATGACTGTGCCATGGATGTGGATGGTGGTAAGTGCCTTGGCATTGGTCAGTGTTTTTGGTCATGGCTTGGCACTGATGGTCGGCGCTTGCTTTTCCTGTGGTGCAGATACAACAATGACAATGATGGTGATGGTGGTGACAGCGGCGGTGGCACCCGCACCATTCATGGTGGACGGCATGAATTGCCACAGCTTGGGTAAGTTGCTCGCGCTGGGGGTCCTTGGTAATGGAAGGAGTGAACTGGTAATGTGTTACCATTGCTGGTTCAGGGATCCTGGGGAAGAAACCACTGATCAGCTAAGGCAGGGGTGAGTAGCTATCTCGACAGTGCCTTCCCTATATCAGAGGGGCTTGTAGAGCTAAGTCTGAGGATATTTCAGCTTAGATACACTCTGTATGTAGAGGATATCAGAGGTTTGCAGTAGTAATTGAGGAGCAACTACCAACATAGGCAACTTAGCTCACACAGGAGGAAGAGAGGTGGAGAAGAAGATAAGAGAGCAGACCTTGCTATGCGGGGATGTAGGAACTAGTTTGAATGACTTTCTGCAACTGTATCTACAAGTGAGTTGATGTATATATGTGTTTTCCTATGATGGCAATGCCTTCACAAATTTGGCTATGTCTTCGCTATATTGAGGGCATGATACCTGTGTCAAGCCTTGGAGAGTATGGAGCATCGTTTGGGATCTTGAGTAGAGACAGTGAATCATTATAGGAGCTCATCTTTGAGCGTATGTGTGTGTGTGTTTGCGTATATACACTGTCTTTCCCTATCACAGAGGAGTGTGTTCCTATCTTTGCCAGTATACAGTCCACACTCATCCAACACAAATTGTGTCTCAGAGATATGTGTCCAGGGTCCCTGCAATTGTAGAGTGATAGCCAAAACTGGGTAAATGTAGCCTGTAGCTGGATGTGGGGGGTTCGAGATTGGACTTTTCTTGATGTGTCATGGCCTAAAAACATTGAAATAATTTTTGAGGAATATTGACATGTCCTAGTTGCCTGTGTTGGACCTCCATGATCTAACAGATCATTCCGAAGTCGAAAACGCGAGTGACTGTATATTCCAACACTTGGGTCAGGTTGGTCGCTGACGGTTTTCTGTTGCCTCCATGTGTGGCAGACTGGACTGACCCTGCGCACTGCGCTCCCTCTGCGGTGGCTGGCTGGGACGACATGCCGTCTGCACCCTCCTCCGGTCTGTCATGGCCATGCTGTGCTGTGGCAGTGTGCTCCCACCCATACCAATGGGACACACCACTGCCCGAGGACCTGCCAGGGCCCGCCTGCCCCACTGCACCACATGGTGCCTCCTCCTCTGCATTGGCTGGTGCCTGGACTCCTGGACCGTGTGGCACCTCATCCTCTGTGTTGGCTGGTGCCCAAACTCCTGCACCACATGGCGCTTCCTCCTCTGTGTCTGCTGGTGCTTGAACCCCTGCGCTGGCTGGTGCTGTCATTGGTAAGTTGGATGGTTCCGGTCAAGGTATCTTGGGAGTGTTTGCTAACCCACCTGTCTCACTTCCCTTTTTGGTCTGCAGAGGTTGAGGATGATGGTGGCGATGACGTCGCAATGATGGATGCACCCATCGTCGAGAGAGTGCCCATTACACTTGCCAAATCCTTGTTGGCCCTGGTGCTGTCCTCAGCCGTGGCCTCCTCTGCTGCTGCCCCCACCACCCAGCTCATCATGTGGATGCCAGCTGCCTCCATGCCGGCAGCCACCCCTGGTGACATCAGCAACAAGCTGGCAATGCTGTAGGCTGGCAAGTGGGGTGACTGCTTTGCCTGCATCCAAGCAGGCAAAGATTGCATCTGTGTGCTGGGCAAGCCATGGTGCCAGCGTTGCACCAACACACACGGCATCCCATGTGATGTTGACGAGATGGGTAAGTTCTGTGCTGTGGGCCGTCCAACATCCTGGTAGTGCGACTGACCTCTCTTTTGCCTTGTTTCATTTGCTGGGCCTTAGTGCCTTGCATGGCCGGCGCAATGGGCCCATTGTGTATGTGGGTCTATGCGGCACTGCTCACTGACTGGCAGGCGAATCGGGTTGAGTGCTGTCAGCACCCCAACCCCAATGTCAAGCTGTCAGCCAAGATGGTCAGCAAGCTTCCTCTGGCAGAGGAGGAGCTCCATCAGGACATCAAGGCTGCTGGCAACGCCAGCTGCGAGCATGAGCAGGCCCATCACCGCGCCCGTGCCCGTCCCTATTGGAAGGAGTGAACCAGTAATGTGTTACCATTGCCAGTTCAGGGATCCTGGGGAAGCAACCACTGATCAGCTAAGGCAAAGGCAAGTAGCTATCTTGACAGTGCCTTCCCTATATCAGAGGGGCTTGTAGAGCTAAGTCTGAGGATATTTCAGCTTAGATACACTATGTATGTAGAGGATATCAGAGGGTTGCAGTAGTATTCAAGGAGCAACCACCAATGTAGGTAACTTAGCTCATGCAGGAGGAAGAGAGATGGAGAAGAAGAAAAGAAAGCAGACCTTGCTATGTGAGGATATGGGAACTAGTTCGAATGACTTTCAGCGACTGTATCTACAAGTGAGTCGATGTATATATGTGTTTTCCTATGATGGCAATGCCTTCTTGAAGTTGGCTATGTCTTCGCTATATCGAGGGCATGATACCTGTGTCAAGTCTTGGAGAGTATGGAGCATTGTTTGGGATCTTGAGTAAAGACAGTGAAACATTATGGATGCTTATCTTTGAGCACTTGTATGTGGTTGTGTATATATGCTATCTTTCCCTATCATGGAGGAGTGTGTTCCTATCTCTGCCAGTATATATGGCCCACACTCATCTGACACAAATTGTGTCTCAGAGATATGGGTCCAGGGTCCCTGCAATCATGGACCAATAGCCGAAATTGGGTAAATGCAATCCTGTAGCCAGATGTGGGGGTCCGAAATTCAAAATAATTTTGAGGAATTTTGACATGTTTTGGATGCCTGTGTTGGAGCTCCATGATCTAACAGATTGTTCCGAAGTCGAAAACGTGAGTGACTGTATATTCCAACAGTCCCAACTGCCCAGCCGAGATGGCCCAGGAGCATCGGTGCACCCGCGCCCAGACACATGGGCAGACGGCCGAGGCCCCGACAGACCTCGCATTGCTCAACGCCATCGTTGAGCATTCGCAGGTCCTGCTATTGGAAGGAGTGAACCAGTAATGTGTTACTGTTGCCGGTTCAGGGATTCTGGGGAAGAAACCACTGATCAGTTAAGGCAGGGGCAAGTAGCTATCTTGACAGTGCCTTCCCTAAATTGGAGGGGCTTGTAGAGCTAAGTCTGAGGATATTTCAGCTTAGATAAACTCCATAGATAGAGGATATCAGGAGGTTGCAGTAGTAATTGAGGAGCAACTACCAATGTAGGCAACTGGCTCATGCAGGAGGAAGAGAAAAGAAGAAGAGAAGAGCAGACCTTGCTATGCAAGGATGTAGGAACTAGTTCAAATGACTTCCAGCAACTGTATCTACAAGTGAGTCGATGTATATATATGTTTTCCTATGATGGCAATGCCTTCTCGAAGTTGGCTATGTCTTCACTGTATCAAGGGCATGATGCCTGTGTCGAGTCTTGGAGAGTATGGAGCATTGTTTGGGATCTTGAGTAGAGGCAGTGAAGCATTGTGGGAGCTTATCTTTGAGCATGTGTGTGGGGTTGCGTATGTTGGAATATACAGTCACTTGCGTTTTCGACCTTGGAACGATCTGTTAGATTGTGGAGGTCCAACACAGGCATCCAAGATGCATCAAAATTCCTCAAAATTATTTCGACATTCTTAGGCTACAATGTGTCAAGAAAAGTCCAATTTCAGACCCCCCACATCCGGCTATAGGCCTGCACTTACCCGATTTCAGCTATTGATCCACAACTGCGGGGACCCTGGACCCATATCTCTGAAACACAATTTGTGTTGGATGAGTATGGACTGTATATATTAACAAAGATAGGAACACACTCCTCTGTGATAAGGAAAGATAGCGTATATATGCAACCCCACACACATGCTCAAAGATAAGCTCCTGCAATGTTTCACTGCCTCTACTCAAGATCCCAAACAATGCTCCATACTCTCCAAGACTCGACACAGGCATCATGCCCTTGATACAGTGAAGACATAGCCAACTTCGAGAAGGCATTGCCATCATAGGAAAACACATATATATACATCGACTCGCTTGTAGATACAGTTGCAGAAAGTCATTCACACTAGTTCCCACATCCTCGCATAGCAAGGTCTGCTTTCTCCTCTTCTCCATCTCTCTTCCTCCTGTGTGAGCCAAGTTGCCTACATTGTTATTTGCTCCTTGATCACTACTGCAACCCTCTGATATCCTCTATTTACAGAGTGTATCTAAGCTGAAATATCCTCAGACTTAGCTCTACAAGCCCCTCTGATATAGGGAAGGCACTGTCAAGATAGCTACTCGCCCCTGCCTTAACTGATCAGTGGTTTCCCCAGGATCCCTGGACCGGCAATGGTAACACATTACTGGTTCACTCCTTCCAACAGGCCTGCCACTGGGCCTGTCAGCAGTTCAGCTGTCACTTGGTGGTGAAGTATTGTAGTGCCTGGTGGTCAGTGTGGATGATGAATGTTGTGGCCAACCCATGGAGGTAGTGCTGCCAGTGCGCACCTGCATCTATGACAGCAAGGAGTTCTTTGTCGTGGATTTCATAGTTGCACTCAGCCAGTATCATCTTCTGCAACCAGTAGGCAATTGGGTGAAGGGAGTGTGTGCAGGTGTTGGGGGCCATCGCGGGGTTGGCAGTGTTGGTGTCAGTGCAGGGGTGCCACTGCGACAGCACCATGGCAATGATGGTGTTGCTCACATTGGTCTCCAGCATGGTTGGGAGGTGGGGGGAGAAATGCCAGAGGATTAGGGTGTTTGTGAATGCGGCCTTAAGCCTGTTGAACATGTCTAGGGCTGCCGGCGGTAGCTCCACCTTGCCCGTTGCACCTCCCTTGAGCAGGTCAGTCAGGGGGGTGGTGTTGGAATATATGGTCACTCGCATTTTCGACTTTGGAATGATCTCTTAGATTGTGGAGCTCCAACACAGGCATCCAAGATGCATCAAAATTCCTCAAAATTATTTTGACATTGTTAGACCACGATGCATCAAGAAAAGTCCAATTTAGGACCCCCACATCTGGCCACAGGATCACATTTACCTGATTTCGGCTATTGGTCCATGATTGCAGGGACCCCAGACCCATATCTCTGAGACACAATTTGTGTTGGATGAGTGTGGGCCATATATACTGGCAGAGATAGGAACACACTCCTCTGTGATAGGGAAAGATAGTGTATATACACAACCACATACAAGTGCTCAAAGATAAGCTCCTATAATGTTTCACTGTCTCTACTCAAGATCCCAAATGATGCTCCATACTCTCCAAGACTTGACACAGGTATTGTGCCCTTGCTATATCAAAGGCATAGCCAACTTCGAGAAGGCATTGCCATCATAGGAAAACATATATATACATCGACTCACTTGTAGATACAGTTGCTGGAAGTCATTTGAACTAGTTCCTACATCCTTGCATAGCAAGGTCTGCTCTTCTCTTCTTCTTTTCTCTTCCTCCTGCATGAGCCAGTTGCCTATGTTGGTAGTTGCTCCTCGTTCACTACTGCAACCCTCTGATATCCTCTATTTATGGAGTGTATCTAAGCTGAAATATCCTCAGACTTAGCTCTACAAGCCCCTCTGATATAGGGAAGGCACTGTCAAGATAGCTACTTGCCCTTGACTTAGCTGATCAGTGGTTTCTTCCCCAGGATCCTTGAACTGGTAGCATTAACCCATTACCAGTTCACTCCTTCCAATAGTTTCTTCCCCAGGATCCCTGAACTGGCAATGGTAACCCATTACCGGTTCACTCCTTCCAATAAGGGGAAGGAGAGATGAGAGGTTGAGCAAGTTGTGGTCTCGCTAGTGTCCCACATGAATTCATGTGCTGCCATCTTGTCTGTGCATGTGCATGTACACATGTGCTGGTGCATAGGTCATGTGGCTGCACACTGAGCATTGAATGATGTGTCCTCAATTTTGTACACATTTCCAAAACTTTAATAATTATTACAGCACAAATCACACTTCACATGTGTGTGTCAATGGTAATCTAACAGCTTGAAGCACAACAAATTACATGATAAAGTATGTGTTGCAGGTGTGTGTCCATGTAGATCTAACAGCTTCAAATGTGATAAATAACACATTGTGTGTGTGGGGGAGTACAAATCTAACAGCTACATTTGTGATAAATTATGCATTGTGTGTGTCAATGGGAATCTAACAGCTCAAAAAGCAACATATTACAAGATAAATTACTTGTTTCATGTGTATTTCAATGGAAATCTAACAGCACCAAACCTGACAAATTACAAATTATGTGTGTGTTTGTGTGCTTAAATTTAACAGCTCAAAATGCAACAAATTACATGTTGCATGCACATGTGTGAGTGTGAATCTATTAGATTTAAACACTACAAATTACACATCCCATGCATGTGTGTGCAAGCACAAGTCTAACACCTTCAAATGCAACAAATTATGTGTTGTGTATGTGTGTCTCAATAGGGGTCTAACAGCTCAAAAAGCGATAAATTATCTGTTGTGTTTGTGTGTTTGAATGGGAACCTAACAGCTCAAAACACAACAAATTTTGCATTGTGTTTGTGTGTGTGAGCACAAATCTAATAGCTCCAAATGCAAGGGTCCCGTTGGAATTGTTGGAATACACAGTCACTCACTAATTTGACTATGGCAAAATCTGTTAGATCAAAATCTGTTAGATTGAGGAAATCCAACACTTAAAGCACAGCATGTCTCAAGGAAATTTTTCCCCCTGTTAAATTTTCCAATTTCAACAACTGGAAATTCCCTCATGCATCAAGACTAATGGAAGAAGTGAACTGGCAATGGGGCTACCACTACCAGTTCTTTGTCCAGAGGTGAAGGGAAACTGCTAGTCAGCTAAGGCAAAATGGTTAGCTATTCTGTCTGTGCCTTCTCTATATCAGAGGGGCTTATAGAGCTAAGTCTGAGGATAATTCAGCTTAGATACACTCCATATGTAGAGGAGATTGTTACAGGGTGTTACAGGGCGCACACAGGCCTAGTGCCAAAGTATGTGAAATCGAGGATAAGGGCCCCTTAACCTCGATTTTGGACTCTACCACATGCAGGCACGTGGGCTTCCAGCAAATCACACCAAGATGAGGGGCACAGGCAAGGAGGGGGCATTCACTCAGTAGGGCTGGTGTAGGAGGCTCCACACAGGGGTAGGACATATAGGAAATAAGGGGTTCATGAGGAGAGCTTGGGTGTTAGGACAGTAGGATCTGGAAACCACAAGTGGCTATGGTCAGTGGGTGTTGGTGGGAACAGAGTGGCCGTGGGCATGCTGGTCAATGGTAGAGTACTGTGGGAAGGGGTCAGTAGTATCAACTAGGTTGCTAATGAGCAAACTAAGTAATACATGTGATGAGGTTCCCCAGGAACCTTGCAGGGTGACAAGGGTGAGTATAAGGGTGCATGCTGGGGTGATCACAGGTGCTTCCCTGGAGGGTCACATGCAGGCAGGGAGTCTGTCAGTGGTCTGGGCACTTGCCTGGGCAGGGGCTTGGGCCCATTCACAGAGGGTCTAACACTTCCCCCCAGCAGAGCCCAGTGGTCTGCCATTGGGCATCAGTGGTCACCATGGGTTACTAACAGGATGTTACCACAGCAGGCATGGGGGGTCCTTGCCATGGGGAGTGCAGGGACAGTTGGGTGGATGGGTGGCCAGCCCCCAGGCATTGGCAACCATCATGGGCTGTGTGTGGGGCTTGGCCCAAGTTGGGAGACAAATGCTCTCATGGTGGGTAGCATGGGGGCTGTTGGGTGCTCTGGCTGCAGCAAGGACCCTGTTTCAATTGGGGAGCAGAGATGCACAGCAGGTGCTGCTCCACACTGGCTACCAGGGGTTGCAGACAATGCATTGTCCACTTGCAGCCATGACACACCATCTGCACAAAGGGTCACTACCTGCACCCTGCATGTGTCAGTCTGCTAATCAGGTGGAGGGCTCCATCCACAGGGCTTGCAACCCTGGGGGGTCCAGGGGATATAAGGACACCCACTCCAGCAATTCTTCCTCCCTTCCTTCCTCTCCCTCATCCAAAAATGTCTACCACCTCCAATGATGCTACTGGCAGGCCCCCCATGGTGGGGTCTGCCTATATTGAGGAAAATTTGATGGAGGATGGTAAGTGGCTCTGTGGGTGGATAGTCCAACTGGGGGAGTTCCTGCTGATATTGAGTTTTCTTTTGGTTTCCTCTTTCCCTTTCCACTGGAGAGTCAACAACAACAACATGGCAGGTGACTCCACAGGCAGTGGGGGGGAACTGGCAACAGTTCCTACACAGGCCCCCCAGACACCCTTTGGACCACAGTGGGTGGACAAGCGAGTGGCCACACTGGCTGCCAGGTGACAGGTAAGTACACTCATGGGTCTGGGAGTTGCGGAAAGTAGCTGACTCCTTGCCATTTGTTTTCCCCTTTTCTTTTTTGCTTCCCCCCCCCCCCCCCCCCCCCCCCCGGGTCGCAGGGTGAGCAAACCCCCAGGCTGTTTGTTTGGTCTGCCCTGTGGGGACTCCAACAGTCAACACTGTTGGAATATACAGTCACTTGCATTTTCGACTTCAGCACAATCTGTTAGATCATGGAGGTCCAACACAGGCAACTAGGATGCATCAATATCCCTCAAAATTAATTCCTCACTGTTAGACCATGTTGCATCAAGAAAAGTCCAATCTTGGGGACCCCATTCTTGGTTATAGGGAACATTTACCCAGTTTTGGCTATCACTCCACCATTGCAGTAACCCTGGAATTGTATCTCTGAGACAAACTTTGTGTCAGATGAGTGTGGGCCATAGTGAAAAGGTAGGGTCACACTCTTCTGTGATAAGGATTGGAAAGATAACATATACACATGATAAGTTCCTAACATTCACTGCCTCTACTCAAGATCCCAAACAATGCTCCATACTCTTCAAGTTCCTACACATGTTTCATGCCTTTGATATAGCAACAACATTGCCAACCTCAAAAAGTCATTGCCATCATAGGAAAACACATATATACATTGGCTCACATGTAGATACATTTGCAGAAAGTGATTCAAACTAGTTTGCACCTCCTTGCATAGCAAGGTCTGCTCTTCTTCTCCTTTTTCCCCTTGCAAGAGCAAGTTGCCTACATTGGTAGTTGCTCCTCAATCCCTACTGCAACCCACTGATATCCTCTACATATGGAGTGTATCTAGGCTGAAATACCCTCAGACTTAGCTCTACAAGCCCCTCCAATATAGGAAAGGTACAGTCAACATAGCTACTCAACTTACCTTTAGCTGATCAGTGGTTTTCTTTACCCCTGGACCCCAAACTGGTAGAGTTAGCCCCATTGCCAGTTCACTTCTTCCAATAGGTTATGAGCCCAAAGCCAGATTGATCTGCACACTCACATTGTTACAACACTGTTACAGAGTGCACACAGGTCTAGTGCCTGAGCACGCGAAATCAGGGCCCCTTAAACTCGATTTCAAGCTCTACTGTGTGCAGGCACATGGACCTCCAGGGGAGCACATCAAGGCAAGGGGGCACAGGTGAAGGAAGGGCATTAGCTTGATGAGGCCAATGTAGGAGGCCCCAAGCAGGAGGTAGGACATATAGGAACTATGGGTTTTCACGAGGAGAGCTGGGGCCTCGCCAGTTGCAGGTCCAGGAGGCCTGAGCAGGCCTGGAGCTCGAGTGCTGAAGATAGGGGCATGAGGAGGGTTCACCAAGTAGCAGAGCCTATCCTGGAGGTAGGTACCTTGAGCCAGGAGCTCGAGGACCATGGCCTACCCCAGAGGTAGGCCTATATATGTCAAAGTCTTGTTCATCATCAGACAAGTGGATCCTCATCCACTCTAGTCTTTACCATCTTTATCTATTAGTATCAGTTTCTCAAGCATTGTCACAATCACAATACAGGTAGTTGTGATTACTTTGTACAGTGTGCGAGCTCCAGGAGTTGAAGGAGCATCAAAAACATCAGGTCAGCACCATCCCTGACCCTGCAACACCTCCATCACAGGCGGAACCTCAACCGTGGCCCTGGAACCTACACCAGTGCCTTACACAACAGCAGCGAGGGTCTTACACTTGCTCAACACACTCCAACTAACAACTAGTGCATCCTTGGGAGTTGGAGGTGCCATCATATTTCTCCAATGAATGTGCCGTGCGACCTCTGGATGGGGTGCCAACAGGGTTAACTGATATCAAGTTTAAGGAGGCCTTAAACTCGATTTTGCCAAAATTGAGCATAAGGGCCTCTTAACCTCAATTTTGCACATGCATAATCAGATCTGCATAGCCAAACTAGTTGTCACACTTGATATTGGTCCCCAGCCCTTACATTAGAGTGGATCATCCAAGCTGTACCCCATGTTCAAAATGACAGAGAGCAACTTGGCGGAGAAGCTTGACAAGCTCATCCAACTGGTGAGCAAGCAAACAGATCTACTCCTCAAGCATAGCAGGTTTGAGGAGTTGTACAATGCTGCCCTGCTATGGGATCCCAACATGCCATCGCCACTACCCAGGCCTACAATTGAGGAGCCCCAAGCACAAGGAAATCAGGCCTACAGCAACAAGGACCTGTACTCCATGCCCATGGGGTCCAGGATCCAGCATAAGCAGGCAGCCACTACTGAGCCAGAAGAAGGGACCCCTCAAGCAAAGAATGACCTCAAGTATCCCTTTCCAAAGTTCAATGCTCACAATGTTGAGATGTTCCTCATTGAAGCCATGACCTGGCTGTGACACAACAGGGTAATGGACCACAAGACCATGATCAATTACACCACAAGCCATATGGAAGGCACAGTGCAAGAGTGGTGGAAAGCCAAGCTTCAGACTGACCAGAATCAGCAGGGCTGGCTCTTCCATGACAAAGATTTTTTCACACTCAGGTTATGAGAGCAGTACAGTCATTGTAATGACAGGCTGGATGCCTACAACAAGCTACAAGGCCTCAAGATGGAAAGCGATGCTCTGGGAGCAGCTACATGCCATGTAGAGCACTTTAGGGACCTGGAAAGCCAGGCCAACATTGATGACAACAAGCTCATTGTGTTCCTCTTCAGGAACAGCCTCACTTGCAGTCTCCAGGAGAAGTTCGAGAGGAACCCTCCAGAGGACCCCTGGAGCTGGTACAGGGAGGTTGAGGCCATCAACAAGAGTCATATTGCCACCTACCCTGGTGCTCCTACTTGGAGCAGGCTGGACATGGGCCAGTGAGGCATGAGCAGGCTGGGATCCAGGGCAGCCCCTGCACAGACCACAGGAACCAGCAAAGGGGCCCCATGGCCCAGGGCTACATGAGGCACAGTCACACAGGCCAGGCCCACAACTACAGAGGGTTGACCAGGTGATCGCATGGGTAGCAGGCCTCTACCCCCACACCTGGCCCAGAAGCTCCCAATGACAGGCACCCCCACTACCTTTGGTAGCAGTGTCTGTTGCATCTGTCAGGGAACCAGGCATTGGTCCTACAACTGTCCCAACAAGAATGTTGGAACTGCTCAACCCAAACCCAGTGGGCCTCGAGTAGCAGTTCACCCAGTAGTGGAGGAGCTGCATGAGGAGCCAGATGACCCAGAGGGCCAACCCCCACAGGAAGAGGAGTTGGACCTAGGCAAGTACAGGCAGGAGCCTGAAGAGAGCCAGGGCGATCAGGGAAATGAGCATGGGGAGACACAGTAATGGCCTGCCTCACCCTGGAACCTACCTCGCCATCCCAATGTATATATCAAGACTGTTGATACTGTTTCTCCACCAGTGCTACTCAAGCAACAGTGCTCAAGCTCAAAGGCTCCATCAATGGCCACCAGGCTCGCATCCTTGCTGACACAGGTGCTGGACTGTCCATATTATCTCAATAATTCATCCAAAGACATCAAGTAACTACAAAAAACATAAAAACAAGGGAAGTACATAGCATAACTGGCCACAAGCTCGCAATCAGCAGCAGTGCCAACATAGCCATGGAAGTAGGGGGTCAGCCACTGGGCAACCTCGAGGTACCAGTGGCCCAGGCCTCAGACTACGATCTAATTCTGGGCTTTGATGAGCTCAAAAGGTGGAAACCAAGAATTGACTGGGATACCAGGCAAGTGGAATTCAAGTCGCGTCCGGGAAATGCAAAACCGAGGATAAGGGTACCCTTAAACTCAGTTTTGGCAACCACCCGTGCCACACAGTCATGAATTTGTCTCGGCTACTCAATTGATCAAGGTGGCATTGCATGATGGGCCCATTGGATTCATGCTACTGGAAGCCCCTCCCAGCTCACTACCAGCCTTTGGATTCATGCCCACAGGCAATGATCATGGTGTGGAAATGGAGGTAGAGCCTGAGGCCCCACTGCAAATGGAGATACCAGCCCCATAGAAGCACCTCGAAGGTGTCTTCTGTGAGGTAGAAGCTGACAAGCTGCCTCCTCATGCTGATCATGACTTGCACATTGAGCTGGTACCAAGAGGGAAGCCTCCTCAGGGCCCATTGTACCTCGAGGGACCCAAGGAGATGACAGAGCTCAGGAAGTACCTTGAGGAAAACCTCAAGAAAGGCTTCATCAGGCCCTCCAAGAGTCCTGTGCAATCACCAGTGCTCTTTGTACCCAAGAAGGAAGGGGGCCTGTGTCTGTGTGTAGACTATCAAGGACTCAATGAGGTCACTGTCAAGAATCACGCTCCACTACCTCTCATCGAGGAGCAGTTGTTCCTACTCAGGCAGGCCACCATCTACACAAAGCTGGACCTCAAGGCAGCATACAATCTGGTGTGCATCACTCCAGGAGACGAATGGAAGACAGCCTTTGGTACTCAACTGGGCCTCTATGAGTATCTGGTGATGCTGTTTGGGCTGGCAAATGCACCAGCTCAATTCCAATCTCTGGTGAACCACATATATCATGATATCATTGGTATCTACATGGTGGTGTACCTTGATGATTTCCTCATCTTCAGTAATAGCAAGGAGGAGCATGTTGCACATGTACAGGAGGTGCTGAGATGGTTACAGGAGAACCGGCTATTTGCGAAGCTGTCCAAGTGCACTTTCCACACTGATACTGTGGAGTTCCTAGGATACATCATCAAGCCAACTGGCATTGAGATGGACCCTGAGAAGGTGTGAGTGATCAAGGAGTGGCCCCTACCAGCAAGCATTCATGACATACAGCACTTCCTGGGCTTTGCAAACTTCTATCAAAGGTTCATTGCAAACTTTGTGAGGATTGCTAGGCCCCTCACCTTGCTTGTCAAGCCAGTAGAGAGGTTCAAGAAACTGCAGCTCAATGAGGAGGCCCAGGGGGCTTTCCACAAGCTGATAGGAGCCTTCACCACTGCAGGAGTCTTACAACACTTCCAATATGACAAACCCACACAATTGGAGACCAATGCAAGTGACTTTGCCATTGCAGGAGTGCTCAAACAAGAGCATGAGCAAAGGTGGCATCCTATCGCCTACTACTCAAGGAAGATGACCTCAGCAGAGCGCAACTACGAGATACATGATAAGGAGCTCCTCACCGTAGTTGCCTGTCTATGTCAGTGGTGCCACATGCTCGCAGGCCTCTCATCTCAGCTGGTAATCCTCACCAACCATGAGGCTCTCAAGTACTTCAAGTTGCAACAATGGATCATGGGCAGACAAGTGAGATGGGCTGTGCTGCTAGCTGACTTCGATTTCATGCTCCAATATTGGCCTGGAGACAAGGCCAGTGAGCCTGATGCCCTTACTTGTTGACAGGACATGCAGCCCATGGGTGAGGAGGTGGAACATAATGTTTGGCAACTATTGCCAGCTAGGGTCTTCATGCCAGAAGCTGAAATTGAGTTTAAGGCCCAATTATCCTCAATTTCAGATGCGTACTGGCAATGCAACCATGGCTGAAATTGCAAATGGTCAACTTGAGCAGTAAGCTTGCACTTTCCAGCCCCTAGACCAGGAGCTCCTGGCAATGCATGAGGCCCAACCATTCAAGGACAAGGATGGCCTGTGGTACCACGAGGGGAGGCTAGTGATCCCTTGGGTCATTCTACCAGGCAAGCAAGGCCATGGAGACACACAGGGAGCCACTCAAGTAAAGGAAGGCTCTCTATCAGTGGAGCACTTGTGATACATGGCCATGTCCCAATGCCATGACGGAGCTACTGCAGGCCATGGAGGAAGGGATGCTACCCTAGAGCTGGTATGGTGCCATTACTGGTGGCCAGGGATGAGTGCCTGGGTAGCAGACTATGTAGCAAGCTGCCCCATGTGCGCTTGATACAAGACCCTACACCACAAGCCCTACAGCCTACTGCAGCCACTGTCCACCCCTGAGTGGCCCTGGGGGCTCAATATCCATGGACTTCATCAAGGGCCTGCCCACATCCAATGGCTATGACTCCATCCTCGTCATAGTTGACCACCTCATGAAGCTAGTGGTCTTAGTGCCTACATACAAGACAGCCACCTCCCAGGACACTGCAGAGCTGTTCAGGACCCATGTGATGAAGCAGTTTGGAGCCCCAGACCACATTGTCTCTGATAGGGGCTGGCAGTTCATCTCAGCAACCTGGAAGAAGTTCACAGAGACCCTGCTCATCAAGCACTCACTCAGTACAGCTTACCACCCACAAACTGATGGTCAGACAGAGAGGGTGAACCAAGTGGTAGAGCAGTACCTGCAAATGTATTGCAACTACAAGCAGGATGATTGGTAAGGCCTGTTACCAATGGCAGAGTTTGTGTACAACAACACAGTGCACAGCAGCATAGGAGTGTCCCCCTTCTTTGCCTGCTATGGGTGGAACCCTAGAATGCACCCGGACCTACCCCACACAGTATGGGTGCTAGACCCAGCAAGGCAGGAGTTTGCATGAGGACAGCCGGAGCTCACACAGTACCTACAGGAGCAGATCAGGCAAGCTCAAGCTCGCATGGTAGAGCAATACAACCGCAAGCACACAGACATGGAGCTCAAGGTAGGCAACTTGGTGTACATTAACTGTCACAACTGGAAGACAAGAAGACCCAGCCCCAAGCTTGACATGAGGTTTGCAGGCCCATACCCCATCATCAAGAGGGTATGTAGATGGGCATATTGCCTGCAATTGCCACCTAAGCTCAGGGTGCATGATGTGTTTCACATATTGATGTTGGAGAAAGCCAAGAGCAGTGCACTACCAGGCCATACGGAACACCAAGTACAGCCCCAAATCCATGGGGAGGATCTCGACTTCAAGGTGGAAGCCATTGTGGGCAAACATGGTCAAGGAGCCAACCTCGAGTACAAAGTCCTGTGGAAAGGGTACCCAGAGGATGCTGCCACCTGGGAACCTCATGATCACCTTGAGTGCCCCAGCCTCTTCCAGGAGTATGAGGAGTTGGTGGGGGGAGGTGCTAGCACAAGCAACTAAGGAGGAGGCCTGGGGGATATGGAGCTGGAATAGCAAAGCCTGGGAAATACGAAATCAAGGATAAGGATGCACTAAACTCAATTTCACCAAAACAGAGGATAAGAGCCTCTTAAACTCGATTTCACTGAAATTGAGGATAAGGCCCTCTTAAACTCAATTTCAAAGTGTGCCTCACAGACCAGGAATGAGGCAAAGATACTGTGACCAGCTCATGTCACACTCAGGCTCACACCAGCAGAGAATCAAGGGGTGGGATTGCAATTCTGGAAACTCAAAGACAGGGAGAAAAGCTAGTAGTCTGCAGTGTATTCTGCAGACTGGGGAACAAAGAACTCAAGGTCAAGCTCAGGAGGGGGTAGGGGGGTGGAGGAAGAAGAGGGAGCATGGGGAGGTGGAGCCAGGACGTCATTAAGGGGATCAGGGGGACCCCCCGAAGTGGTCACAGACTCGTGAGGCTGCCACTCGGAGTACAGACAATGGCGACAAGTCATGTACTGTATGAGGGCAGCCATGACCAGGTGCAACCAGTTGGCATCAAGCTCCCACACTTGACAAAGGGCAAAGTCCCAGTCCTTGTGCCCACAAGGATTGAAAATGCGGTCCTCACAGTGGACCTTGCCCAGACCACAACCTCAAGGAAGCACGAGGTGGGCCCTTTCCACCCTGTGGTCACCAACCTGGAATTGCCAGGGCTCAGCATCCCCAGTGTAACACTTTCCAGGGAAAGCTTGAACAGTGCAGATGCACCCAATGTGCCCTGACAAGTGGCAATGTGAGCACTTGCTAGGTACATGCAGGTGGGTACCAAATGGGCTTGCGAAAGCTGATGGGAAGCAGCTGTTAAAGGAAATGAGGAGGTTAGTAAGGGCAGTAGGCTACAAGGAAGCAGGGGATAGTACTTATGGAATGTCGAGGCGAGCACAGCGCTTGCAAGGCCAGCTGGGCCAAGGCATGCACCCTTCAGTCAGATGCAGCATTACCAAGGCATGGAGCCGGTAAGCCGCAGAGGAACCCAGCTCAACCACCCACCAGCAAGGATACAAGCCTCGAGCTACCAGCAGCAGGAGGATGGGTGCTGGCAGCTCTGCGCTCCAAGAAGCAAGCTCAGAGAAGGTGGGGGGGCGGGTCAAGGGTGGAGGCCCTGGGGACTGGGGAGGGGAACCAGGCAGTGACTCAGGCATGAGACACTGCACAGTGGTGTCGAAGATGGGGGTGGAAGGGTGTAGGATCCCATCCACCACAGCATCAGCGGTTGGAGGAGGAGGAAGAGGGCAACAAAGCTCCTCCTCCCAATGAGCTAGCACCTCCACAGAGGTCTCCCTGAAGGCACAAGCTTCAGGACCAGCAGAGGGCCCCAGTGGAATGGTAGGCCCTGCCACAAAGAAATCTGCCAATGGATCCCAAGGATCCAGACAGCCATGATTGCTCAAGGGAGCAACCAAGCCCATAGGTCGTGAGCTCCTGCCAGCTGGGCCAGAGCTGGCAAGAGGAGAAGAGGGGGCAGCTGTGGACTGAGGGCATTGCAGTCTGACCACCAGCCTCTGCTGAGGAGGCTCGTCCGCCACAGGGGCCGCGGGCGGGAGGGCAGGGGCCTCAAGGGGCCACGGCAGGAGAGGAAGGTGGGCCCCTAGGGCCAGAGGTGGGGTGTGAGGAGGCACCCTGGACTCCTCCAGAGGAGGAGGGGGAGAAGAAGCCTCCTCCAGCAGGAAGAGGGCCCATAAGGGCCCTGACAAGCCTGAAGCAGGTGCTGAAGAAGGGGGGGAGCCTGAAACAGGCTCTGGGAGCGAGGAAGGTGCAGCAGCGCTGCGGCCTTTACAGGCCAAGTACCATGAAGAGGCATTGGATTGATGAGGCATGGTGATGCAATTGCGGGGAAACAATGAGGAGGAGGTGGGAGGAAAAACGCCACTGGTGGCATCCAAATGTGGTCTTGTAGGCCAGGCGCAGGACTTCATTTGCCTTGATGGAGCTCAGCCTCAGAAGGGGGAGTAGTGTTACAGAGTACACACAGGACCAGTGCCTGAGCATGCGAATTCAAGGATAAAGGCCCCTTAAACTCGATTTCGAGCTCTACCACATGCAGGTGCGCAAACCCTCAGTGTAGCACATCCTGACAAAAGGGCACACATGAGGAAGGGGCATTAGCTCAGTAGGAGCTGGTGAAGGAGGCCTCACATAGAGGATAGGACATATAGGGATTAAGAGGCTTTCATGAGGAGAGCTGGGGCCTCGCCGGTTGCAGGTCCAGGAGGCCTGAGCAGGCCCGGAGCTTGCATGCCGAAGATAGGGGCATGAGGAGGGCTCAACAAGTAGTAGAGCCTACCCTGGAGGTAGGTACCTTGAGCCAGGAGCTCAAGGAACATGGCCTACCCCAGTGGTAGGCCTATATAGGTCCAGGTCTTGTTCATCATCAGACAAGTGGATCCTCATCCACTCTAGTCTTTGCCATCCTTATCTGTTAGTATCAGTCTTTCAAGCGTCGTTGCAATCACAATACAGGTAGTTGCAATTACTCTATACAGTGTGTGAGCTCCAGGAGTTGAAGGAGCATCAAGAACATCAGGTCAGCACCATCACTGACCCTGCAACACCTACATTGCAGGCAAAACCTCAACTGTGGCCCTGGGACCTACACCAGTGCCCTAAACATCAGTAGCGAGGGTCTTACACTCACTCAACATGCTCCAACTAACAACTAGTGCACCCTTGGGAGTTGGAGGTGCCATTGTATTGCTCCAACAAATGTGCCATGCAACCTCTGGACAGGGTGCCAACAGGGTTAACCAATATTGAGTTTAAGGAGGCCTTAAACTCGATTTCACACATGCGTAGACAGATCTGCATATCCAAACCAGTTGTCACACTCAATATTGGTCCCCAACCCTGACAACATTTACCCAGCTTCGGCTATTACTCCACAATTCGGGGACCCCAGACCCATATCTCTGAGACACAATTTGTGTCAGATGAGTGTGGACCATATATATTGGCCAAGATAGGAACACACTCCTCCATGATAGGGAAAGATAGCATATATATGCAACATACACATGCTCAAGATAAGCTCCCATATTGATTCACTGTCTCGACTGAAGATCCCAAACAATGCTCCATACTCTTCAGGACTCTACACAGGTATCATGCCCTCGATATAGTGAAGACATAGCCAACTTCGAGAAGGCATTGCCATCATAGGAAAACACATAAATATACATCAACTCTCATGTAGATACAGTTGTAAAAAGACATTCAAACTAGTTCCTACATCCTTGCATAGCAAGGTCTGCTCTTCTCTTCTCTTCTTCTTCTTCTCTCCTCCTCCTGTGTGAGCAAGTTGCCTATGTTGGTAGTTGCTTCTCAATCACTACTGCAACCTCTGATATCCTCTACATACAGAGTGTATCTAGGCTGAAATATCCTCAGACTTAGCTCTACAAGCCCCTCCAATATAGGGATGGCACTGTTGAGATAGCTACTCACCTTTGCCTTAGCTGATCAGTGGTTTCTTCCCCAGGATCCCTGAACTGGCAGTGGTAACCCCATTACTGGTTCACTCCTTCCAATAATCCTCTGTTTGGGTGAAATCGAGTTTAGCGGGTCCTTATCCTCGATTTCGCATTTCTCAGGCTTCGCTATCTCCAGCTCTGTATGCACCCAGGCCTCCTCTTTAGTTGCTTGTGTTAACACCTCTCCCCACTGATTCCTCATACTCCTGGATGAGGCTAGGGCACTTGAGGTGATCATGAGGTTCCCAGGACACAGCCTCCTCTGGGTACCCCTTCCACAGGACCTTGTATTTGAGGTTTGCCCCTTGACCATGCCTGCCCATGATGGCCTCTACCTCAAAGTCAAGATCCTCCTCATGGATTTGGGGCTGTATCTGGTGTTTCATACAGCCTGGTAGTGCACTGCTCCTGACTTTCTCCAACATCAATATATGGAATACATTGTGCACCCTGAGCTTGGGTGGAAGTTGTAGGTGATATTCTCGTCAATCTACCCTCTTGATGACGGGATACGGGCCTGTGAACCTTGTATCGAGTTTAGGGCTGGGTCTTCTTGCCTTCCAGTTGCAATGGTTAATGTACACCAAGTCTCCTACCTTTAGCTCCATGTCCGTGTGCTTGTGGTTGTATTGCTCTACTGCACAAGCTTGAGCTTGCCTGATCTGCTCCTGTAGGTATTGGTTGAGCTCTGGCTGTCCTCATGCAAACTCCTGCCTTGCTGGGTCTAGCACCCCTACTGTGTGGGGTAGGTCCAGGTGCATTCTAGGGTTCCACCTGTAGGAGGCAAAGGGGGATACTCCTATGCTGCTATGCACTGCATTGTTGTACACAAACTCTGCCATTGGTAGCAAACCCTCCCAATCGTCCTGCTCATAGTTGCAATACATTTGCAGGTACTGCTCCACCACTTGGTGCACCCTCTCTGTCTGACCATCAGTTTGTGGATGGTAAGCCATACTGAGCAGGTGCTTGATGAGCAGAGCCTCTGTGAACTTCTTCCAAGTTGCTGAGATGAACTGCTCACCTCTGTCAGAGACAATGTGGTCTGGGGCTCCAAACTGCTTCATCACATGGGTCCTGAACAGCTCTGCAGTGTCCTGAGAGGTGGCTGTCTTGTATGTGGGAGCTAGGACAGCTAACTTTGTGAGATGTTCAATCACAACAAGTATGGAGTTGTACCCATTGGATGTGGGCAGGCCCTTGATGAAGTCCATGGATATGGAGCCCCAGGGCCACTCAGGAGTGGACAGTGGCTGCAGTAGGCCATAGGGCTTGTGGCATGGAGTCTTGTATCAAGTGCATACAGGGCAGCTTGCTACATAGTCTGCTACCCAGGCACTCATTCCTGGACACCACTTGTGGTGTCTTACCTGCTCTAGGGTGGTGTCCCTGCCTCCGTGGCCAGCAGTAGCTCCATCATGACATTGTGACATGACCATGTATCACAGGTGCTCCACAGAGTGGGAGCCTTCCCTCACCTGAGCTGCTCCTCGCGTGTTGCCACAGCCCTGTCTGCCTGGTAGTATGACCCAAGGAATCACCTGCCTTCCTTCATGGTGCCACAGGCCATCCTTGTCCTTGAAAGGTTGGTCCTTATGCATTGTCATGACCTCCTGGTCCAGGGGCTGGAAGGTGCAAGCTAGCTGCTTGAGGCAACCATTTGCAATTTCTGTCATGGTTGTATTGCTGGCACACATCTGAAATCGAGTATAAGGGCTCCTTATCTTCAATTTCGGCTTCTGACACAAAAACTCTAGCTGGCAAAAGTTGCTGAACATTGTGTTCCACCTCTTCACCTATGGGCTGCATATCCTGTTGCCGAGTAAGGGCATCAGGCTTGCCAGCCTTGTCTCCAGGCCAATATTGGAGTACAAAGTCAAAGTCTGCTAGCAATACAGCCCATCTCACTTGCCTGCCCATGATCCAACATTGCCACTTGAAGTACTTGAGGGCCTCCTGATCTGTGAGGATTACCAACTGAGATGGGAGGCCTGCAAGCATGTGATGCCACTGACATAGGCAGGCAACTATGGTGAGCAGCTCCTTATCATGTATCTCATAGTTGCACTCTGCCAACATCATCTTCCTTGAGTAGTAGGCAATGGGGTGCCTTCTATGCTCTTGCTCTTGCTTGAGCACTCCTGCAATTGCAAAGTCACTTGCATCCATCTCCAACTATGTGGGCATGTTGTATTGGAAGTGTTGTAAGACCCCTGTCAAGGTGAAGGCTTTGATCAGTTTGTAGAAAGCCCCCTGGGCCTCCTCATTGAGCTGTAGTTTCTTGAACCTCTCCACTGGCTTGATCAGCAATGTCAGGGGCCTAGTGATCCTAGCAAAGTTTGTGATGAACTTTTGATAGAAGTTTGCAAACCCCAGGAAACACTGTATGTCATGAATGCTTGCTGGTAGGGGCCATTCCTTCATCACTTGTACCTTCTTGGGGTCCATCTCAATGCCAGTTGGCTTGATGATGTACCCTAGGAATTCCACAGTATTGGTGTGGAAAGTGCACTTGGACAGCTTTGCAAATAGCCGGTTCTCCTGTAACCATCTCAGCACCTCCTGTACATGTGCAACATGCTCCTCCTTGCTATTACTGAAGATGAGGAAATCATCAAGGTACACCACCATGTAGATACCAATGATATCATGATATATGTGGTTCACCAGAGATTGGAATTGAGCTGGTGCATTTGCCAGCCCAAACAGCATCACCAGATACTCATAGAGGCCTAGTTGAGTACCAAAGGCTGTCTTCCATTCGTCTCCTGGAGTGATGCACACCAGATTGTATGCTGCCTTGAGGTCCAGCTTTGTGTAGATGGTGGCCTGCCAGAGTAGGAACAGCTGCTCCTCAATGAGCAGCAGTGGAGCACAATTCTTGACTGTGACCTTGTTGAGCCCTCAATAGTCTACACACAGTCATAGGCCTCCATCCTTCTTTGGTACAAAGAGCACTGGTGAGCACACAGGGCTCTTTGAGGGCCTGATGAAGCCCTTCTCAAGGTTCTCCTCAAGGTACTTCCTAAGCTCTGCCATCTCCTTGGGTCCCTTGAGGTACAACAGGCCCTGAAGGGTTTTCCCTCCTGGTACCAGCTCAATGTGCCGGTCATGATCAGCATGAGGGGGCAGCTTATCAGCTTCTACCTCACAAAATACCCCTTTGAGGTGCTTATATGGAGCTGGAACTTCCCTTTGGGTTGGTGTCTTGGGCTCCACCTCCATTTCCACACCACAATCATTGCCTGTGGGCACAAAGCCAAAGGCTGGTAGCAAGCTGAGAGGGGCCTCCAATAGCATGAATCCTATGGGCCCATCATGCAATGTGGCCTTGATCAATTGAGTAGCTGAGACAAACTCATGGCCATGTGGTAATGGTGGTTGCTGAAATTGAGTTTAAGAGTACCCTTATCCTTGGTTTCACATTTCCCAGATGTGACTCAAATTCCACTTGCCTGGTGTCCCAGTCAATCCTTGCTTTCCACCTTTTGAGCTCGTCAAAGCCCAGGATTAGATTGTAGTCTGAGGCTGGGGCCATTGGTACCTCAAGGTTTCCCAGCGGCTGACCCCCTACTTCCACGGCTATGTTGGCACTATTGCTGATCACGAGTGTCAGGGTTGGGGACCAATATTGAGTGTGACAACTGGTTTGGCTATGCAGATCTGCCTACATGTGTGCGAAATCGAGGTTAAGAGGCCCTTATCCTTAATTTGGGCAAAATCGAGGTTAAGGCCTCCTTAAAATCGATATCAGTTAACCCTGTTGGCACCCTGGCCAGAGGTCGCTCAGCATGTTTGTGGGAGCAATGCAATGGCACCTCCAACTCCCAAGGGTGGACTAGTTGTTAGTTGGAGTGTGTTGAGCGAGCATAAGACCCTCACTGCTGTTGTGTAAGGCACTGGTGTAGGTTCCAGGACCACAGTTGAGGTTCTGCCTGCAATGTAGGTGTCACAGGGTCAGTGATGGTGCTGACCTGTTGTTCTTGGTGCTCCTTCAACTCCTGGAGCTCACACACTGTATAGAGTAATTGCAACTACCTGTATTGTGATTGCAACGACGCTTGAAAGACTGATACTAACAGATAAGGATGGCAAAGACTAGAGTGGATGAGGATCCACTTGTCTGATGATGAACAAGACCTGGACCTATATAGGCCTACCACTGGGGTAGGCCATGTTCCTTGAGCTCCTGGCTCAAGGTACCTACCTCCAGGGTAGGCTCTACTACTTGTTGAGCCCTCCTCATGCCCCTATCTTCGGCATGCAAGCTCCGGGCCTGCTCAGGCCTCCTGGACCTGCAACCGGCGAGGCCCCAGCTCTCCTCATGAAAGCCTCTTAATCCCTATATGTCCTATCCTCTATGTGAGGCCTCCTTCACCAGCTCCTACTGAGCTAATGCCCCTTCCTCATGTGTGCCCCCCTTTTGTCAGGATGTGCTACACTGAGGGTTCATGCACCTGCGTGTGGTAGAGCTTGAAATCGAGTTTAAGGGGCCCTTATCCTCGATTTTGCATGCTCAGGCACTGGGCCAGTGTGCACTCTGTGACAACAAGCTTATGGCCAGTTACACCATGTACCACCCTTGTCTTTATGTTTTTTGTAGTTACTTGATGCCTTTGAAAAAACTCTTGAGATAATATGGACAGTCCAGCACCTGTGTCAGCGAGGATGTGAGCTTGGTGGCCATTGATGGAGCCTTTGAGCTCAAGCACCATTGCTTGGGTAGCTCTGGTGTTGGAAAAACAATATTGACAGTCTTGATATATACATTGGGATGGCAAGGCAGGCCATCACTGCATCTCCCCATGCTTGTTTCCCTGGTCACCCTGGCTCTCTTCAGGCTCTTGCCTGTACTTGCCTAGGTCCAACTCCTGTTCCTGTAGGGGTTGGTCCTCCAGGTCATCTGGTTCCTCGTGTAGCTCCTCCACAACTGGGTGGGCTGCCACTCAAGGACCACTGGGCCTGGGCAGGGCTGCTCCAGTGTTCTTGTTGGTGCAGTTGTAGGACCAATGCCTGGTTCCTTGACAGATATGGCAGACACTGCTACCAAAGGTAGTGGGGGTCCCTGTCACTGGGAGCTTCTGGGCCAGGTGTGGGGGTAGGGGCCTGCTACCAATGTGGTCACCTAGTTGACCCTCCATTGTCGCAGGCTGGGCTGGTGTGGTCATGCCTCCAGTAGCCCTAGGTCATGGGGCTCCTCCACTTGCTCCTGTTGTCCTTGTAGGGGCTGTACCAGTTCCTGGCCTGCTCTAGCCCCACTGGCAAGTATCCAGCCTGCTCCAAGTAGGGGTGCCAGGGTAGGTGGCAATATGACTCTTGTCGATGGCCTCAACCTCCCTGTACCAGCTCCAGGGATCCTCTGGAGGGTTCCTCTCAAACTTCTCTTGGAGGGTGCAAGTGAGGCTGTTCCTGAACAAGAACATGATGAGCTCATTATTGTCAATGTTGGCCTGGTTTTCCAGGTCTCTGAAGTGCTCTACATGGTGTGTAGCCACTCCCGGAGTGTCGCTCTCCATCTTGAGGCCCTGTAGCTTATTGTAGGCATCCAGCCTATCATTATGATAACTGTACTGCTCTCATAACCTGAGTGTGAAAAAATCTTTGTCATGGAAGAGCCAGCCCTGCTGATTCTGGTCAGTCTGAAGCTTGGCTTTCCACCACTCTTGCACTGTGCCTTCCATATGGCTTGTGGTGTAGTTCATCATGGTCTTGTGATCTGCTACCCCATTATGTCGCAGCCAGGTTGTGGCTTCAATGAGGAACATCTTGACATTGCAAGCATCGAACTTAGGCAAGGGATACTTGAGGTTGTTCTTTGCGGGAGGGGCCCCTTTCTCTGACTTGGTAGTGGCTGCCAGCCTATGTTGGACCCTGGACCCCATGGGTGTGGAGTACAGGTCCTCATTGGTGTAGCCATGGTCACCTAGTGCTTGAGTCTCCTCAGGTGTAGGCCTAGGAAGCAGTGACCGCATGTTAGGGTCCCACAGCCTGCTAGCATTGTACATCTCCTCAAACTTGCTACACTTGAGGAGTATCTCCAACTGCTTGCTGACCAATTGGATGAGCTTGTCAAGGTTCTCTGCTAGGTTGTTCTCTGCCATTATGAACATGGGGCACTACTTGGATGATCCACTCTAATGTCAGGGTTGTGGCCAATATCGAGCAAGTGGTGAGGTCTGGCTATACAGATCCAAAAACGCATATGCAAAATTGAGGTTAAGGGGGCCTTATCCTCGATTTCAGCAAAATTGGGTTTAAGGCCTCCTTAAAGTCGATATCAGTTAACCCTATTGGCACCCTGTCCAGAGGTTGCATGGCACATTCATGTGAGGTAATATGATGGCACTCCCAACTCCCAAGGGTGCACTAGTTGGTAATTGGAGCATGTTGAGCAAGTGTAAGACCCTCACTACTGCTATGTAAGGCACTAGTGTAGGTTCCAGGGCTGCAGTTGAGGTTCTGCCTGCAATGTAGGTGTCACAGGGTCAGTGATGGTGCTGACCTGATGTTACTGAGGCTCCTTCAACTCCTGGAGCTTGCACACTATACTAAGTAATCACAACTACCTGTAATGTGATTGTGACAATGCTTGAAAGACTGATACTGGAAGACAAAGATGGTAAAGACTAGAGTGGATGAGGATCCACTCATCTGATGATGAGGAGCCCTCCCACATATATAGGCATTACCTCCTGGGTGAGCCTTACTCCTCGAGCTCCTGGCTTGAGGAGGCACCTTGCCTCCAGGGTGAGCTCATCTACATAGCGAGCCTTCCCCTATGCCTCCTGAGTACCCCTATCCTCGGTTCTCCAGCTCCGGGCCCACTCATGCCTCCTGGGCCTGCAGATAGCGAGGCTGAAGCTCTCCTCATGAAAGGCCCTTTATTTCCTATATGTCCTACCCCTGTGTGGAGTCTCCTACACCAGCCCTACTGAGCTAATGACCCTTCCTCGCCTGTGCCCTTCATCTTGGTGTGAGTTGCTGGATGTCTACATGCCTGCATGCAGTAGAGTCCGAGATTGAGTTTAAGGGGCCCTTATCCTCAATTTTGCCGAAATCAAGGTTAAGTCCCTGTTTATCCTCAATTTTGCGTACTCAGGCACTAGGCCTGTGTGCGCCCTGTAACAAACTCCCTTTGAGGAGGAGACAGGGCTTGAGTCTTGGATTGTCACTTAGTAGGAGGGGGTTCATGTGTAAGCACAGGATCACAGATGACCATCCTGTTTTGCTTGCATTCTGTGGTCATTACAGCAAAAGCTAAATGCTTTGCCCTGGGCAGATCTGCCAGATGTTGACATTGGGAAGGGGTACCAACATAACCAAAGTGACTGAGAAGAGCCTTATATTGGAAGGAGTGAACCGGCAATGGGGCTACTGCTACCGGTTCAGGGATCCAGGGTAAAGGGAAACCACTGATCAGCTAAGGCAAGGTGAGTAGTTATATCCACTGTGCCTTCCCTATACCAGAGGGGCTTGTAGAGCTAAGTCTGAGGATACTTCAGCTTAGATAAACTCCATATGTAGAGGATATCAGGGGGTTGCAGTAGGGATTGAGGAGCAACTACCAACATAGGCAACTTGCTCATGCAGAAGGAGGAGAGTAGAAGAAGAAGGGAAAGAAGAGCAGACCTTGCTATGTGAGGATGTGGGAACTAGTTCAAATGACTTTCTGCAACTGTATCTACATGTGAGTCAATGTATATAAGTGTTTTCCTGTAATGGCAATGCCTTCTCAAAGTTGGCATTGTCATCACTATATTGAAGGCATGATACCTGTGTAGGAACCTGAAGAGTATGGAGCATTGTTTGGGATCTTGAGTAGGGACAGTGAACATTAGGAACTTATCTTGCATGTGTGTGCTGTGTGTATACATTATCTTTCCTTATCACAGAGGAGTGTGTTCCTATCTTTCCAATATATATGGTCCACACTCATCCAACACAGATTGTGTCTCAGAGATATGGGTCTTGGGTCCCTGAAATCATGGAGTAATAGCCGAAACCAGGTAAATGTAGCCTGTAGCCAGATGTGGGGTCCCAAGATTGGACTTTTCTTGACACAACATGCCTAAACAGTGGGGGAGTAATTTTCAGGAATATTGATGCATCCTAGTTGCCTGTGTTGGACCTCCATGATCTAACAGATTGTTCTGAAGTCGAAAACGCAAGTGACTGTATATTCCAACATGGGGAACAGGGTGCTTGGCATTACAGTCACCATACATGTGACCTCATTGGCCACATTGATGACATTTGCCAGAGCCAGGAGGAGCAGTACCCAGGGTCAGCAGGTAAGGGACATTGGCAAGGGGCAAGCTGGATACCCACAGGCGTTCCCACACATACTTCTTCAAGGTGTCTTGGTACTGTCAATGTTCTTCCTCATTGTTGGCAAAAACCAACTGAGGAATATTGGACACAATTACTGTAGGCATGGAAGGGGGAAGAAGGCACTGGTAATTGCCAGGTTGAGGAGAGAGAGGAGGAGGGAGAGGTTCAAAGTGCACACACTTTTCCACAGGAGGCAAAGGTGGAAAAGAACCTCTACAATGGAGGTTATTGACAATGCAAGAAAGTGAAGTGATCTGAGTGTCAATTGCTTCTTTGCAATCATGCTCTAAGTTGTGCTTGGTGACAATCCCCTCATACACAGTAGAGGGTAGGTCACGACAAGCATTGACAGCACCCAAGATGCAATTGGGCATACTACCAAGGTGCACTTGTAGCTCCATCAGTAGTAAGGACCAGAACTGCCGATCAATGAGGAAGTCAGAAGCATAATTGGTGTTGATCTTAATGGCTAGAGATAGAGTCTTGGAGAGCCAGAGACATCAAGCTTGTTGATCATGAAGGGATTCAACAGTCTTCTTGGACTTAAGGGCATCCTCAAAGGCTTGATATTGCAATGCAGCACTCTCCTGGGGCTTGAGAATCCCAGCAAAGTGGCAAAGGAATAGTGGCTCTAGAGTGTTGTAGTTGTTGCACATATTGGCAGTCAAAGAATCATACCAATCTCTTGCTGTGCCCAACATAAAGGTCTTGAAGTTGTTGGAATATACAGTCACTCACATTTTTTGACTTTGGCATGATCTGTTAGATTGTGGTGGTACAACACAGGCAACTAGGGCACATCAATATTCCTCAAATTTATTTTCCTCACTGTTAGGCCATGACACATCAAGAAAAGTCCAATCCTGGGACCCCACTCTTCATTACAGGCAACATTTACCCAGTTTTGGCTATCACTCCACAATTGCGGGGACCCCAGTCCAATATCTCTGAGACACAATTTGTGTTGGGTGAGTATGGACCATATATAGTGGAAAGATAGGGTCATACTCCTCTGTGATAAGGATTGGAAAGCTAACACATACACACACATATACATGATAAGTTCCTAACATTCACTGTCTCTACTCAAGATCCCAAATGATGCTCCATACTCTTCAAGGTCCTACACAGGTATCATGCCTTCAATACAGTGATGACATAGCCAACTTTGAGAAGGCATTGCCATCACAGGAAAACACATATACATTGACTCACATGTAGATTCAGTTGTTGAAAGTCATTCAAACTAGTTCCCACATCCTTGCATAGCAAGGTCTGCTCTTCTTTCCCTTCTTCTTCTACTCTCCTCCTTCTGCATGAGCAAGTTGCCTATGTTGGTAATTGCTTCTCAATCCCTACTGCAATCCCTGATATCCTCTACATATGGAGTGTATCTAAGCTGAATTATCCTCAGACTTAGCTCTACAAGCCCCTCTGATATAGGGAAGACACAGTCAAGATAGCTACCAGTCTTTGCCTTAGCTTATCAGTGGTTTCCCCCTCCTCTGGATCCCTGAACCAGTAGTGGTAACTGCATTGCCAGTTCACTCCTTCCAATAGCTTCAACCCCACAAAGCGTCAAAGGCCCCCACAGACTCTCTCACACTCTCACACACACACCGAGGAAGAGAAAAGGGTGGCAACAAACCTATTTCACCTTCCCCAGTCTACTCATCTGAGGGGAGGGCATCCAACCAGAGGTGGAAGACCTGGAGTTGGTCCACCAGGTTCACCAAATAATGGCTCACCTGCTCTGCCCTCGCTGTGTGGCAGGGGATCCTGACCACACCCAGGTATGTGTGGGCCAGGTCCAGGAGCATGGAAGAGGCCATCTTCACACATTCCTCCAAGGCACTGCACACAACCTGCACCCACTCCAGGCTCTTGGCCACCCCCCCACAACTGTTCACCCACCCCATGGACTCCCTGCCAAATGACCAATCCCTCCTCTGCACCCTCTCCGGTGCAGCCTCCTCCCACTGGTTAGGGCACCCACAGGCCCATTGGTGGGCCTGCTCCTGCTTCTGGCACCACCCCCCCAGCTCCTCCACCCTCACCTGCATTTCCTCTTGCAGCCTCTGCACTTGGATGTGCTGGAGGCACACATCAGGATTTGTGTGGTGTGTTACAGGGTGCACACAGGTCTAGTGCCTGAGCATGTGAAATCAAGGATAAGGGCCACTTAAACTCAATTTCGAACTCTACTGCATGTAGGCACAAATACTACCAGTGAATCACATCAGGACAAGGGGCACAGGCAAAGAGAGGGCATTAGCTCAGTAGGGCTGGTGTAGGAGGCTCCACGCAGAGGGTAGGACATATAGGAAACAAGGGGTTTTCACAAGGAGAGCTTGGGCTTTGCCATCTGCAGGTCCAGGAGGCATGAGCAGACCCAGAGCTTAAGTATCAAGGATAGGGGTACTGTCAGGGTTGGGGACCAATATTGAGTGTGACGACTGGTTTGGCTATGCAGATCTGTCTATGCATGTGCGAAATCGAGGTTAAGAGGTCCTTATCCTCAATTTCGGCAAAATCGAGTTTAAGGCCTCCTTAAACTCGATATCGGTTAACCCTGTTGGCACCCCATCCAGAGGTCACACAGCCCATTTGTTGGAGCAATACAATGGCACCTCCAACTCCCAAGGGTGCACTAGTTGTTAGTTGGAGCATGTTGAGCAAGTGTAAGACCCTCGCTACTGATGTGTAGGGCACTGGTGTAGGTTCCAGGGCCACAGTTGAGGTTCTGCCTGCAATGTAGGTGTCGCAGGGTCAGTGATGGTGCTGACCTGATGATCTTGATGCTCCTTCAACCCCTGGAGCTTGCATACTGTACAAAGTAATCACAACTACCTGTATTGTGATCATGACAACGCTTGAGAGACTGATACTAACAGATAAGGATGGTAAAGACTAGAGTGGATGAGGATCCACTTGTCTGATGATGAACAACACCTGGACCTATATAGGCCTACCTCTGGGGTAGGCCATGCTCCTCGAGCTCCTGGCTCAAGGTACCTACCTCCAGGGTAGGCTCTGCTACTTGGTGAGCCCTCCTCATGCCCCTATCTTTGGCACTCAAGCTCCAGGCCTGCTCAGGCCTCCTGGACCTGCAACCGGCAAGGCCCCAGCTCTCCTCATGAAAGTCCCTTAATCCCTATATGTCCTATCCTCTACATGAGGCCTCCTACACCAGCTCATACTGAGCTAATGCCCCTTCCTCGCTTGTGCCCTTTTGTCAGGATGTGCTACACTGAGGGTTCGTGCACCTGCACACAGTAGAGCTCGAAATCAAGTTTCAGGGGCCCTTATCCTTGATTTCGCGTGCTCAGGCACTGGACCAGTGTGCACTCTGTAACAGGTACATAGGAGAATAGGAGGAGAGCTCACTAAGTGGCAGAGCCTGCCCTGGAGGCAAGTGCCTTGAGGCAGGAGCTCAAGGAGCTTGGCCTACCCCAGAGGTAGGCCTATATAGGTCCAGGTCTTGGTCATCATCAGACAAGTGGATCCTCATCCACTCTAGTCTTTACCATCCTTATCTGTTAGTATCAGTCTCTCAAGCGTTGTCATGATCACAATACAGGTAGTTGTGATTACTTAGTATAGTGTGTGAGCTCCAGGGGTTGAAGGAGCATCAAGATCATCAGGTCAGCACCATCACTGACCCTGCGACACCTACATTGCAGGCAGAACCTCAACTGTGGCCCTGGAACCTACACCAGTGCCCTACACATCAGTAGCGAGGGTCTTACACTTGCTCAACACACTCCAACTAACAACTAGTGCACCCTTGGTAGTTGGGTGTATAATCATATTACCTCCTGTGAATGTGCCACATGATCTCCAAATGGGGTGCCAACAGGGTTAGCCAATATTTATTGGAAGGAGTGAACCAGTAATGTGTTACCATTGCCGGTTCAGGGATCCTGGGGAAACCACTGATCAGCTAAGGCAGGGGTGAGTAGCTATCTCGACAGTGCCTTCCCTATATTGGAGGGGCTTGTAGAGCTAAGTCTGAGGATAATTCAGCTTAGATACACTCTGTATGTAGAGGATTTCAGGGGGTTGCAGTAGGGATTGAGGAGCAACTACCAACAAAGGAACTTGCTCTTGCAGGAGGAGAAAAGAAGAAGAAGAGCAGACCTTGCTATGTGAGGGTGTGGGAACTAGTTTGAATGACTTTCTGCAACTGTATCTACATGTGAATTGATGTATATATGTGTTTTTCCTGTGATGGCAGTGCCTCCTTGAGGTTGGCAATGTCATTGCTATATCAAAGGCATGATGCCTGTGTAGGATCTTGAAGAGTATGGAGCATCGTTTGGGACCTTGAGTAGAGACAGTGAATTGTATGGGAGCTTATCTTGAGTGTGTGTGTGTTGTGTATATATGTTATCTTTCCCTATCACAGAGGAGTGTGTTCCTATCTTTCCAATATATACAGCCCACACTCATCCAACACAAATTGTGTCTCAGAGATATTGATCTGGGGTGCTGCAATTGTGGAGTAGTAGCCAATACCAGGTAGATTGTTACCTGTATTGGAAGGTATGAACCAGCAATGGAGTTACCCCTACCAGTTCAGGGATCGTGAAAAAAGGGGGAACCCCTGATCAGCTAAGGCAGAGATGAGTAGCTATCTCGACTGTGTCTTCCCTATATCAGAGGGGCTTGTAGAGCTAGGTCTGAGGATATTTTATCTTAGATACACTCCATATGTAGGGGATGTCAGGGGTTGCAGTAGGGATTGAGAAGCAATTACCAATGTAGGCAACTTGCTCACACAGGAGGAGGAGATTAGAAGAAGAAGAGAAAAGAAGAGCAGACCTTACTATGCAAGGATGTGGGAACTAGTTTGAATGACTTTCTGCAACTGTATCTACATGCAAATCAATGTATATATGTGTTTTTTCCTGAGATGGCAATGCCTTCTCAAAGTTGGCTATGTTGTTGCTATATTGAAGGCATGATACCTGTGTAGGATTGTCAAGAGTATGGAGCATCATTTGGGATCTTGAGTAGAGACAGTGGATTGTTATGGAAGCTCACCTTGAGCATGTGTATGTTGTGTATATACATTATCTTTTCCCTATCATGGAGGAGTGTGTTCCTATCTTTTCCAATATATATGGTCCACACTCATCTGACACAAATTGTGTCTTATAGATATGGGTCCAGGGTCCATGCAATTGTGGAGTAATAGCTGAAACCAGGTAAATGTAGCATGTAGCCAGATGTGGGGTCCCAAGATTGGACTTTTCTTGATGTGACATGGTTTAACAGTGTGGAAATAATTTTGAGGAATATTTGATGTGTCCTGGTTGCCTGTGTTGGACCTCCATGATCTAACAGATTGTGCCAAAGTCAAAAAGCAAGTGACCATGTATTCCAACAACAAGAACCTATTCACTGAACTCTCCAAAACCACTACACCTCCTATCCAGAGTGGCAGCCTTCAACACATGCTGGCTTGCAGAAAAGGCACAGTTAAGGTAGTTGCCAAAATATGATACAAGAAAACTCACACTCTAGTCTTCAAGAACATCTTCTATGTCCCAACCTATGCAGCAAACCTCATTTCCCTCAACCTTGTTGCCAAAGTCATTAGTATCAGTAACAATGGTGGCAGACTCATTGCAAGGAAGGGAGGCAACATTATCTTCAAGGGAGAAACAAGAAGCATGCTCACCTACCTATGCCAACCAAAGCCTGAATTTGCAGCTCTTACCAATGGTGCTGTCTCAACCTCAATTTGGCACCAGTGGCTTGGTCATCCTGGCAAAGGAAGGATGAAGCAGATATCAGAAGTCATCCCAGAAGTCACTAAAGAAACCAACATGAGCTCAGGAAAATGCCATGTATGCAAGGTCAGCAAATCTCATAGGCAACCTTTCCCCAACCACATGAAGACAACAACTGAGCCCCTACAGCTCACACACTCTGACATTGTTGGCAAATTCTAGGATATAATGCCTGGAGGTCACCAATTTGCTGTAACCTTTATTGATGACTACAGTCTTTTTGTGACAGTTTACCTCATGGCTCACAAGATTGAGGTACTTGGTCATTTCCAAGAGTATAAGACTCTGATGGAAAACCAGACAGGAAAGAAGATATGATACCTCAGATCAGACAACAGTGGTGAGTACATCAGTAGAGAATTCAATCCTTACCTTTCCTCCACAGGGGTTCAACACAAGACATTGGCACCATACACTCCTCAACAGAAAGGAATTGCTGAACAATTGAACAGAACCCTCTTTGACATAACCAGAAGCCTCCTTCTTCAGGGAGGAGCACCCCACTACCTATGGGGAGATGCATTGCTCCATGCTGCCTATCTAAACAACAGGCTCCCTACAAAGGCACTGTCCATGGAGACACCCTTTAAGCATTTCCTTCAAAGGGAAGGAGACCACTTGATGTTGCAAGTTTTTGGATGCCAAGCATGGGCACACATACCTGAGCAGAACTGCTCAAAGCTCAACAAAAGAGCTCTATCCACAGTATACATTGCAGTCACCAATTGGTCTGAGGCTTTCAAACTACTTGACCTTTGGACCAAGTCTATTCTATCTAGCAGAAATGCTACCTTTGACAAGAAACTCTTCCCTTTCAAGGAATGAAACATCCCTCTAATTGAGGAAGTCAACACCATTGACATTCATGATGAGGCTCCTCAGGAGCCAATTCTCATCCATCCTACTCCAAATTGAGCCACAAGTCCAGACATCATAAACCCTCCAAGCAACAATGGACCAACATTTGCTCAAGAGGAACAATGTATGGGATTCCCTTACCTCACTCAAGAGGAAAGAGACCATAGGATTTCTACTCCACCCTTGGAAGATTATATATGCTCCCTCTCCTTTGTCACCATGGATGACATGAAAAACACCTTCACAAACAAAGCATGTACCAATGAAGGAGTTTATTTCCCCACATCTGATGATGAACCCAGGACCATCCTCCAAGCTCAACACCAGCCTCATTGGCCTAAATGGCAAGAGGCAATTCAAATGTGCTTAACTCACACCAGGAGAATAATACCTGGACCATAACAAATGCTCCCAACAGCACCAAGATCATTGGCTGTCCATGGGTGTTCAAGATCAAATGGAAAGGTGATGGAACCATCAACAAGTACAAAGCTATACTGGTTGCTCAAGGCTATACTCAAGTTCATGGTATCACTTACAAGGAAACCTTTGCACCAGTGGTTAAGATGACTATACTTAGGATGCTCATGATTATGTCACTCCAATATGACATGAAGATCTACCAACTTGACATCATCACTGCTTACCTCAATGGTGAACTGGATGTTGACCTCTACATGAAGCAGCCTCCATTGCCAGCCTCCATGATGCAATTGGGATCTCAATCCCTTGTCTGCAAACTCAACAAGTCTCTTTCTGGCCTCAAACAAGCTGGATGTACATGGTATCAAAAGGCTGACAGCACACTCACCAACCTAAGCTTCAAGCAATCCAACTACAACTCTGCTCTTTACTACATCAAGAACAAGGATGAACCATCTCTCATCCTCACCCTATATGTTGATGATGTTATCATCTTTGCTAAGCACAAGCCTACAGCAGACATGTTCATTGCAACTCTCCAATCCAGGTTCAAGATGACTGGCAGAGATCCAGTATCATTCATCTTAGGTATTCAAGTTACATCTACTCCAACATTGCTTCACCTCTCCCAAACTAGTCATATACACTGCCTACTCACACAGTTTGGTCTCAACAATGCAAACATCGTGCACACACCCACTGTTGCAAGTGATATTGTAAATGGAGTGGCCCTCAGTGCCAATGACCACTCCCTCTATTGTACCATCATTGGCTCAATCCTCTACATCTCCACTTGCACACAACCAGACATTGCCTTTGCTGTCAACCGTCTTAGTTACTACCTGGCTTCCCCAACTGACAAAGCCATGACTGCTGCAAAGCATCTTCTCCATTATCTCAAAGGAACTGCCAACTATGGACTCCTCTTCACAAAGAAGGGAACATCCTTCCCTCCTGAGGAAGATTGGGGCCCACATTTGCAAACCTACTCTGATGCAGACTTTGGGGGGGACACTGCTACTTGAAAGTCCACATCAGGGATCACAAACACCATCAATGGAATGCCCTACAGCAGGTTAAGCAAAAGGCAACCCTTAGTCACAACATCAACAACCTATGCAGAGTACATTGCTATGGCAGAAGCATGCAAGGAGATCACCTGGAGCTGACAACTCTTAGCTGAACTCTCCTTCAAGACTCACAAGCCTACACTGCTATATGTGGACAACCAAGCAGCTATATACTTATCTAAGGACCCTAAGGACCATCAAAGAAACAAACACATCAACATCAAATATCACTTTGTCAGGGAGAAACAACTTGATGGTACCATCATAGTCACCAACATTCCAACATTGGGACAGCTTGCTGACAGTCTCACCAAGCCACTAGAGAAAATCAAAGTCTCACAGCACAGACAATATCTCAACATTTACCTGATTCAGGGCATCTAATCTCTATTAAGGGTCCATCTTCCCAATGTGGGGACTCCATTTCCATCATTTATCCAATGTTTCTGACACAGGAACCCATACCCCACAATCACTGCATCCAAATGGAAGCCTCCACATTCATTTGACACATCAAAAATCATCAAAATTCAAATTCAAAATTTTCCAGTGAGGTCAATAAAACATACATGACACAAAAATTCAATGTGTCAAGTTTTAAAAACATGGAAAACCAAAAATCAAACATTTTCTTCAAAAATTCAAAGGATCAAACTTGTCAAAAAAATTCAAAAATCCAAAATCTGATGATGGGCAATTTGTCCCAATTTAGGATCTCACATTCCTCAATCTCCAATATTTTGCCAATCATGGCAAGAATTTCCACAACCTTCCACACATGTCCAAGTGAAAATTTTTCAAATTCAACCCTGGACACATACTCAGCCATGATTTTGGGATACCCCAGCCCTTTTTCAGCTGAAATTTCCCCCCATTGGCAATCTACTGCCAAATTTTCTTTGGTATGCAAAAATTTATTTTCTGCATGTGAAATTTCTTTGGCATGCATCACTTTCAGACTCAGCCCACAAAAACCATACAACATATCATCATATCACTCCCATCACCACCAAACTTCTCCCTACACCTGCAATCTCTACCCCACATTTTTTGAACACCTTCCTCAAAGATGACCTCAACTCAACCCAAGCACATTCAAATCCCAGACTCCTCCTTAGAGGAATACAGTTCCAACAAAGACACAAGGAACAAAAGCCAGGAAAGACAACTGCCCAATGGGAATGAAGAAAAAGAAATGGCCCATACCCAGGATTTACTCTCCAATGATGAGAGTGGTACCTCCACCAGACAATTCCCCCTGCCCACTGACACCAACAATGAGAGGACCAGTCTCAGCCATTTCCCAGGTGAGAACAACATACTCAAGGATGGATTTGAGCTTGCCAATCAAGCTTGTGATAACTGCATCTGATGTGGATGCAAGTGCACTTATGGAACTGGATTAACCTTTGGTGGAAAGCCTTGAACCACAAATTGTGATCTCTGCATTGTGCAGCATTGTGCCTGCAACAGAAATGGGTACATGGGCCGGATGATGCCTGTCAGGGTTGAGGCCGATATCAAGTGTGTGGCAAGTTTTGGCTATGCAGATCCCACTATGCATGTGCGAAATTGAGGTTAAGAGGCCCTTATCCTCAATTTTGGCAAAATCAAGTTTAAGCCCTCCTTAAACTCAATATTGGTTACCCTGCTGGCACCCCATCCAGAAGTCATACAGCACATTCACTTGGGGTAATACAATGGCACTCTCAACTCCCAAGGGTGCACTAGTTGGCAATTGGAGTGTGCTGAGCAAGTGTAAGACCCTCACTACTATTGTGGAAGACACTGGTGTAGGTTCCAGGGCCACAGTTGAGGTTCCACCTGCAATGTAGGTGTCGCAGGGTCAGTGATGGTGCTGACCCAATGTTTCTGATGCTCCTTCAACTCCTGGAGCTTGCTCACTGTAGAAAGTAATTGCAACTACCTGTATTGTGATCGTGATGACACTTGAAAGACTGATACTAACAGATAAAGATGGTAAAGACTAGAGTGGATGAGGATCCACTCATCTGATGGCGAAAAGACCTTGACATATATAGGCCTACCTCTGGGGTAGGCCATGCTCCTCGAGCTCCTGGCTCAAGGCACCTGCATCCAGGGCAGGCTCTGCTACTTAGTGAGCCCTCCTTGTGCCCCTATCCTTGGTACTCGAGCTCTGGGCCTGCTCAGGCCTCCTGGACCTGCAACCGGCGAGGCCCCAGCCCTCCTCGAGAAAACCCCTTAATTCATATATGTCCTACCTCCTACATGGGGCCTCCTACACCAGCCCTACCAAGCTAATGCCCCTTCCTCACCTGTGCCCTTCATCCTGGTGTGTATTGCCAGATGTCGGTGTGCCTGCATGCACTAGAACCTGAAATTGAGGTTAAGGGGCCCTGATCCTCAATTTCGCATACCCAGGCACTAGGCCTGTGTGCGCCCCGTAACAATGCCCAAGAAATGGAAGATCAAGACCATTGACAAAAACCTCACGATACTTAGAGGAATCATGGATGAACATGTGCCCAATAGTGAGAAAGATGCTGCTTTCATGGATCTGTGCAACATCAGACAAAACAACTTCTGATGTTATTGCCAAACTATTCTCCTAAGGCAGCAATACCTCTTCCTCTGCCATCTGATTCTGCTTTCCCCATCTTCTCCTCATGTACACACAAATAAATTTCCTCTGGCCACCATCAAAACTTTGAGCACTTGAGATTGCCTGTGTTTGTGACACCTCAGCCAATGTTGCGAATGAGGGGGATGTTACGGGGCACACACAGGCCTAGTGCCTGGGTACACAAAATTGAGGATAAGGGCCCCTTAACCTCGAATTCAGACCCTACCGCATGCAGGTGCATGGAGTTCAGGCAAATCACACCATGACAAGGGGCACAGGCAAGGAGGTGGGCACAAACTCAGTAAGGCTTGTGTAGGAGGCCCTACACAGGGGTAATAGATGTAGGAGTAAGAAGCTTTCACAAGGAAAGCTGGGGCCTTGCCATATGCATGCCCAGGAGGCACAAGCAGGCCCCAGAGTTCATGTGCCAAGGATAGGGGCATGCAGGAGGCAAGGAGGGGGACTCACTAGGGATACAAGCTTTTCTGAGAGGCAATTACCTGGAGCTTGAGTAGCATGGCCTGCCCAGGAGGTAGGCCTATATATGTTGTGGTCTTTCTCATCACCAGACAAGTGGATCCTTATCCACTCTAGTCTTTACCATCTTTACTATTCAGTATCAGTCTTTTAAGCATTATAATGATCACAATACAGGTAGTTGTGATTACTTAGCATCATGTGCAAGCTCCAGTAGTTGAAGGAGCCTTAGCAACATCAGGTCAGCACCATCACTGACCCTGAAACACCTACATCACAGGTGGAGCCTAAACCATGGCCCTGGAACCTACACCAGTGCCTTACATAGCAACAGTGAGGGTCTTGCACTTGCTCAGCACACTCCAATTGCCAATTAGTGCACCCTTGGTAGTTGGGTGTACATTTGTATTACCCCCCTGGAATGTGCCATGCAACCTCTAAATAGGGTGCCAACAGGGTTAACCAATATTGAGGTTAAGGAGGCTTTAAACTTGATTTCACCCAAATCAAGGATAAGGCCCTCTTAAACTTGATTTCACACACACATACTTTGGATCTGGATAGCCAAACCTTGCCACTCTCTCAATATTGGCCTCAACCCTGACAGGGGACTGTTGGAATACTTGGTCACTTGCTTTTTTGACTTTGGCACAATCTGTTAGATCATGGAGGTCCAACACAGGCAACCAGGACACATCAAATATTCCTCAAAATTATTTCCACACTGTTAAACCATGTCACATCAAGAAAAGTCCAATCTTGGGACCCCACATCTGGCTACATGCTACATTTACCTGGTTTCAGCTATTACTCCACAATTGCATGGACCCTGGAACCATATCTATAAGACACAATTTGTGTCAGATGAGTGTGGACCAGATATATTGGAAAATATAGGAACACACTCCTCCATGATAGGGAAAGATAACATATATATGCAACACACATGCACACGATAAGCTCCTAAATTCTCACTGACTCTACTCAAGATCCCAAACAATGCTCCATACTCTTCAGGACCCTACACAGGTATCATGCCCTTGATATAGCAACAACATTGCCAACTTTGAGAAGGCATTGCTATCACAGGAAAACACATATATACATTGATTCACATGTAGATACAGTTGCAGAAAGTCATTCAAACTAGTTCCCACATCCTTGCATAGCAAGGTCTGCTCTTCTCTTCTTCTTCTTCTTTCCTCCTCCTGTGAGAGCAAGTTGCCTACATTGGTAGTTGCTCCTCAATCCCTACTGCAACCCTCTGATATCCTCTACATGTGGAGTGTATCTAAGCTGAAATATCTTCAGACTTAGCTCTACAAGCCCCTCCAATATAGCAAAGGCACAGTTGAGATAGCTACTTGTCTTGCCTTAGCTGATCAGTGGTTTCCATTTTTCCTTGACCCCTGAACTTGTACTGGTAGTGTTAGGACCATAGGATCCAGAAACCACAAGGGGCTATGGTCAATTCGTGTTGGCAGGGATGGAGAGGCCATGGGCACACTGGTCAATGGTAGAGTACTGTGGGAAGGGGTCAATAGTATCAACTAGGTTGCTAATGAGTGAACTAAGTAATACATGTGACAAGGTTCCAAGGGAACCTCATGGGGGGGGTTGAGTGAAGTATATGGGACTCTCCCCACTGCCACAACAAGCTATTGATTATGATTGAAGCCATTTCCCTGGCGGGGTCACATGTATGGGCCTTGTGGGTCTGATGGGTACACAGTGCATAACACTACCCCCTAGTAGAGCCTGGCAGTCTGCTGCTGGGCCTTGATTGCCTCCATGGGTGGTGCACATGGCATCATCACAGGGGGGGGGGGGGGGCTATTGGAAGAAGTGAACCGGCAATAGGGCTACCACTACCACTTTGGGGGTCCAGGATAAAGGAAACCACTGATCAGCTAAGGCAAGACAAGTAGCTATCTCAACTGTGCCTTCCCTATATCAGAGGGGCTTGTAGAGCTAAGCCTGAGGATATTTCAGCTTAGATACACTGTATGTAGAGGATATCAGAGGGTTGCAGTAGGGATTGAGGAGCAACTACCAATGTAGGCAACTTGCTCTCACAGGAGGAGGAAAGAAGAAGAAGAAGAGAAGAGCAGACCTTGCTATGCAAGGATGTGGGAACTAGTTTGAATGACTTTCTGCAACTGTATCTACATGTGAATCAATGTATATATGTGTTTTCCCATGATGGCAATGCCTTCTCAAGGTTGGGAATGTCACTGCTAAATTGAGGGTATGACACCTGTGTAGGATCTTGAAGAGTATGGAGCATCATTTGTGATCATGTGTAGAGACAGTGAATGTTGGGAACTTATCATGTATGTATGTTAACTTTTCTATCCTTATCATGGAGCAGTGTGATCCTATCTCTCCACCATATATGGCCCACACTCATCTGACACTAATTGTGTCTTAGAGCTATTGGTCCAGGGTCCCTGCAATTGTGGAGTGATAGCCAAAAACAGGTAAATGTTCCCTATAACCGAGAGTGGGGTCCCAGGATTGGACTTTCCTTGACACAACATGGTCTAACAGTGAGGAATAAATTTTGAGGAATATCGACATGTCCTAGTTGCCTGTGTTGGACATCCACAATCTAACAGATCATGCTGAAGTCAAAAATGCAAGTGACTGCATATTCCAACAGGGGGTAGTGTTAGACCCACAGTTGGTTTCACACATGACCCTACTGGGGGGGGCAACCCCTGTTTGTCATCACCACCCCAGTGGGGTGATATGCATGTCCCCTGCTTCCTATGAGGTTCCTTCACAACCTCATTGCATGTATTACTTAGTTTACTCATTAGCTGCCAAGTCAATACTGTTCACCCCTTCCCATGCTGCTCCACCATTGACAAGTGTGCCCATGCCCTCTGTGTTCCCACCAACACCAACTGACCATAGCTGCTTGCTGTATGAAGATCCTACAGTCCTAACAGACAAGATGTGGATGTGTTAGTCAACTGCATACACCCAGTATACACGGGAGGAGGGGATTGTGTGTACTGAGACAAGGTGTGGATGTGTTGCTTGACTGCATACACTCAGTAAACTTGGGAGGGGGGAATAATGTGTAATACCCTTTTTGACACACTCACACAAGAAAGAGATACAAGGTGTGGATGTGTTGGTCAACTGCATACACCCAATACACTTGGGATCATGGGCATAGTATGTAATAAGATGAGGTGTGGTTTTGTTGGTCAACTGCATACACCCAGTACACCTGGGAGGGGGGAAAAGTGTGTATTACCCCTTTTGACACACCCACAAGACAAAGAGATGTGAGGTGAAGATGTGTTGGTCAACTGCATACACCCAACTGCATATACCCAGTATTGTTAGGACTGTAGGATCTGGAAACTGCAAGTGACTATTGTCAGTTGCTGTTGGTGGGAACAGTGAGGCTGTGGGCACACTGGTCAATGGTGGAGCAGTGTGGGAAGGGGTGAACAGTATTGACTTGGCAGCTAATGAGTGAACTAAGTAATACATGCAATGAGGTTCCTCAGGAACCTTGTGGGGAGAGAATAGTGAGTATAAGGACATGCATCATGCCATTGGGATGTCAGGGGTGATTGTGGGTGCCTCCCCAGGGGGGTCACATGTGGATGGGGTACCCAATGGTGATTGGGGTGCTTTCCCCCATGGGGCTGTGTGTATGATTGCTGTGAGTCTAACATTACCCCCTGGTGGAGCCTGGTGGTCCATGTTATGGGGTGCACACAGGCCTAGTGCCTGAGTATGCAAAATTGAGGATAAGGGCCCCTTAAACTCAATTTTGAACTCTACTGTGTGCAGGCGCATGGACCTCCAGTGAATCACATCAGGACAAGGGGCACAGGTGAAGAGGGGGCATTAGCTCAGTAAGGCTGGTGTAGGAGGCTCCATGCAGAGGGTAGGACATATAGGAAACAAGGGGTTTTCATGAGGAGAGCTTGGGCCCCACCATTTGCAGGTCCAGGAGGCATGAGCAGGCCCAGAGCTCGAGTACCAAGGATAGGGGTATGTAGGAGTCTAGGAGGAGGGCTCACTAAGTAGCAGAGCCTGCCCTGGAGGCAAGTGCCTCGAGCCAGGAGCTCAAGGAGCATGGCCTACCCCAGAGGTAGGCCTATATATGTCAAGGTCTTTTCATCATCAGACAAGTGGATCCTCATCCACTCTAGTCTTTACCATCTTTATCTTTCAGTATCAGTCTTTCAAGCATTGTAATGACCACAGTACAGGTAGTTTCAATTACTTAGTATTGTGTGCGAGCTCCAGTAGATGTAGGAGCCTTGACAACATCAGGTCAGCACCATCACTGACCCTGCAACACCTACATTGCAGGTGGAACCTCAACAATGGCCCTGGAACCTACACCAGTGCCTTACATAGCCATAGCAAGGGTCTTACACTTGCTCAACATGCTCCAATTGCCAACTAGTGCACCCTTGGGAGTTGGGAGCAACATCACATTACCTCACAGGAACATGCTGCATGACCTCTGGATGGGGTGCCAACAGGGTTAACTGATATTGAGTTTAAGGAGGCCTTAAACTTGATTTCACACATGCATATTTTGGATCTGTATAGCTGCCACTCACTCAATATTGGCCTCAACCCTGACATTCCACTGCTGGGCATTGGCAATCATTGTGTTTTGCACATGGGGTGTGGCCCAGGCTGGGGGGTGAAGACCCTTTTGGCAGGCAGCACAGGGACCATTGTGCACACTGGTTGTAGCTGGCAGCCTATTGCATTTGGGATCTGGCATCATGCAGCAGGTGCCACCCTGCGCTGGCTGCCAGGAGTTGTGGGCAATGCATTGTCTGCTTGTGGCCACAGGGTGCAGTTTGCACAAAGGGCCACTACCCGCACCCTGCATGTGTCAGTCTGCTGATCAGGAGGAGGGCTCCATCCACAGGGTTTGCAAACCTGGGGTATATAAGGACACCTTCCCTCCCTTCCTTCTTCACACCAACATGTCTTCACCTCTTCACACTATGGATGGCAGGCTCCTGTTAGAACCATGGTCCTCACACACATGGCCCCACTGGGGGTAGGCATGCAGATTATGGTCAGGCACCCTGCCCACACATGACCCCCCTGGGGAGGCACCTGCAATCACCCCTGACCTCCTGGTGGCACATTGTGTGCCCTTATACTCACTCCTGTTCCCCCTGCAAGGTTCCTGGAAAACCTTGTCACATGTATTACTTAGTTTGCTCATTAGCTGCCAAGTTGATATGATTCACCCCTTCCCACTGTACTCTACTGTTGACCAGTGTGCTCACAGCCTCTCCATTCCCACCAACACCAACTTGTTGGAATATACAGTCACTTGCATTTTCAACTTTGGCACAATCTCTTAGATCATGGAAGTCCAACACAGGCAACTAGGCACACATCAATATTCCTCAAAAAATAATTCCTCACTGTTAGACCATGTTGCATCAAGCAAAGTCCAATTTCCAGACACCACACTCAGTTATAGGGAACATTTACCCAGTTTCAGCTATCATTCCACATTTGTGGGGACCCTGAGCCAATATCTCTAAGACACAATTAGTGTTGGATGGATGTGGGCCATATTTAGTGGAGAGATAGGATCACACTGCTCCATGATAAGGATAGAAAAGATAACATACATACATGATAAGTTCCCAACATTCACTGTCTCTACTCAAGATCCCAAACAATACTCCATACTCTTCAAGGTCTTACACAGGTTCCATGCCTTTGATATAGCAATGACAGAGCCAACCATGAGAAGGCATTGCCATCATAGGAAAACACATATATACATTGGCTGACATGTAGATACAGTTACAGAAAGTTATTCAAACTAGTTCCCACATCCTTGCATAGCAAGGTCTGCTCCTCTTCTTCTTCTCTCTCCTCCTGCATGAGCCAGTGTCTATGTTGGTAGTTGCTCCTTGATCCCAACTGCAACCCTCTGATATCCTCTACATACAGAGTGTATCTAAACTGAAATATCCTCAGACTTAGCTCTACAAGCCCCTCTGATGTAGGAAAGGCACAGCTGAGATAGCTACTCATCTTGCTTGAGCTGATTAGTTGTTTCCTTTACCCTGGACCCCTGAAATGGGAGTGGTAGCCACATTGCCAGTTCACTTCTTCCAATAGTGTGCAGCTGGAGATGTAGAGGATGGAACCAAAGATAGTACAATAGAGGGAGTGGTCATTGGCATGGAGGGCCATTCCATTGGCAATATCACTTGCAACAGCAGGTGTATGCACATTGTTAGTGTTGTCAAGGCTAAATTGAGTCAGTAGGCATTGTATAAGACTTGTTTGGGAGAGGTGGAGCAATGTTGAAGTAGATGTGACTTGAATACCTAGGATGAATGATACTGGATCTCTACCTGTCATCTTGAACTTGGATTGGAGAGTTGCAATGAACATGTCTGCTGTAGGCTTGTGCTTAGCAAAGATGAGAATGTCATCAACATATAGGGTGAGGATGAGAGATGGTTCATCCTTGTTCTTGATGTAGTAAAGAGCAGAGTTGTAGTTGGATTGCTTGAAGCTTAGGTTGGTGAGTGTGCTGTCAGCCTTTTGATACCATGTACATCCAGCTTGTTTGAGGCCAGAAAGAGACTTGTTGAGTTTGCAGACAAGGGATTGAGATCCCAATTGCATCATGGAGGCTGGCAATGGAGGCTGCTTCATGTAGAGGTCAACATCCAGTTCACCATTGAGGTAAGCAGTGATGATGTCAAGTTGGTAGATCTTCATGTCATATTGGAGTGACATAATCATGAGCATCCTAAGTATAGTCATCTTAACCACTGGTGCAAAGGTTTCCTTGTAATTGATACCATGAACTTGAGTATAGCCTTGAGCAACCAGTATAGCTTTGTACTTGTTGATGGTTCCATCACCTTTCCATTTGATCTTGAACACCCATGGACAGCCAATGATCTTGGTGCTGTTGGGAGCATTTGTTATGGTCCAGGTGTTGTTCTCCAGGTGTGAGTTGAGCTCCTTTTGAATTGCCTCTTGCCATTTGGGCCAATCTGGTTGACAGTGGGCTTGGAGAATGGTCCTAGGTTCATCATCAGATGCAGGGAATGTTACTCCTTCATTGGCACATGCTTAGTTGATGAAGGTGTCCTTGGTGTTGTCCTTGGCAACAGAGGAAAGGGAGTGTATGTAGTCTTCCAAGGGTGGAGTTGAAATTCCTTGGTCTCTTTCCTCTTGAGAGAGGTAAGGGAACCCCATGTGATCTTCCTCTTGAGCAAATGTTGGTCCATTGTTGCTTGGAGGGTTCACATTTTTGGGACTTATGGCTTGATTTGGAATAGGATGAATGAGAGCTGGTTCTTGGGGAGCCTCATCATGAATGTCAATGGTGGTGACTGTCAGGGTTGGAGGCCTGATATCGAGTATACTGGCTTTGAGGATCAAGTGTCCAAATACAAGTGCATGAAATTGAGGATAAACAGGGTCTTAACCTCGATTTGGGCAAAATTAAGTTTAAGGGCCCCTTAACCTTGATATTGGCTAACCCTGTTGGCACCCTGTACAGAGGTCATGTGGCACATTCACTTGACTAAAACAATGTACACACCCAACACCAAGGGTGTGCTATTTGGTATTTGAGCATGTCTGTGAGAGTGTAAGACACTTGTGATGATATGGAAAGGCACTGGTGTAGGTTCCAGGGCCGTGGTTGAGGTTTTGCCTGCAATGTAGGTGTTGCAGGGCCAGTGATGGTGCTGACCTGATGTTGTCAAGGCTCCTACATCTACTGGAGCTCACACACAATACTGATAAGTTGCAACTACCTGAATTGTGACTGCTTACAACAACTGAGTACTGAAAAGACTGGAAACTACTTGATAAAGATGGTAAAGACTAGAGTGGATGAGGATCCACTCATCTGGTGATGAGAAAACCACAACATATATAGGCCTAGCTCCTGGGCAGGCCATGCTCCTTGAGCTCTTGGCTCAAGGCACTTGTCTACCTAGCGAGCCCTCCTCCTTGCCTCCTATGTACCCCTATCCTCAGTACTCCAGTGTTACAGAGTACACACTGGTCCAGTGCCTGAGCACGCGAAATCGAGGATAAGGGCCCCTTAAACTCGATTTCAAGCTCTACCACATGCAGGTGCATGAACCCTCAGTGTAGCACATCCTGACAAAAGGGCACAGGCAAGGAAGGGGCATTGGCTCAATAAGGCTGGTGTAGGAGGCCCCAAGCAGGAGGTAGGACATATAGGAATTAAGGGGTTTTCACGAGGAGAGCTGGGGCCTTGCTGGTTGCAGGTCCAGGAGGCCTGAGCAGGCCCGGAGCTTGAGTGCCAAAGATAGGGGCACGAGGAGGGCTCACCAAGTAGCAGAGCCTACCCTGGAGGTAGGTACCTCAAGCCAGGAGCTCGAGGAGCATGGCCTACCCCAGAGGTAGGCCTATATAGGTCCAGGTGTTGTTCATCATCAGACAAGTGGATCCTCATCCACTCTAGTCTTTACCATCTTTATCTGTTAGTATCAGTCTTTCAAGCATCATCATGATTGCAATACAAGTAGTTGTGATTACTCTGTACAGTGTGCGAGCTCCAGGGGTTGAAGGAGCACCAAGAACATCAGGTCAGCACCATCACTGACCCTGCAACACCAACATCACAGGCAGAACCTCAACTGTGGCCCTGGAACTGACACCAGTGCCTACACAACAGGAGCGAGGGTCTTACACTCACTCAACATGCTCCAACAGACAACTAGTGCACCCTTGGGAGTTGGAGGTGCCATTGCATTGCTCCCACGAACATGCCAAGTGACCTCTGGACAGGGTGCCAACAGGGTTAACCAATATTGAGTTTAAGGAGGCCTTAAACTCAATTTTGGCGAAATCAAGGATAAGGGCCTCTTAACCTTGATTTTGCACAAGCATAGGCCAACCTGCATAGCCGAGCTAGTCATCACACTTGATATTGGTCCCCAACCCTGAAACTTCTGCCTTAGCTGATCAGTGGTTTCTTCCCCAGGATCCCTGAACTGGCAGTGGTAACCCCATTACCAGTTCACTCCTTCCATTAGTATGCACAATGTTTGCATTGTCAAGGCCAAATTGAGTGAGTAGGTGTTGTATATGACTAGTTTGGGAGAGGTGAAGCGATGTTGGAGTAGATGTGACTTGAATCCCTAAGATGAATGTTACTGGATCTCCTCCAGTCATCTTGAACTTGGATTGGAGTGTAGAGATGAACTTGTCTGCTGTAGGCTTGTGTTTCACAAAGATGAGAATGGCATTGACATATAAGGTGAGGATGAGAGGTGGTTCATCCTTGTTCTCAATGTAGTAAAGAGCAGAGTCGTAGTTGGATCGCTTGAAGCCAATGTTGGTGAGTGTACTATCAGCCTTTTGATACCATGTATGTCCAGCCTGCTTAAGGCCATAGAGAGAATTGTTGAGTTTGCAAATGAGGGATTGAGATCCCAATTGCATCATAGAAGCTGGCAATGGAGGTTGCCTCATATAGAGGTCAACATCCAGTTCACCATTGAGGTAAGCTGTGATGACATCAAGTTGATAGATCTTTGTGTCATATTGAAGTGACATGATCATGAGCATCCTGAGTGTAGCCAATTTTACCACTGGTGCAAAGGTTTTCTCATAATCAATACCATGAACTTGAATATAGCCTTGAGGAACCAGTCTAGCCTTGTATTTGTTGATGGTGCCATCACCTTTCCTTTTGACCTTGAACACCCAGTGACAGCCAATGATGTTGGCATTGTCAGGAGTGTTCACTATGGTCCAGGTATTGTTCTCCTGGTGTGAGTTGACCTCTTTCTGAATTGCCACTTGCCACTTGGGCCAATCAGGTTGACATTGAGCTTGGAGAATGGTCCTAGGTTCATCATCAGATGCAGGGAAAGGGCCTCCTTCATTGGTACTCACTTCATTGGTGAAGGTACCTTTGGTGTCGTCAAAGGCAACAGAGGAGAGGGAGTGTATTTAATCTTCCAAGGGTCGAGTGGAAATCCCTTGGTCTCTTTCCTCTTGAGTTAGGTAAGGGAATCCCACATGTTCTTCCTCTTGGGCAAACATCAGTCCATTATTGCTTGGAGGGTTCACAATGTTGGGACTAATGGCTCGAATTGGAATAGGGTGGATGAGGACTGGCTCATGGGGAGCCTCTTCATGATTGTCAATGGTGGTGGTTTCCTTGATTTGAGGGATGTCTTGTTCCTTGAAGGGGAAGGGTTCCTTGTTGAAGGTAGCATTTCTGCTGGAGAGGATGGCCTTGGTCTGAAGGTTGAGTAGTTTGAAGGCCTTGGACCCATTGGTAACCCCAATGTATACTGTAGGTAGGGCTCTTTTGTTGAGTTTTGAGCAGTTCTGCTCAGGTATGTGTGCCCATGCTTGGCATCCAAAAACTCACAACATTGAGTGGTCTCCTTCCCATTGAAGGAAATGCTTAAAGGGTGTCTCCATGGACAGTGCCTTTGTAGGGGGCCTGTTGTTTAAATAGGCAGCATGGAGCAATGCATCTCCCCATAGGTAGTGGGGTGCTCCTCCATGAAGGAGACTTCTGGTGATGTTGAAGAGGGTCCTGTTCATATGTTTGGCAAATCCATTCCGTTGAGGAGTGTATGGTGCTGATGTCTCATGTTGAATCCCTGTGGTGGAAAGGTAAGTATTGAATTCTCTACTGATGTCCTCACCACCATTGTCCAATCTGAGACATTGCATCTTCTTTCCCATCTGGTTTTCCATCAGAGTCTTATACTCTTGGAAGTGACCAAGTACTTCATTTTTGTGAGCCATGAGGTAGACTGTCACAAACCTACTGTAGTCATTGATGAAGGTTACAGCAAATTGGTGACCTCCAGGCATTATATCTTTGAACATGCTGACAACTTCAGAGTGAATGAGCTGTAGGGGCTCAGTTGTTGTAGTCATCAAGCAATTGGGAAAGGGTTGCCTATGAGACTTGCTAACCGTGCATACATGGCATTTTCCTGAGCTCATGTTGGTTTCTTTAGCAACTTCTGGGATGACTTCCAATATCTGCTTCATCCTTCCTTTGCTGGGATGACCAAGCTGCTGGTGCCAAATTGAGGTTGAGACAGCACCATAGGTGAGGGCTGCAAATTCAGGCTTTGGTTGGCATAGGTAGGTGAGCATGTTCCTTGTTTCTCCCTTGAAGATAATGTCACCTCCCTTCCTTGCAATGAGTCTGCTGCCATTGATACTGATACTAGCGACCTTGGCAACAAGGTTGAGGGAAATGAGGTTTGCTGCATAGGTTAGAACATAGAAGATGTTCTTGAGGACTAGGGTATGGGTTTTCTTGTGTCCTATATTGGCAACTACCTTAACAGTGCCCTTGCCACAGGCCAGCATGTGTTGGAGGCTGCTGCTCTGGATAGGAGGTGTAGCAGTTTCAGAGAGTTTGGTGAACAGGTTCTTGTTTATACAGATATGAACAGTTGAAGCAGAGTTGATGATCCAATCATTGGCACTACCATAGCCATTATCGGATGAGGAGTAAGCCAATTTCAGGTTCACTACATCCATGATCATTGCGGTTTCATTGCCCTCCTCCTTTCAAGGATTTGGGCATCTATTAGTGTAATGGCCTTTCTGTTTACACTTGAAGCAAACAACTTCTTCCAAGGGTTTGCCCTTGGGAGGGGTTTCCCTTCTGGGAGTTGAAGTTCCTGGATCAGTTGTTGAACTTCTTGGGCCTGTGATTGGTAACGACTGCAGAGACAGAATTCCTTGATTGTTGACCTAATCCATAGACATGGAGTCCAAGTTTGATTTCCTCAGCCTTAAGTTGGTCAACTATATTGTCATATTCAACCTTCTCACCAATCTTGTCTTTGATGATAGTGACTTGCCTGATCTTGCCATTGGCATCTCTGATAGCAAAGGACTGTTCCTTGCACCAATTGCAGTAAGATTTTTCCAATTGGCTACAGATTCCAGCATACTCATGATGCAGTCCCTTCATTAGGACAGTATACTGTTTGGGCCAGGAAGTTTGAGCTCCACAGAGCTTCAATTGTTCTACCATTGTCACAATTTTAGCAGCATAGCTCGCAATGGTGAGTTTGTCTTGCCTAAGACTATTAAATTCAGTCTCAATTTCCTTGTGCCTGTACCTTAGCTTTGTGCTGAAGGACTTTTCAAGATGTTGCCAGATTTGATGCACCATAGAATAATGATCAACCATCATAGAGAGTTCAGTTGACATACTGGAGAGAAGTAAGCCTTTGGGGGTAAGATTGTACCTACGCCATTCACAATGTTCCTCAGTTCCTTGAGGTGGTTCCAGTGACTCAAACATGATTGTGTCATAGATATCAGGTCTCTTTTGCATGATAAGATTGATGCTATCAGCTCTCCACTTAAAGAAGTCATTGGAGTCAGTGAGCCTGGGAAGACAGAAATTACCAGATCTGAAATTGGTGGTCATCTTCCTAATGTACCTTGGTTGGGTTTGAGCAAGGGTGATACTTGGTGTTGAAGAGAAGTTTGAAGATAAAGGCATTAGAGAGTCATCTGAGTGACAACATGTGGAAATATTGGCAAGTTCCTTGTGGTCTGGAAACAAACTTGAAGGCTCTTGAGTGCTTGAATGAGTGTTGTAACAATGTGAGTGTGCTGATTGAATAGGCTTTGGGCTCATAACCTATTGAAAGGAGTGAACTGGTAATGTGTTACCATTGTCAATTCAGGGATCCTGGGGAAGAAACCACTGATCAGCTAAGGCAAAGGTGAGTAGCTATCTCAACAGTGCCTTCCCTATATCGGAGGGGCTTGTAGAGCTAGGTCTGAGGATATTTCAGCTTAGATACACTCTGTATGTAGAGGATATCAGAGGGTTGCAGTAGTAATTGAGGAGCAACTACCAACATAGGCAACTTGCTCATGCAGGAGGAAGAGAAAAGAAGAAGAGAAGAGCAGACCTTGTTATGTGAGGATGTAGGAACTAGTTTGAATGACTTTCAGCAACTGTATCTACAAATGAGTCAATGTATATATGTGTTTTCCTATGATGGCAATGCCTTCACAAAAATGACTATGTCTTTGCTATATCGAGGGCATGATACCTGTGTAGGGTCCTGAAGAGTATGGAGCATCATTTGGGATCTTGAGTAGAGACAGTGAAACAATATAGGGGCTTATCCTTGAGCATGTGTATGTGGTTGCATATATATGCTATCTTTCCCTATCATGGAGGAGTGTGTTCCTATCTTGTTAGTATATACAGCCCACACTCATCTGACACAAATTGTGTCTCAGAGATATGGGTCCAGGGCCCCCGCAATTGTGGACCAATAGCCAAAATTGGGTAAATGCAATCCTGTAGCCAGATGTGGGGGTCCAAAATTGGACTTTTCTTGATGTGTCATGGCCTAACAATGTTGAAATAATTTTTGAGGAATATTGATGCATCTTAGATGCCTGTGTTGGACCTCCACAATCTAACAGATTGTTCTGAAGTTGAAAACATGAGTGACTGTACATTTCAACACAACCTTGCCCGTTGTGCCTCCCTTGAGCAGGTCAGTCAGGGGGGCAGCGATGCAGCAGTAGTGTCAGATGAATTGGCGATAGAAGTTTGCGAAACCCAGGAATACCTGGATCTGTTGGACGGACAGCAGTGGCGGCCACTCCAACATGGTCATGACTTTGCCATGGTCCATGGAGATTCTGTCTGGGCTCATGATGTAGCTGAGGAACTCAATGCTCCACATGTGGAACTCACACTTGTCCAGAACACAGAACAGTTGGTGCTGTCACAGATGGTCGAGCACCTGTCAGATGTGCATCGGGTGGTCTGATGGCTCATTGCTGAACACGAGGATGTCATTGAGGTAGTTGATCACTGACATGTCAAGTAGATCCGACAGCATGTGGTTCATCAGGCATTGGAATGTTGCTGGCACATTGCAGAGGCCAAACAGCATCACGAGATACTCATAGCTGCCGTAGCGCATCCAGAAGGCCATCTTCCATTTGTGACCCAGTGCAATCCAAAGGAGGTTGTATGCACCCTTCAGGTTGAGCTTCATGAACACTTGTGCAGTCATGAGCTGGTCAAGGTGTTCAGAGATGAGGGGGATTGGGTAGCAATCTTTGATGGTGATCGCATTGAGCACCCCATAGTCCACACACGGACAGAGCTGACCATCCTTCTTTGGCATGAATAGGAGCAGGGCCGCCATGCAACTGGCGGATGGCCAGATGAAGCTGATGCTCTCCATCTTGTGGAGGTATGTCTGAAGCTCCTCTTGTTCCCAATGTGAGAGGGAGTACAGTGGGCCATACAGTGGCATCTTGCCATCCTCCAGGTGGATCTCATGGTTGTGCGGCCAGTGTGGGGGGAGTTCCACCACATGCTGGATGTCAAACACATTGGCGTAAGTGCAGTACTTGGCCAGTAGGACCAGTTGATCCTCTGCCATTGCAGCTGCGGCAACCTGAGGAGTTGGTGGAGGATTGTTGGGTTCTGGTGGGGCAAATTGTTGCTCTCCATCCAAGAGGAGTTGCCTGTCCCCAACAATGTGGTTGAAGTCAGTCACAGTGGGGTGTATTGCGGCCAGTGTTGGTAGGAGCATGGGGATGCACAGGTTTCACGTCCAGAGGGTGTAGTTGGGCTCTGGCTGGGCCGTCTTGATCCAGTCCATACCCAGGTGTATGTTGTGGGTGGACATTGGGGTGACAAGCAGGTGCATGCCAGAGGTGATCAGGTGATCTTGGATGTGGATGTCGGAGAGGGTGAAGTGGGTAATGCTCAATGACCGACCCTGCAGGAAGGCGGCATTGAGCAGTCGGGGGAGGGGGCATGTGGTGATGGCAGCAGTCATCACCATCTCGGGGGTGATGAACAAGGTGGTTGTGCCAGTGTCTAGCAGTGCCAGGCCTTGTGTGTTGCTGACTGTCACCAGGCATTCGTAGGTGGGGAGCATTGGGTGGTGGTGAATGTGGAGAATTTCTCCATCATGCTCCATGATGGGAGCATCGGTCTGTTGGGTGGCCCAGAAGGTGGTGGCGTGCACGTGTAGCTGGGCCAGGTTGTCGATGGGGTTGGACTGAGGCAACCCACTGATGTCTAGTTTCCCAACTTGTCGCCATCTGACTGGTTGCCTGGCTTGGCGTGATTGCCACTGTCCTCGTCATTCTTGTCATGGAGGGGGTTGACGAGGATGCTTCCTGACAGTTCATCCACCATTAATGCATGAGCACAGAGGCCTTGCGTCTGCATGGTGCTGGGGCAGTCGTGGACAAGGTGGTCACCTCTGCAGCCATAACACTTGCCATTGGCTCATTGGGACTGGCAGAGGTGCTCTGCCACATCATGACTGGGGTCCTTTGGTGGGATGGCGGGCCGGTCATGGTTGGCCAGCTGCTCCTCCTTGGTTGCCTCTGTTGGAATATACAGTCACTTGCGTTTTCGACTTCGGAACGATCTGTTAGATTGTGGAGGTCCAACACAGGCAACTAGGACACGTCAATACTCCTCAAAATTATTTTGAAATTGTTAGGCCATGATGCATCAAGAAAAGTCCAAATCTCGGACCCCCCCACATCTGGCTACAGGCTACATTTACCCAGTTTTGGCTATTACTCCACAATTGCGGGGACCCTGGACTCATATCTCTGAGACACAATTTGTGTCAGGTGAGTGTGGACTGTATACTGGCAAAGATAGGAACACACTCCTCCATGATAGGGAAAGACAGCATATATATGCAAACACACACACACACACACTCAAAGATGAGCTCCTATAATGTTTTACTGTCTCTACTCAAGATCCCAAACGATGCTCCATACTCTCCAAGGCTCAACACAGGTATCATGCCCTCAATATAGCAAAGACATAGCCAACTTCGTTAAGGCATTGCCATCATAGGAAAACACATATATACATTGACTCACTTGTAGATACAGTTGCTGAAAGTTATTCAAACTAGTTCCTACATCCTCGCATAGCATGGTCTGCTCTCTTCTCTTCTTCTTCATCTCTCTTCCTCCTGCATGAGCTAAGTTGCCTATGTTGGTAGCTGCTCCTCAATTACTACTGCAACCCTCTGATATCCTCTACATACAGAGTTTATCTAAGCTGAAATATCCTCAGACTTAGCTCTACAAGCCCCTCCAATATAGGGAAGGCACTGTTGAGATAGGTACTTGCCTTTGCTTTAGCTGATCAGTGGTTTCTTCCCCAGGATCCCTGAACCAGCAATGGTAACACATTACCGGTTCACTCCTTACAATTGCCTCATGGCAGGGAGGCGGGTGTGCTGGAGGCGGCCAAGGCTGCCTTACTGGTGTGGTCATCAGGATGGCAGCATTGCTGATGACCTGCATTCGCTTCTCTGTTAGGATTGCCACCTGGATGAAGTTGTCCATGTCATCCAGCAGCACATGCATCAGCCTCTCCTGCAGTTGTGGTCAGAGGCTGTGCTCTAATAACATGAGCATCTGCCAGTTGTCAGTTGCATTTGCATGGGCTGCAAGCTACATGAATTTGGCCATGTGCTGGGCAATGGGTCCACATTGCTGGAGGTTGTTCAGCTTGAGGTGGGCCATGTAGCTGGGGTTGGGATTGCCATACACCCAACAGAGATCCTTGCAGAATGCTGGCCACTTCTTGAGCCAGCCAGGCGGGTTGTCAGACTGCCAAATGTTCATCATTTGGATGTGTGGTGCACCTGACATGTTCCTGATGGTGAATGTGTGCATCAGGTGTCGGTCTGGAAGGCTGCTGGGTTGGCCTCGAAGTACAGCTCACACTGGTTGATGAATTCCTCCAGCTCCTCCTTGGTACTGTCCCACAATGGGGCTGTGACGCGGACCTTTGGCTCCGGGCATGCTGAGGGTGCTTCCCACACCGTCAGCACCAGTACGACCAGTGGAGTCATGTAGGGCAGTGTCAGTGCAGCCAGCAGGGCCACATGGGGGTGTGTCAGGGGCTGCCTTGGAGCCGGCAACGGGCTGACCCACAGGGGGGTATGACAGTTGATGGGGTGCTGCTTTTGGCTCCACCTCCACCGGGGGACCTGCCATGGTCTCCACCAAGGGCTCCAAGGAGGCTATGGAAGCCTCCCTCATTGGGACAGGGGTCTCATGGGGTTGCTCCATGGTTGGGGGTGCAGCCACTGGCACCAGCATTGTGGCAGTGTGGGCCAGGAGTCAGATCTCCTGCATCAGGCTCTGCAGGAGCATGGCAATGTTGGACAGCATTGGCTTCAACTGGGCAAATGAAGTGGGAGCATCAGTCTGCTCGCTGGTGATGCTGTTGGCAGTGGTAGGAATGTTGGCAGGGGCATCATTGTGGGTGGCGGCATCCCTGTTGGGGCTGTTGTTGCTCCTAGTTTGAGCCATTGATACTCGCAACATCTACCTGGGTGGGGAGGTCACATGTAATGTTGAAACCGTAGGGTCTCGATACCGTGAGGCGGCTACAGTTGGTTGGGGTCAGCTGGGCAGGAGAGGTTGAGAGCAATGGAACAGTACAGGAGGCCATCCAGGGTCTAGGGGTAGTGAAGGGGTCTTATACACTGCGTGATGGTGTGTTGCAGTGGTCAGGGCACAGCACTACTATTGCTTATACGGCAAAAGAAGTAGTACATGCAACGGAGGTCAGTCGGCAACCCCCGTTGGGGGCACAGGAAGAACTAGCATTAGTCAGGCCACCTAGTGTCAGTTGGAGCTGGCACATGCCGCAGCGCAGCCGGCCCCTCTGCCTCTCGGCCAGGAGGGCACCAACCACAGTGGCCACCGTGTCGGTCAGCCTTCTGGTCTGACAGAGCATTGTTTGGGATCTTGAGTAGAGACAGTGAATTGTTATGGGAGCTTATCTTTGAGCATGTATTTGTGGTTGCGTATATATGCTATCTTTCCCTATCTTGGAGGAGTGTGTTCCTATCTTGCCAGTATATATGGTCCACACTCATCCAACACAAATTGTGTCTCAGAGATATGGGTCTGGGGTCCCACAATCATGGAGCAATAGCCAAAACCAGGTAAATGTAGCCTATAGCCGGATGTGGGGGGATCCGAGATTAGGACTTTTCATGATGCATCATGGCCTAACAACATTGAAATAATTTTGAGGAGTATTTGATGCATCCTAGTTGCCTGTGTTGGGCCTCCATGATCTAACAGTTCATTCTGAAGTCGAAAATGCAAGTGACTGTATATTCCAACAGTTACCAATGGCAGAGTTTGTGTACAACAATGCAGTGCATAGCAGCATATGAGTATCCCCATAGGAGTATCCCCCTTCTTTGCCTGCTATGGGTGGAATCCTAGGATGCAACCCAACCTACCCCACACAGTAGGGGTGCTAGACCCAGCAAGACAAGAGTTTGCATGAGGACAGCCAGAGCTCACACAGTACCTACAGGAGCAGATCAGGCAAGCTCAAGCTCATGCAGTAGAGTAATACAACTGCAAGCACACAGACATGGAGCTCAAGGTAGGCAACTTGGTGTACATCAACCGTCGCAACTGGAAGACGAGAAGACCCAGCCCCAAGCTTGACACTATTGGAAGGAGTGAACCAGTAATGTGTTACTGTTGCCAGTTCAGGGATCCTGGGGAAGAAACCACTGATCAGCTAATGCAAGGCAAGTAGCTATCTCAACAGTGCCTTCCCTATATCGGAGGGGCTTGTAGAGCTAAGTCTGAGGATATTTCAGCCTAGATGCACTCCATATGTAGAGGAAATCAGGGGGTTGCAGTAGTGATCAAGAAGCAACTACCAACATAGGCAACTTGCTCATGCAGGAGGAGGAGAGAAGAAGAAGAAGAGAAGAGCAGACCTTGCTATGCAAGGATGTAGGAACTAGTTTGAATGACTTTCAGCAACTGTATCTACAAGTGAGTCAATGTATATATGTGTTTTCCTATGATGGCAATGCCTTAACGAAGTTGGCTATGTCTTTGCTATATTGAGGGCATGATACCTGTGTTGAGCCTTGGAGAGTATGGAGCATTGTTTGGGATCTTGAGTAGAGACAGTAAAACATTATAGGAGCTCATCTTTGAGTGTGTGTGTGTGTGTGTTTGCATATATATGCTGTCTTTCCCTATCATGGAGGAGTGTGTTCCTATCTTTGCCAGTATACAGTCCACACTCATCTGACACAAATTGTGTCTCAGAGATATGGGTCCAGGGTCCCTGCAATCATGGACCAATAGCCAAAATTGGGTAAATGCAATCCTGTAGCTGGATGTGGGGGTCTGAAATTGGACTTTTCTTGATGCATCATGGCCTAACAATGTTGAAATAATTTTGAGGAATTTTGATGCATCCTAGTTGCCTGTGTTGGACCTCCACAATCTAACAGATTGTTCTGAAGTCGAAAATGTGAGTGACTGTATATTCCAACACTGACCTGATGTTTCTGATGCTCCTTCAACTCCTGTAGCTCGCACACTGTACAAAGTAATCACAACTACATGTAATGTGATCATGATGATGCTTGAAAGAATGATACTTAAAGATAAAGATGGTAAAGACTAGAGTGGATGAGGATCCACTTGTCTGATGATGAAAAGACCTTGACATATATAGGCATTACCTCCTGGGTGAGCCTTACTCCTCAAGCTCCTGGCTTGAGGAGGCACCTTGCCTCCAGGGCAAGCTTGTCTACATAGCGAGCCTTCCCCTATGCCTCCTTAGTACCCCTATCCTTGGTACTTGAGCTCTGGGCCTTCTCAGGCCTCCTGGACCTACAACTGGCAAGGCCCCAGCTCTCTTCGTGAAAACCCCTTAATTCCTATATGTCCTACCTCCTACATGGAGCCTCCTACACCAGCCCTATTGAGCTACCACCTGTCCTTCACCTGTGCCCCTTGTCCTGAGGTGATCTGCTGGAGGTTCACATGCCTGCATGCAGTAGAGCTTGAAATCGAGTTTAAGGGGCCCCTATCCTTGATTTCACATACCCAGGCACTAGGCCTGTGTGCACCCCATAACACCAAGTATACTGAGTGTTTGCAGTTGGGTGTATGCAGTTGACCACCACATCCACACCCCACATTTCTTTCTCTTGTGGGTGTGTCAAAAGGGGTAGTATGCACTGTTCTTCCCTCCCAAGGATACTGGGTGTATGCAGTTGACCAATACTTCTACACCTTGCATCTCTTTCTTGTGCAAGTGTGTCAAAAGGGGTAGTACACACTATCCCTTCCTCCCAAGTATACTGGGTGTATGCAGTTGACCACCACATCCACACCTTGTCTCAGTACACACTATTCCCCCCTCCCAAGTGTACTGGGTGTATGCAGTTGACCAATTCATCCACACCTTGTCTCAGTATGCACTGTCCCCCCCCTCCCAAGTATGCTGGGTGTATGCAGTTGAGCAACACATCCACACCTTGCATCTCTTTCTCTTGTGACTGTGTCAAAAGGGTTAGAATGCTCTATTCCCTCCTCCCAAGGATACTTGTTAGGACCATAGGATCTGGAAACCACAAGTGGCTACAGTCAGTTGGTGTTGGTGGGAACAGGGAGGTGATGGGCATGCTGGTCAATGGTAGAATACCATGGGGAGGGGTCAATAGTATCAACTTTGCAGCTAATGAGTGAACTAAGGAATACATGCAACAAGGTTCCTTGGGAACCTCATGGGGGGGGCAGGAGTTAGTGTAAGGGTGCACACCACACTGTTGGGATGTTGGGGGTGATTGTGGGTGTTTCTCTGAGGGGTCACATGCAGATGGGCTACCCAATGGTGATCTGAGTGCTCACCCCAGCATGGCCATGTATATGGTTGCCGTGGGTCTAACACTACCCCCTGGTGGAGCCTGGCAGTCTGCCACTGGGCATCAGCAGTTATAGTAGATTGTGCACAGGGCATGGCCCAGGCTGGGTGTGGGAGAACCCTTGCAGCAGGTGGCATGGGGTCCATGGGCTTGCTGGTTGAGGCCAACTGGCAGGCAGTGGTGGGAATCATGGGCCATGTGTGGGGGTGTTAGACCCACAGCAATTGTACCTGTGCCCTCAACAGAATAACCACCAGGTCCAACAATAGACACCCCACCTGCATGTGACCCCTTGGGGGGAGTGCCTGTGATCACCCTGGCAGTACCCCTATACTCACACCTGTCAGCCCCGTGAGGTTCCCTCAGAACCTTGTTGCATGTATTACTTAGTTTGCTCATTAGCACCTAGTTCATATTGGTTGGAGTGAACTGGCAATGGGGCTACTGCTACTGGTTCAGGGATCCAGGGTAAAGGGAAACCACTGACCAGTTAAGGCAAGGCAAGTGGCTATCTTGACTGTATCTTCCCTATATCGGAGGGGCTTGTAGAGCTAAGTCTGAGGATATTTCAGCTTAGATACACTCTGTATGTAGAGGATATAAGAAGATTGCAGTAGGGATCAAGGAGCAACTACCAATGTAGGCAACTTGCTCTCACAGGAGGAGAAAAGAAGAAGAAGAGAAGAGCAGACCTTGCTATGCAAGGATGTAGGAACTAGTTCAAATAACTTTCTGCAACTGTATCTACATGTGAGTTGATGTATATATGTGTTTTCCTATGATGGCAATGCCTTCTTGAGGTTGGCAATGTCATTCCTATATCAAAGGCATGAAGCCTGTGTAGGATCTTGGAGTATGGAGCATCATTTGGGATCTTGAGTAGAGACAGTGAACATTAGGAACTTATCTTGTGTATGTGTGTTGTGTGTACATGTTATCTTTCCTTATCATGGAGGAATGTGTTCCTATCTTTCCAATATTTACAGTCCACACTCATCCAACACAAATTGTGTCTCAGAGATATTGATCCAGGGTCCCCACAATCATGGAGTAATAGCCAATACTGGGTAGAATGTTGCCTGTAGCTGGATGTGGGGTCCCAGAATTGGACTTTTCTTGACACAACATGACCTAACAGTGAGGAAATAATTTTGAGGAATATTGATGTGTCTTGGTTGCCTGTGTTGGACCTCCATGATCTAACAGATCATGTCAAAGTCAAAAACACAAGTGACTGTATATTCCAACAAGACCAATGCAAATTGTAAGGCAAGATACTTCAAGACCTTTATGTCAGGTGCCACAAGAGATTGGTATTACTCTTTGACTGACAATAAGTGTGACAACTACAATGCTCTGGAGCCACTCTTCCTTTGCCACTTTACTGGGATCCTCAAGCCCCAGGAGAGTGCCACGTCACAATATCAAGCCTTTGAGGATGCTCTCAAGATCAAGAAGACAGTTGAGTCTCTTTGTGACCAGCAAGCTTGGTGCCTTTGGCTATCTGAGACTCTTTCTCTAGCCATCAAGGTTGACACCAATTATGCTTCTGATTTTCTCAAGGCTTGGAAGTTCTGGTCCTGTTTGCTGATGGAGCTGCAAGCACACCTTGGTAATATGCCTGACTGCATCTTGGGAGCAGTCAATGCTTGTTGCAATTTATCCTCCACTGTCTATGAGGGGATTGTCACCAAGTACAACTCAGAGCATGATCACAAAGAAGTGATCAATTCTCAAATCACCTCTTTATCCCACATCATCAATAACCTCCATCACAGATGTTCTTACCCACTGTCTCCTCCAGAGGAAAAGCATACACACTTTGATCCTCTTCCTTCTTCACCTTCCCCTAGACCTGGTGATTACAAGCATCTTCTTCTGCCCTCCTTGCCCACAGTAAATGTCTCTAGTATTCATCAGTTGGTCTTCACAAACAGTGAGGATCGACATAGGCAATACCAAGAGGCCTTGAAGAAATATGTGTGGGAACACTCATGGGTATTGAGCTCTCCTCTGGCCAATGTTCCTTATCTGTTGTCACTGGGCACTGCTCCCCCTGGTTCTGGCAAGTGCCATCAATGTGGACAGCAAGGCCACATGTACAGCAACTGCAACACCAAGCACCCTGTTCCTCAGGGTGAACAGGGAAACTGTCATAATTATGCCCAAACCTTGGTGCAATCTCAACACCAGGGAAATCAGTAAGGCCAGCAATGAATTTAGACCCCTCTTGCCTGGCTGCAGTGGGTTCCCTGGGTCTTTCCTCTGCACTGGCTTGGCATTCTTTGCCTGGCTCACTCAATTTCACTTCTGTGCTGATGCAAGACTCTTCAAGAATTTCATCAAGATCTTTTGCTCTGTCAATTCCATTGGGTTCTGGTTCTGCTTCTGATGTGCCATTTTGGTCTATGGTGCATCACACCTCCCCTTCCTCTTCTACTACACAGGCTTGTGATCCTGTAAAATCTTTTTCTTCAACAATTGATTCCAGTTCCTCTTATTTCCCAGTTGGTGAGCCTTGTTTTTCCACTCCTCAGATCCATTCAGAACATGGCTTGTCTCCTATGATATCATGCCCAGTTGGTGCTCTGATGGATGGTTGTGCTGGCACACCTCTTAGAGCCTACCACTCATCCCTCAAGGATGAGAGGGTATCCCTGTCATGGGTGGTATATGACCCATGTACCTGGACTGACCCAGGGGAAGACAGCAATACCGCTTCCAACTGGGATCTTTTTGCTCTGCCTGACTCCACCCCTCAACCATGGGTCAGGTTACCAGCAGTCCCTTGTTCCTCTTCCCCTTCCCCCTCCCCTCCTGTGCTGCAAGAGAGAGTTGGCACACAGTCTGGTGATTCCTTCCCCATTTTCCCTGTTGCCTCAGTCTTTGGTGCTGGTTTCTCTCTATTATCAGATGACCTTTTAAGAATGACTGAGAACCAATCTTTGACCATTGGTGTACCAATCTACAACACCAGGGTCTTTTCTTCCTTGCCTCAGACTCCACCACTCTTCCCTCTCATGCATTCCCCATTGGTGGTAACCCTGCCTTTTGTTGGAATATACATTCACTCACATTTTCAACTTTGGGACAATCTGTTAGATCATGGAGCTCCAACACAGGCAATCAGGACACATTGAATATTCCTCAAAAATTATTTCAACATTGTTAGGCCACAATGCATCAAGAAAAGTCCAATTTTGGACCCCCACTTTGGGCTACAGGCCACATTTACCTGGTTTTGGCTATTACTCCACAATTGCAGGGACCTCGGACCCATATCTCTGAGACACAACTTGTGTCAGATGAGTGTGGACTGTATACATTGGAAAAGATAGGAACACACTCCTCCAAGATAGGGAAAAGATAGCATATATATGCAACTACATACACATGTTCAAGATAAGCTCCCATAGCAATTCACTGTCTCTACTCAAGATCCCAAACAATGCTCCATACTCTTCAGGACCCTACACAGGTATCATGCCCTCAATATAGCAAAGACATAGCCAATTTTGAGAAGGCATTGCCACCACATGAAAACACATATATACATTGACTCATATGTAGATACAGTTGCAGAAAGTCATTTGAACTAGTTCCCACATCCATGGAGTAATAGCCGAAACTGGGTAAATGTAGCCTATAGCTGGATGTGGGGGTCTGGGATTGGACTTTTCTTGACACGACATGGTCTAACAGGGTGAAAATAATTTTGACAAATATTGATGCATCCTAGTTGCCTGTGTTGGACCTCCACAATCTAACAGATCATTCCAAAGTCAAAAACGTGAGTGACTGTATATTCCAACAGACATTAGAGTGGATCGTCCAAGCTGTACCCCACGTTTGAAATGACGGAGAGCAACCTGGCGGAGAAGCTTGACAAGCTCATCCAACTGGTGAACAAGCAGATGGAGCTACTCCTCAAGTGTAGCAGGTTCAGAGAGTTGTACAATGCTGCCATACTGTGGGACCCTAACATGCCATTGCCGCTACCTATGCCTACCACCAAGGAGACCCAAGCACTAGGTAACCATGGCTACAGTGTCGAGGACCTGTACTCCACACCCACGGGGTCCAGGGTCCAATGTAAGCCAGCAGTTACTACCAAGCCAGATGAAGGGGCCCCTCCCATGAAGAACAACCTCAAGTATCCCTTCCCTAAGTTTGATGCTTGTGATGTCAAGATGTTCCTCATTGAAGCCATGACCTGGCTGTGACATAATGGAGTAGTGGACCACAAGACCATGATCAATTACACTGCAAGCCATATGGAAGGCACAGTGCGGGAGTGGTGGAAGGCCAAGCTCAGGACTGACAGGAATCAGCAGGGCTGGCTCTTCCAGGACTGGGACTTCTTGACGCTCAGGTTATGAGAGCAGTACAGTTGTCATAACAACCAACTGGATGCCTACAATAAGCTACAGGGCCTCAAGATGGAGAGCAATGCTCCAGGAGCTGCTCCACACCATGTAGAGCACTTCAGGGACCTGGAAAGCCAGGCCAACATTGATGACAATGAACTCATTGTGTTCCTCTTCAGGAACAGCCTCACTTGCAGTCTCCAGGAGAAGTTTGAGAGGAACCCTCCAGAGGATCCCTGGAGCTGGTATAGGGGGGTTGAGGCCATTGACAAGAGTCATATTGCCACCTACCCTGGTGCTCCTACTTGGAGCAGGCTGGACATGGGCCAGTGAGGCATGAGCAGGCTGGGAACTGGGGCAGCCCCTGCACAGACCACAGGAACCAGCAAAGGGGCCCCATGGCCCAGGGCTACATGAGGCACAGTCACACAGGCCAGGCCCACAACTACAGAGGGTTGACCAGACAATCACATGGGTAGCAGGCCTCTACCCCCACACCTGGCCCAGAAGCTCCCAATGACAGGCACCCCCACTACCTTTGGTAGCAGTGTCTGTTGCATCTGTCAAGGAACTGGGCATTGGTCCTACAATTGCCCTAACAAGAATACTAGAACTGCATGACCCAAGCCCAGTGGTCCTCAAGTAGCAATTCACCCAGTAGTGGAGGAGCTGCACAAGGAGCCCGCTGACCTGGAGGACCAACCCTCACAAGAAGAGGAGCTGGACCTAGGTGAGTACAGGCAGGAGCCTGAAGAGAACCAAGGCGACCAGGGAAACGAGCATGTGGAGATGCAGTGATGGCCTGCCTTGCCCTGGAACCTACCTTGCCATCCCAATGTAAATACCAAGACTGTCGATACTGTTTCTCCACCAGCGCTACTCAAGCAACAGTGCTCAAGCTCAAAGGCACCATCAATGGCCACCAGGCTTGCATCCTTGCTGACACAGGTGCTGGACTGTCCATATTATCTCAATAATTCATCCAAAGACATCAAGTAACTACAAAAAACATAAAAACAAGGGAAGTACATAGCATAACTGGCCACAAGCTTGCAATCAGCAGCAGTGCCAACATAGTCATGGAAGTAGGGGGTCAGCCACTGGGAAACCTTGAGGTACCAGTGGCCCAGGCCTCAGACTACAATCTAATTCTGGGCTTTGATGAGCTCAAAAGGTGGAAACCAAGAATCAACTGGGATACCAGGCAAGTGGAATTCGAGTTGCATCCAGGAAACACAAAACTGAGGATAAGGTTACCCTTAAACTCAGTTTTGGCAACCACCCATGCTGCACAGTCATGCATTCATCTCGGCTACTCAATTGATCAAGGCGGCATTGCATGATGGGCCCATTGGATTCATGCTACTGGAAGCCCCTCCCAGCTCACTACCAGCCTTTGGATTTGTGCCCACAGGCAATGATTGTGGTGTGGAAATGGAGGTAGAGCCTGAGGCCCCACTGCAAATGGAGATACCAGCCCCATAGAAGCACCTCAAAGGGGTCTTCTGTGAGGTAGAAGCTGACAAGCTGCCTCCTCATGCTGATCATGACTTGCACATTGAGCTGGTACCAGGAGGGAAGCCTCCTCAGGGCCCGTTGTACCTCAAGGGACCCAAGGAGATGACAGAGCTCAGGAAGTACCTCAAGGAAGACCTCAAGAAGGGCTTCATCAGGCCCTCCAAGAGTCCTGCATGATCACCAGTGCTCTTTGTACCCAAGAAGGATGGGGGCCTGCAACTGTGTGTAGACTATCAGGGACTCAACAAGGTCACTTTCAAGAATCACGCTCCACTACCTCTCATTGAGGAGCAGCTGTTCCTACTCAGGCAGGCCACCATCTACACGAAGCTGGACCTCAAGGCAGCATACAATCTGGTGTGCATCACTCTGGGAGATGAATGGAAGACAGCCTTTGGTACTCAACTGGGCCTCTATGAGTACCTTGTGATGCCGTTTGGGCTAGCAAATGCTCCAGCTCAATTTCAGTTGCTAGTAAACCACATATATCATGATATCATTGGTATCTACATGGTGGTGTACCTTGATGACTTCCTCATCTTCAGTAACAGTGAGGAAGAGCATGTTGCACATGTGCAGGTGGTGCTGAGGCAGTTACAGGAGAACTGGCTGTTTGTGATGCTGTCCAAGTGCACCTTCCACACCAAAACTGTGGAGTTCCTAGGGTACATCATCAAGCCAACTGGCATTGAGATGGACCCTGAGAAGGTGCAAGTGATCAAGGAATGGCCCCTACCAGCAAGCATTCATGACATACAGCACTTCCTGGGCTTCACAAACTTCTATCAAAGGTTCATTGCAAGCTTTGCAAGGATTGCTAGGCCACTAACCTTGCTGGTCAAGCCAGTAGAGAGGTTCAAGAAACTATGGCTTGACGAGGAAGCCCAGGGGGCCTTCCACAAGCTGATAGGAGCTTTCACCACTGCAGGAGTCTGATGACACTTCCAATACAACAAACCTACACAATTAGAGACCGATGCAAGTGACTTTGCAATTGCAGGGGTGCTCAAGCAGGAGCATGAGCATAGGTGGCATCCAATTGCTTACTATTCAAGGAAGATGACCTCAGTGGAGTGCAACTATGAGATACATGATAAGGAGCTCCTTGCCGTGGTCACCTGTCTATGTCAATGGCACCACATGCTTGCAGGCCTCCCATCTCAGCTGGTAATCCTCACTGACCATGAGGCCCTCAAGTATTTCAAGTCACAACGACAGATCATGGGCAGACAAGCAAGGTGGGCTGTGCTGCTAGCTGATTTTGACTTCATGCTCCAGTATCGGCCCGGAGACAAGGCCAGTGAGCCTGATGCCCTTACTTGATGACAGGACATGCAGCCCCTGGGCAAGGAGGTAGAACATAATGTTTGGCAACTATTGCTGGCTAGGATTTTTGCACCAGGAGCTGAAATTGAGTTTAAGGCCCTGTTATCCTCAATTTCAGACACATACTGGTAATGCAACCATGGCTGAAATTGCAAATGGTTGACTCAAGCAGTTAGCTCGCACCTTCCAGCCCCTGGACCAGGAACTCCTGGCAATGCATAAGGCCCAACCATTTGAGGACAAAGATGGCCTATGGCACCATGAGGGAAGGCTAGTGATCCCTCAGGTCACTCTACCAGGCAAGCAAGGCCACGGAGACACACAGGGAGCCACTCAAGTAAGGGAAGGCTCTCTATCAGTGGAACATTTGCAATACATGGTAATGTCCCAATGCCATGATGGAGCTACTGCGGGTCATGGGGGAAGGGATGCTACCCTGGAGCTGGCGCGACACCATTACTGGTGGCCAGGAATGAGTGCCTGGGTAGCAGACTATGTAGTGAGCTGCCCAGTGTGCGCTCAATACAAGACTCCATGCCACAAACCCTACAGCCTACTGCAGCCGTTGTCCACCCCTGAGCAGCCCTGGGGCTCAATATCCATGGATTTCATTGAAGGCCTGCCCACATCCAATGACTATGACTCCATCTTCGTCATAGTTGACCACCTCACAAAGCTAGCTGTCTTAGCACCTACATACAAGACAGCCACCTCCCAGGACACTGCAGAGCTGTTCCGGGCCCATGTAATGAAGTGATTTGGAGCCCTGGACCACATTGTCTCCAATAGGGGCTGACAGTTCATCTCAGCAACCTGGAAGAGGTTCACAGAGGCCCTGCTCATCAAGCACTTGCTCAGTATGGCTTACCACCCACAAACTGATGGCCAGACAGAAAGGGTGAACCAAGTGGTAGAACAGTACCTGTGAATGTATTGCAACTATGAACAGGATGATTGGGAGGGTGTGTTGCCCATGGCAGAGTTTGTGTACAACAACACAGTGCACAGCAGCATAGGAGTGTCCCCCTTCTTCACCTGCTATGGGTGGAACCCTAGGATGCACCCAGACCTACCATATGCAGTAGGGGTGCTTGACCCATTGAGACAAGAGTTTGCACATGGACAGCCAGAGCTTACACAGTACCTACAGGAGCAGATCAGGCAAGCTCAAGCTCATGCAGTAGAGCAATACAACTGCAAGCACACAGACATGGAGCTCAAAGTAGGCAACTTGGTGTACATTAACTGTCGCGACTGGAAAACAAGAAGACCCAGCCCCAAGCTTGACATGAGGCTCACAGGCCCATACCCCATCATTGAAAGGGTAGGCAGATGGGCATATCACCTGCAACTGCCATCCAAGCTCAGGGTACACGATGTGTTTCACATATCAGTGTTGGAGAAAACCAAGAGCAGTGCACTACCAGGCCATACGAAACACCAAGTACAGCCCCAAATCCATGAGCAGGACCTCGACTTTGAGGTGGAGGCCATTGTGGGCAAACATGGTCAAGGAGCCAACCTCAAGTACAAGGTCCAATGGAAGGGGTACCCAGAGGAGGCTGCCTCCTGGGAGCCTCATGATCACCTCGAGTGCCCTAGCCTCATCCAGGAGTATGAGGAATTGGTGGGGGGAGGTGCTAGCACAAGCAATTAAGAAAGAGGCCTGGGTGATACAAAGCTGGAATAGTGAAGCCTGGGAAATGTGAAATCGAGGATAAAGATGCACTAAACTTGATTTCACTGAAACAGAGGATAAGGGCCTCTTAAACTCAATTTCACCAAAATCAAGGATAAGGCCCCCTTAAACTCGATTTCAGGGTGCGCTCCACAGACCAAGGAACAAGGCGAAAGTTACTGTGACCAGCTCACACCACACTCAGGCTTGTAGGGGGGGAATCAAGTGTTGGAATTGCAATTCTAGGGACACGAGGAGAACTAGTAGTCTGTGTCATACTCCATGGACTGAGGGACAAAGAACTTGAGGTTGAGCTCAGGAGGGGGCAGGGGGGCAGAAGAAGGAGAGGAAGCAGGAGGAGGGGGAGCCAGGACATTGCTAATGGGGTCAGGAGGACCCCCAGCCATGGTAACGGACTCGTGAGGCTGATGCTCAGAGTACAGGCGCCGGCATTGAACCATGTACTGCACTAAGGCAGCCATGACCAGGTGAAGAAAGGTTGCCTCCACCTCCCACACCCGACGAAGGGCAAAGTCCCAGTCCTCATTGTTGGAAAGTGGAGAACCAGTAATGTGTTACCATTGCTGATTCAGGGATCCAAGGGAAAACTTCTGATCAGCTAAGACAGAGGCGAGGAGCTATCTCGACAGTGTCTTCCCTATATTGGAGAGGCTTGTAGAGCTAAGTCTGAGGATGTTTCAGCTTAGATATGCTCCATAGATAGAGCATATCAGAGGGTCGCAGTAGTGATTGAAGAGCAATTAACAATGTAGGCAACTTGGCTCATGCAAGAGGAAGAGAGAGAAGGAGAAGAGGAGAAGGCAGACCTTGCTATGCGAGGATGTGGGAACTAGTTCAAATAACTTTCTGCAACTGTATCTACAAGTGAGTCGATGTATATATATGTGTTTTCCTATGATGGCAATACTTTCTCAAAGTTGGCTATGTCTTTGCTATATTGAGGGTATGATACCTGTGTCGAATCTTGGAGAGTATGGAGCATCGTTTGGAACCTCGAGTAGAGACAGTGAGGTATTGCAGGGGCTTATCTTTGAGTGTGTGTGTGGGGTTGCGTATATACGCTATCTTTCCCTATCACGGAGGGGTGTGTTCCTATCTTTGTTAATGTATTTGGCCCATACTCATCCGACACAAATTGTGTTTCAGAGATGTGGGTCCGGGGTCCCCACAGTTGCGGGCTAATAGCCGGAATCAGGTAAGTAGGATCCCACAGTCAGATGTGAGAGGTCCGGAATTGGACTTTTCTTGATGCGTCGTGGCCTAACAGTGTCGAAATACTTTTTGAAGAATATTGACGTGTCCTGGTTGCCTGTGTTGGACCTCCACGATCTAACAGATTGTTCCTAAGTCGAAAACGCGAGTGACTGTATATTCCAACACTCATGACCGCAAGGATCGAAGATGTGATCCTCCCAGCGGACTTCGCCCAGACCACAACCATGGGCATGCACTAGATGAGCCCATTCAACACCATGCTCGCCCACCTGGAACCTTCATGGCTCGGCGTCACCAGTGTAACAATGGCCAGGAAAGGCCCACACAGTCCTGGTGCACCCTATGTGCCCAGACAAGTGGCAGTGCATGCACTTGCTGGGCACGTGATTGCATTTGCCAAATGGGTTGGCAAAAGCAGAGGGAAAACACCTAAATAAAGGAAGGAAGAAGTGGGGGTCAGCAAGGGAATGACAGATGGAAGGAGACTTGGAATACTTACGGAATGTCCAAATGAGCACAACGCTCGCAAGACCAACTAGGCCAGGGCATGGAGCCCTCCGTCAGTTGAAGCATCACCACGGCATTGAGGCAGTGAGCAGCAGGGGACCTGTGGTCCACAACCCACCACTGTGGGTACAGTCCCTGAGCCACCAGCAGCAGGAGAATGGGAGCCGGCAACTCAGAGCTCCACGAGGCCAACTCCACGAAGGTGGGTGGCCTCACAGGAGGAGGGGGGCCAGGGGAGCGAGGAGGGGACCTGGGAAGTGACTCCGGGGTGAGGCACAGCACCTCCGCCCTGAAAAGAGGGGTGGGGGCTCAGAAGACCCCATCCAACACAGCATCCATGGTAGGAGGAGGAGGAAGAGGACACTGAAGCTCCTCCTCCCATCGTGCCATCGCCTCTGCCAAGGACTCCCGGAATGCACCAGGCCCAGGGGCAGCAGGATGTGCATGAGGCACAGTGGGGCCCACGACAAAAACACCTGTCAATGGATCCTCAGGATCCAGATGGCAATGATTGCTCAGAGGAGCAACCAAGCCCATGGGTTGCGAGCTCCTGCCAGCCAGGCCAGAGCTGGCAAGGAGAGGGGAGGAGGCCACCACCGGCTGAGGGTGGTGCAGCTTAACCACCAGCCTCCGTCGAGGAGGCTCTTCCACCGCCAAAGCAGCAGGTGGGGAAGTAGGGGCCTCAAGGGGCCCCGCCAGGAGCAGAAGGTGGGCCCCTAGCACCAGGGGTGGAGTACATGGAGGCCCCAGAGCCTCCCTGAGAGGTAAGGAAGGAGGGGAGGCCTCCTCCAGAAAGAAAAGGGCCCATAAGGGCCCTGAAGAGTCGGCAGCAGGCACCGGCAGGGACAAGGGGCCTGGAACAGGCACAGGAGGGGAGGGTGGTGCAGCAGCACATTGGCCCTTGCGGGCCGAGCGCTGTGAGGAGGAATTGGAATGGCAAGGCATGATTATGCAACTGTCCAGGAGCAATGAGGATGAGGTGGGAGGAAAACACCACTGGTGGCGTCCAAATGTTGGTTTTGTAGGCCAGGCACAGGACTTCATTTGCCTCAACAGAGCTCAGCCTTGGAAGGGGGAGTAGTGTTACAGAGGGCACACTGGTCCAGTGCCTGAGCACGCAAAATCGAGGATAAGGGCTCCTTAAACTCGATTTTGAGCTCCACCACATGCAGGTGTGCAAACCCTCAGTATAGCACATCCTGAAAAGGGGCACAAACAAGGAAGGGGCATCAGCTTGGTAAGAGCTGGTGTAGGAGGCCTTGTGTAGAGGTTAGGACATATAGGGATTAAGGGGTTTTCACAAGGAGAGCTGGGGCCTTGCCAGTTGCAGGTCCAGGAGGCCTGAGCAGGCCCGGAGCTCGCATGCCGAAGATAGGGGCACGAGGAGGGGTCAACAAGTAGTAGAGCCTACCCTGGAGGTAGGTACCTCGAGCCAGGAGCTCGAGGAGCATGGCCTACCCCAGAGGTAGGCCTATATAGGTCCAGGTCTTGTTCATCATCAGACAAGTGGATCCTCATCCACTCTAGTCTCTACCATCCTTATCTGTTAGTATCAGTCTTTCAAGTGTTGTCGCAATCACAATACAAGTAGTTGTGATTACTCTGTAAAGTGTGTGAGCTCCAGGATCTGAAGGAGCACCAAGAACATCAGGTCAGCACCATCACTGATCCTGCAACACTGACATCACAGGCAGAACCTCAACTGCGCCCCTGGAACCGACACCAGTGCTTTACACAACAGCAGCGAGGGTTTTACACTCACTCAACACACTCCAACTGACAACTAGTGCACCCTTGGTAGTTGGAGGTGCCATTGCATTGCTCCCACAAATGTGTTGAGTGACCTCTGGATGGGGTGCCAACAGGGTTAACCAATATCGAGGATAAGGGCCTCTTAACCTCGATTTCACACTTGCGTAGGCAGACCTGCATAGCCGAGCTGGTCGCCACACTCGATATTGGTCCCCAACCCTGACACCTTACTCCTTGAGCTCCTGGCTTGGGGAGGCACCTCAAGCTCCTGGCTCGAGGAGGCACCACACCTCCAGGGCAAGCTCATCTACATAGCGAGCCTTCCCCTATGCCTCCTGAGTACCCCTATCCTCAGGTCTCCAGCTCTGGGCCCACTTGTGCCTCCTGGGCCTGCAGATAGTGAGACCCAAGCTCTCCTTGTAAAAGGCCCCTTATTTCCTATATGTCCTACCCCTGCATGGAGCCTCCTACACCAGCCCTACTGAGCTAATGCCCCTTCCTCGCCTGTGCCCTTTGTCTTGGTGTGAATTGCCAGATGTCTATGTGCCTGCATGCAGTAGAGTCCGAGATTGAGTTTAAGGGGCCCTTATCCTGAATTTCGCGTACTCAGGCACTAGGCCTGTGTGCGCCCTGTAACACATAGCTGCTTGTGGTTTCCAGATCCAATGGTCCTAAAACTAGCTGATATCAAGTTTAAGCAGCCCTTAAACTTGATTTCACCCAAATCAAGGTTAAGGCCCCATTTATCCTCAATTTCAAGTATGCATATTTGGACACTCATTCCTCAAGCTCAATATACTAGGTATATATACCTCAGGCCTGACAGGGGGTTCCTTACAGAATGCCCAAGTGGGTGCAGCACTCACATGACCTTCTTGGCCAGGGCATACAGCCCTCAGTTAAGTGCAGCATCACCAAGGCATGGAGCCAGTGAGCTGCCAGGGAGCCTCAATCTACTACCAACCACCAAGGGTAGAGGCCCTGTGTCACCAAAAGCAAGATGATTGGTGCAGGGCGCTCTGAGCTCCAGGATTCAAACTCCTGGAAGGTAAGAGGCCGCATAGGGGGTGGGGGGCCCAGAGAACGAGAAGGGCTGCCAGGCAGCAACTCTGGAGTAAGTCACTGCACTGAGGGGTCAAAGGGTGGGGTAGGAGGCTATAGCACCTTGTCTACCACAGCATTGGCAGAGGGTGGAGGGGGCAGGGGATGGTGGAGCTCAGCCACCCACCAATCCATAACCTCTGCCATTGTCTCCCTCACCACCCTCACCTCTGAAGGAGGTGGGGGAGAGAGTGGTATGGTGAGGCCCACCACAAATTCATCTGCCAATTGATGATCAGGATCCAAGCATCTATGGTCGCTCACAAGAGCAACCAAGCCAGAAGGTTGAGAGGTCCCCTGAGCCAGGCCAGGGCTAGGAGGTGGAGTGATGGGAGGGCCAGCTGTGCAACAATGGTGCAGCTTGATTACCAGCCTCTGTTGAGGAGGCTCTGCTGCTGTCAAGACAGCAGAGGAGAATGCAGGAGCACCAGTGGCAGCTGTGAGCAGGGGCAGCCAGGCCATGGGCACACCAGGGGGAGTGGAGGGGGTGTCAGGAGGCTGTCAGGGTTGGGGACCGATATCGAGCGTGTGACAAGTTTCGGCTATGCAGATCCAATTATGTGTGTGCGATATCAAGGTTAAGAGGCCCTTATCCTCGATATTGGTTAACCCTGTTGGCACCCCGTCCAGAGGTCACACAGCATGTTCACTTGGTGTAATACGATGGCACTTCCAACTCCCAAGGGTGCACTAGTTGGCAATTGGAGTGTGTTGAGTAAGTGTAAGACCCTCGCTGCTACTGTGCAAGGCACTGGTGTAGGTTCCAGGGCCATGGTTGAGGTTCTGCCTGCAATGTAGGTGTTGCAGGGTCAGTGATGGTGCTGACCTGATGTTCCTGTGCTCCTTCACTCCTGGAGCTTGCACACTGTACAAAGTAATCACAACTACCTGTATTGCAATTGTGATGACACTTGAAAAGATGGATAGCTAAAGATAAAGATGGTAAAGACTAGAGTGGATGAGGATCCACTCATCTGATGATGAACAAGACCTTGACATATATAGGCCATGCTCCTCGAGTTCCTGGCTCGAGGCACCTGCCTCCAGGGTAGGCTCTGCTACTTGGTGAGCCCTCCTTGTGCCCCTATCCTTGGCACTTGAGCTCTGGGCCAGCTCAGGCCTCCTGGACCTGCAACTGGCAAGGTCCCAGCTCTCCTCATGAAAACCCTTTAATTCCTATGTGTCCTACCTCCTGCTTGGGGCCTCCTACACCAGCCTTATTGAGCTAATGCCCCTCCTTTGCCTGTGCCCCCTTGCCTTGATGTGCTCCACTGGAGGTTCATGCACCTGCACGCGGTAGAGCTTGAAATTGAATTTAAGGGGCCCTTATCCTCGATTTCGCCGAAATTGAGGTTAAGACCCTGTTTATTCTCAATTTCACATGCTCAGGCACTAGACCTGTGTGCGCTCTGTAACACTACCCCCCCTTCCAAGGCTGAGCTCCATTGAGGCAAATGAAGTCCTGCACCTGGCCTACAAGACCAACATTTGGATGCCACCAGTGGCGTTTTCCTCCCACTTCCTCCTCATTACCCTTTGGTGATTGCATCATCATGCCTTGTCACTCTAGCTCCTCCTCACAGTGCTCGGTCCTCAAGGGCCGCCATGCTGCTGTGCCTTCTTCCCCTCAGCGCCTGTTCCAGGCTCGTCATCATCCTCGGTGCCTGTTTCAGGCTCTTAAGGGCCCCTATGGGCCCTCTTCCTGCTGGAGGAGGCCTCTTCTCCTCCCCTGCCTCTTGAGGAGCCCCTGGTGCCTCCTTGTACTCCACCATTGGTACCAGGGGCTCACCTCCCCCTCTTGGCAGGGCCCAATGGGGTCCCTGCCACCCCGCCAGTCATTCCAGCTGCAGAAGAGCCTCCTTGACAGAGGCTGGTGGTCAAACTTTGTCATCCTCTGTTGGCGGCTCTCCTTCCCCCCCCTCCTGCTTACTCTGGCCCAGTTGGCAAGGGCTCTCAACCCTTGGGCTTGGTTGCTCCTTTGAGTGATCACTGCCATCTGGATCCTGAGGATCCGTTGATGGATATCTTTGTCATGGGGCCTACTGTGCCTTGAGCACCCCCTGCTGCTCCTGGTGCTAGCACTGTTACAGAGTCCTCAGCAGAGGCAATGGCTTGAAAGGAGGAGGAGCTCCAGTGCCCTCTTCCTCCTCCTCCTACTGTGGATGCCATGTTGGATGGGGTCTTACAAGCCCCAACCCCTCTTTATGAGGCTGAGGTGCAGCACCTCACCCCAGAGTTGCTGCCCAGGCCCCCTCCCCGCTCCCCTGGTCCTCCTCCTCCTGTGAGGCCACCCACTTTCACGGAGTTGGCCTCATGGAGCTCTGAGCTGCCAGCTCCCATCCTTCTGTTGCTGGTAGCTCAGGGCCTGTACCCATGGTGGTGGATCATGGACTGCGGGTCCCCTACTGCTCACTGCCTAAATGCCATGGTGATGCTTCAATTGACAGAGGGCTCCATGCCCTGGCCCAGTTGGTCTTGTGAGTGCTGTGCTCACTTGGACATCCCATAAGTGCTCTAGGTCTCTCTTCCATATGCCATTTCCTTGCTGACTCTCTCTTTCTTACCCTCTTTCCTCTGTCCAGGTGCTTTCCCTCTGCCTTTGCCAACCCATTTGGTGAGCACAACCACATACCCAGCAAGTGCGTGCACTGCCACTTGTCTGGGCACATGGGGTGTGTCAGGACTGTGCAGGCCTTCCCTGGTCATTGCTACACTGGTGATGCCGAACCCTGGAGGTTCCAAGTGGGCAAACATAATGTCGAGCAGGCCCATCTGGTGCATGCCCGTGGTCGTGGTCTGGGTGAGGTCTGCCATGAGGATCACATCTTCAATCCTCACGGCCATGAGGACTTGGACTTCACCCTTTGCCAGGTGTGGGAGGTGGAGGTGACCTTCCTTCGCCCTGTCATGGCTGCCTTAGTGCAGTACATGGTCCAGTGCCGGCACTTGTACTCTGAGCACCAGCCTCACAAGTCCATTACCATGGCTGGGGGTCCTCCTTACCCCATTAGTGAAGTCCTGGCCCCTCCTCCTCCCCCTTCTTCTTCTACTGCCACTCCTCCTCCTCCTGAAATTGACCTCAAGTTCTTTGTCCCTCAGTCCACAGAATATGCTGCAGACTCCTAACTTTTCTCCATGTCCTCGAGGTTCCACAATTGCAATCCTGAGCCTTGATTCCCTGCTGGTGTGAGCCTGAGTGTGACGTGAGCTGGTCATGGTATCTTTGCCTCATTCTTGGTCTGTGAGTCACGCTCTGAGATTGAGTTTAAGAGGGCCTTATCCTCGATTTTAGCAAAATCGAGTTTAAGAGGCCCTTATCCTTGATTTTAGCAAAATCGAGTTTAAGAGGCCCTTATCCTTGATTTTAGCAAAATCGAGTTTAAGAGGCCCTTATCCTTGATTTTAGCAAAATCGAGTTTAAGAGGCCCTTATCCTTGATTTTAGCAAAATCGAGTTTAAGAGGCCCTTATCCTTGATTTTAGCAAAATCGAGTTTAAGAGGCCCTTATCCTTGATTTTAGCAAAATCGAGTTTAAGAGGCCCTTATCCTTGATTTTAGCAAAATCGAGTTTAAGAGGCCCTTATCCTTGATTTTAGCAAAATCGAGTTTAAGAGGCCCTTATCCTTGATTTTAGCAAAATCGAGTTTAAGAGGCCCTTTTCCTCTGTTTTGGTGAAATTGAGTTTAGTGCATCCTTATCCTCGATTTCGCATTTCCCAGGGTTCGCTATTCCAGCTCTGTATCACCCAGGCCTCCTCCTTAGTTGCTTGTATTAACACCTCCCCCCACCAACTCCTCATACTCCTGGATGAGGCTAGGGCATTTGCGGTGATCATGAGGTTCCCAGGAGGCAGCCTCCTCTGGGTACCCCTTCCACAGGACCTTGTACTCGAGGTTGGCTCCTTGACCACATTTGCCCACAATGGCCTCTACCTTGAAGTCGAGGTCTTCCTCATGGATTTGAGGCTGTATCTGGTGCTCTGTATGGCTTGGTAGTGCACTGCTCCTGCCTTTCTCCAACATCAATATGTGGAACACATCATGCACCCTAAGCTTGGGTGGGAGTTGCAGGCAATATGCTCATCTACCTACCCTCTCTATGATGGGATATGGGCCTGTGAACCTTGTGTCAAGCTTGGGGCTGGGTCTTCTTGTCTTCCAGTTGCAATGGTTAATGTACACCAAGCCGCCTACTTTGAGCTCCATGTCTGTGTGCTTGTGGTTGTATTGCTCCACTGCACGAGCTTGAGCTTGCCTGATCTGCTCCTGTAGGTACTGAGTGAGCTCCAGCTGTCCTTGTGCAAACTCTTGTCTTGCTGGGTCTAGCACCCCTACTGCATGGGGTAGGTCTGGGTGCATCCTAGGATTCCACCCATAGCAGGCAAAGAAGGGGGATACTCCTATGCTGCTATGTACTGCATTGTTGTACACAAACTCTGCCATAGGTAACAGGCCTTCCCAATCATCCTGCTTGTAGTTGCAATACATTCACAGGTACTGTTCTACCACTTGTTTCACCCTCTCTGTTTGGCCATCAGTTTGTGGGTGGTAAGCCATACTGAGCAAGTGCTTGATGAGCAGGGCCTCTGTGAACTTCTTCCAGGTTGCTGAGATGAACTGCCTGCCTCTATCAGAGATGATGTGGTCTGGGGCTCCAAATTGCTTCATCACCTGTGCCCTGAATAGCTCTGCAGTGTCCTGGGAGGTAGCTGTCTTGTATGTAGGTGCTAAGCCAGCTAGCTTCATGAGACAATCAACTACAATGAGGATGGAGTCATACCCATTGGATGTGGGCAGGCCCTCGATGAAATCCATGGATATTGAGCCCCAGGGCTGCTCAGGGGTAGACAGTGGCTGCAGTAGGCCATAGGGCTTGTGGCATGGAGTCTTGTATTGAGCACATACAGGGCAGCTTGCTACATAGTCTGCTACCCTGGTGCTCATTCCTGGCCACCAATAGTGGTGTCATACCAGCTCCAGGGTGGCATCCCTACCTCCATGGCAGGTGGTGGCTCCATCATGGCACTGTGACATGACCATATATTGCAAGTGCTCCACAGAGAGAGAGCCTTCCCTTACTTGAGCTGCTCCTTGCATGTCACCATGGCCGTGTTTGCCTGGTAGTGTGACCTGAGGGATCACTAGCCTTCCCTTGTGGTACCACAGGCTGTCCTTGTCCTCAAAAGGTTGGTCCTCATGCATTGCCATGAGCTCTTGGTCCAGAGGCTGGAAAGTGCAAGCTAGCTGCTCAAATCAACCATTTGCAATTTTGGCCATGGTTGCATTGCTGGTACATGTCTGAAATTGAGGATAATGGGACCTTAAACTCAATTTTGGCAAAATCGAGTATAAGGGCTCCTTATCCTCAATTTCAGCTTCTGGCACAAAAACCCTAGCTGGCAATAGTTGCTGAACATTTTGTTCTACCTCCTTGCCTATGGGCTGCATATCCTGTCATTGAGTAAGGGCATCAGGCTCACCAGCCTTGTCTCCAGGCCAATATTGGAGCACAAAGTCGAAATCAGCTAGCAGTACAGCCCACCTTGCATGCCTGCCCATGATCCGGCATTGGGACTTGAAGTACTTGAGTGCCTCGTGATCTGTGAGGATCACTAACTGGGTTGGGAGGCCTGCAAGCATGTGGCGCCACTGACATAGACAGGCAACTACTGCAAGCAGCTCCTTATCATGTATCTCATAGTTACACTCTGCCAAGGTCATCTTCCTTGAGTAGTAGGCAATGGGATGCCACCTATGCTCATGCTCCTACTTGAGCACTCCTGTGTTTGCAAAGTCACTTGCATCAGTCTCCAATTGTGTGGGCTTGTCATACTGGAAATGTTGTAAGACTCCTGTGGTGGTGAAAGCTCCTATCAGCTTGTGGAAAGCCCCCTGGGCCTCCTTGTCAAGCTGCAGTTTCTTGAACCTCTCCACTGGCTTGACCAGTGAGGTCAGGGGCCTAGCAATCCTTGCGAAGTTTGCAATAGTTGCCTTGATGATGTACCCTAGAAACTCCACAGTATCGGTGTGGAAGGTGCACTTGGACAGCTTTGCAAACAGCCGGTTCTCCTGTATTCGCTTCAGCACCTCCTGCACATGTGCAACATGCTCTTCCTTGCTGTTACTGAAGATGAGGAAGTCATCAAGGTACACCACCACATAGATACCAATGATATCCCAATATATGTGGTTTAATAGCAACTGAAATTAAGCTGGAGCAATTGCCAGCCCAAATGGCAGCACAAGGTACTCGTAGAGGCCCAGTTGAGTACCAAAGGCTATCTTCCATTCATCTCCTGGAGCAATGCACACCAGATTGTATGCTGCCTTGAGGTCCAGCTTCATGGAGATGGTGGCCTGCCAAAGTAGGAACAGCTGCTCCTTGATAAGCAGTAGTGGGGCATGATTCTTGACTGTGACCTTGTTGAGTCCTCAATAGTCTACACACAGTCGCAGGCCTCCATCCTTCTTGGGTATGAAGAGCACTGGTGATTGTGCAGGGCTCTTAGAGGGCCTGATGAAGCCCTTCTTGTGGTTCTCCTCAAGGTACTTCCTGAGCTCTGCCATCTCCTTGGGTCCCTTGAGGTACAATGGGCCCTGAGGGGGCTTCCCTCCTGGTACCAGCTCAATGTGCAAATTGTGGTCAGCATGAGGAGGCAGCTTGTCAGCTTCTACCTCACAGAAGACCCTTTTGAGGTGCTTATATGGGGCCAGTATCTCCAATTGCATTGGGTTTTCAGGCTCCACTTCCATTTCCACACAACAATTGTTGCCTGTGGGCACAAAACCAAAGGCTGGTAATGAGCTGGGAGGGGCTTCCAGTAGCATGAATCCTATGGGCCCATCATACAATGCAGCCTTGATCAATTGAGTAGCTGAGACAAATTCATGGCTGTGTGGCATGGTGTTACAGAGGGCACACTGGTCCAGTGCCTGAGCATGCGAAATCGAGGATAAGGGCTCCTTAAACTCAATTTCGAGCTCTACCATGCACAGGTGCACAAACCCTCAGTATAGCACATCCTGAAAAGGGGCACAAACGAGGAAGGGGCATTAGCTTGGTAAGAGATGGTGTAGGAGGCCTCGTGTAGAGGATAGGACATATAGGGATTAAGAGGCTTTCACAAGGAGAGCTGGGGCCTCGCTGGTTGCAGGTCCAGGAGGCCTGAGCAGGCCCAGAGCTCGCATGCCGAAGATAGGGGCACGAGGAGGGGTCAACAAGTAGTAGAGCCTACCCTGGAGGTAGGTACCTCGAGCCAGGAGCTCGAGGAGCATGGCCTACCCCAGAGGTAGGCCTATATAGGTCCAAGTCTTGTTCATCATCAGACGAGTGGATCCTCATCCACTCTAGTCTTTATCATCCTTATCTGTTAGTATCAGTCTTTCATGTGTTGTCGCAATCACAATACAAGTAGTTGTGATTACTCTGTACAGTGTGCGAGCTCCAGGAGCTGAAGGAGCACTAAGAACATCAGGTCAGCACCATCACTGGCCCTGCAACACCAACATCACAGGCAGAACCTCAACTGCGGCCCTGGAACTGACACCAGTGCCTTACACAACAGTAGCGAAGGTCTTATGCTCACACAACATGCTCCAACTGGCAAGTAGTGCACCCTTGGGAGTTGGAGGTGCCATTGCATTGCTCCCACAAATGTGCCGAGTGACATCTGGATGGGGTGCCAACAGGGTTAACTGATATCAAGTTTAAGGAGGCCTTAAACTTGATTTCGGCAAAATTGAGGATAAAGGCCTCTTAACCTCGATTTCGCACATGCGTAGGCCAACCTGCATAGCTGAGCTAGTCGCCACACTCAATATCAGTCCCCAACCCTGACATTAGAGTGGATCATCCAAGCCATACCCCATGTTCGAAATGACAGAGAGCAACCTGGCGGAGAAGCTTGACAAGCTCATCCAACTGGTGAGCAAGCAGACAGACCTACTCCTCAAGTGGATTAGGTTCGAGGAGTTGAACGATGCGGCCTTGCTACGGGATCCCAACACACCGTCGCCACTACCCAGGCCTACAGTCGAGGAGCCCCAAGCACAAGGAAATCAGGCCTACAGCGACGAGGACCTGTACTCCACACCCATGGGGTCCAGGATCCAGCATAAACAGGCAACCACTACCAAGCCAGAATAAGGGACCCCTCCAGCGAAGAAAGACCTCAAGTACCCTTTTCTGAAGTTCAATGCTCACAATGTTGAGATGTTCCTCATCGAAGCCACCACCTGGCTGCAACACAACAGGGTAATGGACCACAAGACCATGATCAATTACACCACAAGCCACATGGAGGGTACAGCGAGAGAGTGGTGGAAGGCCAAGCTTAGGACTGATAGGAATCAGCAGGGCCGGCTCTTCCACATTTGGGACTTCTTCACGCTCAGGTTATGAGAGCAGTACAGTTGTCATAACAACCAACTGGATGCCTACAACAAGCTCCAGGGGCTTAAGATGGAAAGCGATGCTCCAGGAGCAGCTACATGCCATGTAGAATGCTTTAGGGATCTGGAATGCCAAGCCAACATCGATGACAACAAGCTCATTGTGTTCCTCTTTAGGAACAGCCTCACTCGCAGCCTCCAGGAGAAGTTTGAGAGGAACCCTCCAGAGGACCCCTGGAGCTGGTACAGGGAGGTTGAGGCCATCAACAAGAGTTGTATTGCCACCTACCCTGGTGCTCCTACTTGGAGCAGGCTGGACACAGGCCAGCAAGGCACAAGCAGGCCAGGAGCCGGGGCAGCCCCTGCAAAGACCATGGGAGCCAGCAAGGGGGCCCCCTGGCCCAGGGCTATGGGAGGCACAGTCATGCCAGCCAGGCCTGCAACTATCAAAGGATGACCAGGCAATTGAGTGGGAAGCAGACCCCTACCCCCACACCTGGCCAAGAAACTGTCAGTAACAGGTACCCCCACCACTTTTGGTAGCAGTGTCTGTCACATCTGTCAAGGAACTGGGCATTGGTCTTACAAATGCCCCAACAGGAATGCTGGAACCTCAGGACCCAAGCCCAGCAGTCCTCAAGTAGCAGTCCACCCAGTAGTGGAGGAGCCGCATGAGGAATCTGATGACCAGGAGGACCAACCCTCACAAGAAGAAGGGCTGGACCTAGGCGAGTATGGGCAGGGGCCTGAAGAGAACCAAGGCGACCAGGGAAACGAGCATGGGGAGACAAAGTGATGGCCTGCCTTGCCCTGGAACCTACCTCGCCATCCCAATGCATATACCAAGACTGTCAATATTATTGGAAGGAGTGAACTGGTAATGTATTACCATTGCCAGTTCAGGGATCCTGGGGAAACCACTGATCAGCTAAGGCAGGGGCAAGTAGCTATCTCGACAGTGTCTTCCCTATATCAGAGGGGCTTGTAGAGCTAAGTCTGAGGATATTTCAGCTTAGATACACTCCATAGATAGAGGATATCAGAGGGTTGCAGTAGTAATCGAGGAGCAATTAACAACATAGGCAACTTTGCTCATGCAGGAGGAAGAGAGATGGAGAAGAGGAGGAAGCAGACCTTGCTATGTGAGGATGTGGGAAGTAGTTTGAATTGACTTTCTGCAACTGTATCTAAAAATGAGTCAATGTATATATATGTGTTTTCCTATGATGGCAATGCCTTATCGAGGTTCGCTATGTCTTCGCTGTATTGAGGGCATGATGCCTGTGTTGAGTCTTGGAGAGTATGGAGCATCATTTGGGATCTTGAGTAGAGACAGTGAAGTGTTGCATGAGCTTATCCTTGAGTGTGTGTGTGGGGTTGCATATATACGCTATCTTTCCCTATCACAGAGGGGTGTGTTCCTATCTTTGTCAATATATATGGTCCACACTCATCTGACACAAATTGTGTTTTGGAGATAGGGGTCTGGGGTCCCTGCAGTTGTGGACCAGTAGCCAGAATCAGGTAAGTGCAGTCCTATAGCTGGGTGTGGGGGTCCAAAATTGGACTTTTCTTGATGTGTCGTGGCCTAACAGTGTCGAAATAATTTTGGGGAATATTGACGCATCTTAGTTGCCTGTGTTGGACCTCCATGATCTAACAGATCATTCCGAAGTCAAAAACACAAGTGACTGTATATTCCAACATGTTCAACACCATGCTTGCCCACCTGGAACCTCCATGGCTCGGCATCACCAGTGTAATGATGGCCAGGAAAGGCCCGCACAGTCCTGATGCACCCTACATGCCCAGACAAGTGGCAGTGTGTGCACTTGCTGGGCACGCAATTGTGTTCACCAAATGGGTTGGCGAAAGCAGAGGGAAAACACCTGGATAAAGGAAGGAAGAAGTGGGGGTCAGCAAGGGAATGACAGACAGAAGGGGGACTTGGAACACTTATGGAATGTCCAAATGAGTGCAATGCTTGCAAGACCAACTAGGCCAGGGCATGGAGCCCTCCATCAGTCAAAACATCACCATGGCATTGAGGCAATGAGCAGCAGGGGACCTGCAGTCCATGACCCACCACCATGGGTACAGTCCCCGAGCCACCAGCAGCAAGAGAATGGGAGCCGGCAACTCAGAGCTCCACGAGGCCAACTCCACAAAGGTGGGTGGCCTCACAGGAGGAGGGGGGCCAGGGGAGCAGGGAGGGGACCTGGGCAGCAACTCTGGGGTGAGGTGCTGCACCTCAGCCTCGAAAAGAGGGGTGGGGGCTCAGAAGACCCCATCCAACACAGCGTCTGTGGTAGGAGGAGGAGGAAGAGGATGCTGAAGCTCCTCCTCCCATTGTGCCATCGCCTCTGCTGAGGACTCCCGGAACGCACCAGGCCCAGGGGAAGCAGGAGGTGTGCAAGGCACAGTGGGGCCTGCAACAAAAACATCCGTCAATGGATCCTCAGGATCCAGACAGCAATGATCACTCAGAAGAGTGACCAAGCCCGTGGGTCGAGAGCTCCTGCCAGCCGGGCCAGAGCTGACAAGGAGAGGGGAGGAGGCCACCACCAACCAAGGGTGGTGCAGCTTAACCACCAGCCTCCATCGAGGTGGCTCTTCTGCTGCCAGAGCAGTGGGCGGGGAGGTAGGGGCCTCAAGGGGCCCTGCAAGGAGTGGAAGGTGGGCCCCTAGCACCAGGGGCAGAGTACACGGAGGCCCCAGAGCCTCCCCAGGAGGTAGGGAAGGAGGGGAGGCCTCCTCCAGAAGGAAAAGGGCCCATAAGGGCCCTGAAGAGTTGGTGGCAGGTGCCGGTGGGGACGAAGGGCCTGGAACAGGCACAGGAGTGGAGGGTGGTGCAGCAGCACGTTGGCCCTTGCAGGCTGAGCACCGTGAGGAGGAATTGGAACAGCAAGGCATGATGATGCAACCGTCCAGGAGCAATGAGGATGAGGTGGGAGGTAAATGCCACTGGTGGCCTCCAAATGTTGGTCTTGTAGGCCAGGCGCAGGACTTCATTTGCCTCGATGGAGCTCAGCCTTGGAAGGGGGAGTAGTGTTACAGGGGGCACACTGGTCCAGTGCTTGAGCACACAAAATCGAGGATAAGGGCTCCTTAAACTTGATTTCGAGCTCTAACATGCACAGGTGCATGAACCCTCAGTATAGCACATCCTGAACAAGGGCACAAGCGAGGAAGGGGCATTAGCTTGGTAAGAGATGGTGTAGGAGGCCTCATGTAGAGGATAGGACATATAGGGATTAAGGGGCTTTCAAGAGGAGAGCTGGGGCCTCACTGGTTGCAGGTCCAGGAGGCCTGAGCAGGCCCAGAGCTTGCATGCCGAAGATAGGGGCACAAGGAGGGGTCAACAAGTAGTAGAGCCTACCCTGGAGGTAGGTACCTCAAGCCAGGAGCATGAGGAGCAGGGCCTACCCCAGAGGTAGGCCTATATAGGTCCAGGTCTTGTTCATCATCAGACAAGTGGATCCTCATCCACTCTAGTCTTTACCATCCTTATCTGTTAGTATCAGTCTTTCATGCATCGTCACAATCACAATACAAGTAGTTGTGATTACTCTGTACAGTGTGTGAGCTCCAGGAGCTGAAGGAGCACTAAGAACATCAGGTCAGCACCATCACTGGCCCTGTGACACCGACATTGCAGGCGGAACCTCAACCGCGGCCCTGGAACCAACACCAGTGCCTTACACAACAGTAGCAAAGGTCATATGCTCACTCAACATGCTCCAACTGGCAAGTAGTGCACCCTTGGGAGTTGGAGGTGCCATTGCATTGCTCCCACAAACATGCCGAGTGACCTCTGGATGGGGTGCCAACAGGGTTAACCGATATCGAGTTTAAGGAGGCCTTAAACTTGATTTCGGCGAAATTGAGGATAAAGGCCTCTTAACCTCAATTTCGCACATGCATAGGCCGACCTGTATAGCCAAGCTAGTCGCCACACTTGATAACGGTCCCCAACCCTGACACATGGGTGGTTGCCAGATTTGAGGATAAGGCGGCCTTAAACTCAATTTTGCCAAAATCGAGTTTAAGGGTACCCTTATCCTCAGTTTTGCATTTCCTGGATGCGACTCGAATTCCACTTGCCTGGTATCCCAGTCAATTCATGGTTTCCACCTTTTGAGCTCATCAAAGCCCAGAATTAGATCATAGTCCAAGGCCTGGGCCACTGGTATCTCAAGGTTCCCCAGTGGCTGACCCCCTACTTCCATGGCTACATTGGCGCTGCTGCTGATTGCGAACTTGTGGCCAGTTACACCATGTACTTCCCTTGTTTTTATGGTTTTTGTAGTTACTTGATGCCTTTGAACAAATTCTTGAGATAATATTGACAGTCCAGCACCTGTGTCAGTGAGGATGCGAGCCTGGTGGCCATTGATGGAGGCTTCGAGCTCGAGCACCATTGCGTGAGTAGTGCTGGTGGAGAAACAGTATTGACAGTCTTGATATATACATTGGGATGGCAAGGTAGGTTTCAGGGTGAGGCAGGCCATCACTGCATCTTCCCATGCTCATTTCCCTGGTCACCCTGGCTCTCTTCAGGTTCCTGCCTGTACTAGCCTAGGTCCAACCCCTCTTCCTGTGGGGGTTGGCCCTCCGGGTCATCTGGCTCCTTGTGCAGCTCCTCCACTACTGGGTGAACTGCTACTCGAGGACCACTGGGCTTGGGTTGAGCGGTTCCAGCATTCTTGTTAGGGCAGTTGTAGGACCAATGCCTGGTTCCCTGACAGATGCGACAGACACCACTACCAAAGGTAGTGGGGGTGCCTGCCACTGGGAGCTTCTGGGCCAGGTGTGGGGGTAGAGGCCTGCTCCCCACACAATCGCCTGGTTGACACTCTGTAGTTGCAGGCCTGGCCAGTGTGACCATGCCTCCCATAGCCCTGTGCCATGGGGCCCCTTTGCTGGCTCCTGTGGTCTTTGCAGGGGCTGTTCCGGCTCCCAGCCTGCTTGAGCCTTGCTGGCCTGTGTCCAGCCTGTTCCAAGTAGGAGCACCAGGGTAGGTGGCAATGTGACTCTTGTCAATGGCCATGACTTCCCTGTACCAGCTCCAGGGGTCCTCTGGAGGGTTCTTCTCAAACTTCTCCTGGAGGCTGTGAGTGAGGCTGTTCCTGAAGAGGAACACAATGAGCTTGTTGTCATCAATGTTGGCCTGGCTCTCCAGGTCCCTGAAGCACTTTACATGGCATGTACCTGCTCCTGGAGCATCGCTTTCCATCTTGAGCCCTTGTAGCTTGTTGTAGGCATCCAGCCTGTCATTACAATGACTGTACTGCTCTTGTAACCTGAGTGTGAAGAAATCCCAATTGTGGAAGAGCTGGCCCTGCTGATTCCTATCAGTCCTAAGCTTGGCCTTCCACCACTCTCATGCTGTCCCTTCCATGTGACTCACAGTGTAATTGACCATGGTCTTGTGGTCCATTACTCCATTGTGTTGCAGCCAGGTTGTGGCTTTGATGAGGAACATCTCGACATTGTGAGCATCAAACTTAGGGAAGGGATACTTGAGGTTGTTCTTCACTTGAGGGGTCCCTTCTTCTGGCTTGGTAGTGGCTGCTGGCTTACGCTAGACCCTCGACCCCATGGGCATGGAGTACAGGTCCTTGTCGCTGTAGGCCTGATTTCCTTGTGCTTGGGGCTCCTCGACTGTAGGCCTGGGTAGTGGCGACGGTGTGTTGGGATCCCGTAGCAAGGCCGCATCGTTCAACTCCTCGAACCTAATCCACTTGAGGAGTAGGTCTGTCTGCTTGCTCACCAGTTGGATGAGCTTGTCAAGCTTCTCCGCCAGGTTGCTCTCTGTCATTTTGAATGTGGGGTACAGCTTGGATGATCCACTCTAATGTCAGGGTTGGGGACTGATATTGAGTGTGTGACAAGTTTTGGCTATGCAGATCCAATTACACATGTGCAAAATCGAGGTTAAGAGGCCCTTATCCTCGATTTCAGCGAAATCAAGTTTAAGGCCTCCTTAAACTTGATATCGGTTAACCCTGTTGGCACCCCATCCAGAGGTCACATGGCACGTTCACTTGGTTTAATACAATGGCACTTCCAACTCCCAAGGGTGCACTAGTTGGCAATTGGAGTGTGTTGAGCAAGTGTAAGACCCTCACTGCTGCTTGTGTGAGGCACTGGTGGAGGTTCCAGGGCTGTGGTTGAGGTTCTGCCTGTGATTTAGGTGTCGCAGGGTCAGTGATGCTGCTGACCTAATGTAACTAAGGCTCCTATGACTCCTGGAGCTTACACACAATATTGGTGAGTTGTGTTATGGGGTGTACACAGGCCTAGTGCCTGGGCATGCAAAATTGAGGATAAAGGTAGTCTTAACCACGATTTCAGCAAAATTGAGGATAGGGGACCCTTAATCTTGATGTCAGACTCTACCACACACAGGCAAGGAGGAAGTACACACTCACTGGAGAGGGTGTAGGAGGTCACACAAGGGTGTTTGGAGATATAGGAGGTAGGAGCTTTCACAAGGAGAGCTTGGGCCTTGCCATTGGCAGACACTGGAGGCCTGAGCAGGCCTGGAGCTCGAGTACCAAGGATAGGGGTACTGGGGAGGCGAGGAGGAGGGCTCACTAAGTAGTAGAACTCACCCTTGAGGCAAGTGCCTCAAGCCAGGAGCTCAAGGAGCATGGCCTACCCTGGAGGTAGGCCCATATATGTTGTGGTTTTCTCATCATCAGACAAATGAATCCTCATCCACTCTAGTCTTTACCATCTTTATCAGTTAGTTTCAGTCTTTTCAGTTGTCATATAAGTCACAATACAGGTAGTTGTGACTCACCAGTATCATGTGTAAGCTCCAGGATTCATAGGAGCCTTAGTTACATTAGGTCAGCACCATCACTGACCCTGCAACACCTAAATTGCAGGCAGAACCTCAACTGCAGCCCTGGAACCTACACCAGGGCCTTCACACATCAGCACAAGTGTCTTACACCCTCACAAACACATTCAAGTGCCAATTAGTGCACCCTTGGTACTAGGTATGTAGATTGTATTAGGATAGTGAATGTGCCGCATGACCTCTGGATGGGGTGCCAACAGGGTTAGCCCATATTGAGGTTAAGAGGCCCTTAAACTTGATTTCACCCAAATTGAGGTTAAGACCTCATTTATCCTCGATTTCACACTCACATACTTGGACACTGGATCCTCAAAGCAAGTATACTCAATATCAGGCCTCAACCCTGACAAGTTGCAACTACCTGTATTGTGACTTATACAACAACTGAAAGACTGAAAAGACTGAGACTAACTTGTAAAGAAGATAAAGACTAGAGTAGATGAGGATCCATTTGTCTGATGAAGAGAAAGACTTCAACATATATGGGCATACCTCCAGGGTAGGCCATAGTCATTGAGCTCCTGGCTCAAGGCACTTGCCTCCAGGGCAGGCTCTACTACTTAGCAAGCCCTCTTTCTTGCCTCCTCAGTAACCCTCTTCTTGGTACTTGAGCTCTGGGCCTGCTCTTGCCTCCTGCATCTGCAGATGGCGAGGCCCAAGCTCTCCTTGTGAATGTTCCTAACTCCTAATCCCCTTGTGTGGCCTCCTACACCATCTCCAGTGAGTGTGTACCATCTCCTTGCCTGTGCCCTTCCTCTTGGCCCAACTCACCTTGCATCTATGCACCTGTGCATGGCAGAGTCTGACATTGAGGTTGAGGGCCCCCTATCCTTGATTTTAACCCCCCCCCCTTCTTGACTGCTGCCCATACCGTCCATTCAGCCCATCCAAGCCCGTGTCTCAGCATAGATGGTCAACAGGCCCTCCAACCTCGAGGGTTAAACAATCTACCAGCTTGGCAAGTTGCTTGAAATACTGCCAGCATGCCACCTCTGGAGTCATGCCCAAAGTTATGACTTGGCTGCAACAGTTGGGTTGATTGCCACTGGCTGTGTTGAACTCAGCAGCTCAGCATGATTGGCCAGGTGTCAGGGTCGAGGCCGATATTGAGCACATGGCGAGTTCCAGCTATACAGATCCAAGTATGCATGTGCAAAATCAAGGTTAAGCGGCCCTTATCCTCGATTTCAGCGAAATTGAGTTTAAGGCCTCCTTAACCTCAATATTGGTTAACCCTGTTGGAACCCTGTCCAGAGGTTGCACAGCACATTCACATGAGGTAATACAATGGCACTCCCAACTCCCAAGGGTGCACTAATTGGCAATTGGAGCATGCTGAGCAAGTGTAAGACCCTCGCTACTGCTATGTGAGGCACTGGTGTAGGTTACAGGGCTGTGGTTGAAGTTCCACCTGTGATGTAGGTGTTGCAGGGTCAGAGATGGTGCTGACCTGATGTTCCTGATGCTCCCTCAACTCCTGGAGCTTGCACCCTGTACTAAGTAATCACAACTACCTGTATTGTGATCATGACAACACTTGAAAGACTGATACTAAGAGAAAAAGATGGTAAAGACTAGAGTGGATGGGGATCCATTCATCTGATGATGAAAAGACTTTGACATGTATAGGCCTACCTCTGGGGTAGGCCATGCTCCTCAAGCTCTTGGCTCGAGGCACTTGCCTCCAGGGCACACTCTGCTGCTTGGTGAGCCCTCCTCCTTGCCTCCTTTGTACCCCTATCCTCAGAACTCAAGCTCTGGGCCTGCTCATGCCTCCTGGACCTGCAGACGGCAAGGCCCCAGCTCTCCTTGTGAAAACCCTTATTTCCTATATGTCCTACCTCCTGCTTGGGGCCTCCTACACCAGCCTCATCAAGCTAATGCCCTTCCTTTGCCTGTGCCCCCCTTGCCTTGATGTGCTCCCCTGGGGGTCCACACACCTGTGCACAGTAGAGCTCGAAATCGAGATTAAGGGGCCCTTATCCTCGATTTCGCATGCTCAGGCACTAGGCCTGTGTGTGCTCCGTAACACCAGGTAACAAAACCTTGCCCAACAGGCCTCACACTGAGGTAACATGCGCCTGGTCTGACAAGCCAGGAACACCCCCATGTGGTGGCTTTCACCAGACAATATGCTTGTGTGATTCCCTCACTGTGTCAACTATGGCCTTCATCCCCACAGCAGCAGCACCACCAACTCTTGCAGTGATTGACCATTGCTGGGGCTCCAGCAGTGTCAAGAACAGGTCCAGCAGAGCCCAGTATGCTCAAACAAGTGTCAGGGTTGGAGGCCTGATATCGAGTATACTCACTTTGAGCATCAAGTGTCCAAATACGCATGATTGAAATCAAGGATAAACAGGGTCTTAACCTTGAATTGGGCAAAATTGAGTTTAAGGGCTCCTTAAACTTGATATTAGCTAACACTGTTGGCACCCTGTCCAGAGGTTATGTGGCACATTCACTTAACTAATACAATGTACACACCCAACACCAAGGGTGCACTAGTTGGTATTTGTGTGTGTCTGAGAGTGTAAGACACTCATACTGATATGTAAAGGAACTGGTGTAGGTTCCAGGGCCATGGTTGAGGTTCCGCCTGTGTTATAGGTGTCACAGGGTCAGTGATGGTGCTGACCTGATGGTATTGAGGCCCCTATGATGACTGGAGCTCACACACAATACTGAATGAGTCACAACTAACTGTATTGTGACTGCTACAACAACTGAAGACTGAAATGACTGAAATGACTGAAAAAGATGGTAAAGGCTAGAGTGGATGAGGATCCACTCATCTGATGATGAGGAACCCATGACATAAATAGGCCTACCGCCTGGGTAGGCCATGCTCCTCGAGCCCCTGGCTTGAGGCACTTGCCTACCTAGCGAGCCCTCCTCCTCGCCTCCTAAGTACCCCTATCCTTGGTACTCGAGCTCTGGGCCCACTCATGCCTCCTGTGCCTGCAAACAACAAGGCCCAAGCCATCCTCATGAAATCTCCTAACTTCTATATCTCCTAACCCATTGTGTGGCCTCCTACACCCTCTCCACTGAGCTTGCATCACTCCCATGCCTGTGCCTTTTGTTACAGAGCGCACACAGGTCTAGTGCCTGGGCATGCGAAATCGAGGATAAGGGCCCCTTAATCTCGATTTCGAGCTCTACTGTGCACAGGCGTGTGGACCCCCAGGGGAGCACATCAAGGCAAGGGGGGCACAGGCAAAGGAAGGGCATTAGCTTGATGAGGCTGGTGTAGGAGGCCCCAAGCAGGAGGTAGGACATATAGGAAATAAGGGTTTTCACGAGGAGAGCTGGGACCTTGCCAGTTGCAGGTCCAGGAGGCCTGAGCTGGCCCAGAGCTCAAGTGCCGAGGATAGGGGCACAAGGAGGGCTCACCAAGTAGCAGAGCCTACCCTGGAGGCAGGTGCCTCAAGCCAGGAGCTCGAGGAGCATGGCCTACCCTAGAGGTAGGCCTATATAGGTCCAGGTCTTGTTCATCATCAGACAAGTGGATCCTCATCCACTCTAGTCTCTACCATCCTTATCTTTAGATATCTGTCTTTTCAAGTGTCATCACAATCACAATACAGGTAGTTGTGATTACTTTGTACAGTGTGCAAGCTCCAGGAGTTGAATGAGCATCAGAAACATCAAGTCAGCACCACCACTGACCCTGTGACACCTACATCACAGGTGGAACCTCAACTGCGGCCCTGTAACCTACACCAGTGCCTCACATAGCAGTAGCAAGGGTCTTACACTTGCTCAGCATGCTCCAATTGCCAACTAGTGCACTCTTGGGAGTTGGGAGTGCCATCATATTACCTCAAGTGAATGAGCCATGCAACCTCTGGATGGGGTGCCAACAGGAGTAGCCAATATCAAGTTTAAGGAGGCCTTAAACTCAATTTCACCAAAATTGAGGATAAGGGCCTCTTAACCTCGATTTCACACATGCATAATCAGATCTGCATAGCCAAACTAGTCATCACACTTGATATTGGTCCCCAACACTGACACCTTTCCTTTTGGTCCAACTCACCTTGTACCTGCGTGCCTGTGCGCAGTAAAGTCTGACATCAAGGTTAAGGGCCCTCTATCCTCAATTCACTGAAATTGTGGTTAAGACCCCTTTTATCCTCGATTTTGCATACTCAGGCACTAGGCCTGTGTACACCTTGTAACAGTTAGGACAGTTGAGGTGGTCATGGGGCTCCCATGAGGCAGCTTCTTTGGGGTAGCCTTTCCACAGGACCTTGTACTTGAGTCTTGTCCCTTGTCTGCACTTTCCAATGACAGCTTCTACCTCAAAATCAAGGTCTTCCTTGTGTGTTTGAGGCTGTGCAGCTTGTTTCACTTGTCCTGAAAGATTACTGAGCCTGACCTTTTCCAGCATGTAGACATGGAACAAATTGTGTACTCTGAGCTTTGGAGGAAGCTGCATGCAATATGCTCTCCTTCCCACCCACTTGAGCACAGGGTAGGGGCCCACAAACCTTGTGTCTAGCTTAGGACTGGGCCTCCTTGCCTTCCAGTTATGCCAGTTGACATACACTAAGTCCCCAGCTTTGAGCACCATGTCTGTGTGCTTGCAGTTGTATTGTTCCACAACATGAGCTTGAGCCAGCCTGATCTGCTCCTGTAGGTACTGGGTGAGTTCAGGCTCCCCCTTTGCAAACTTGTGCCTCACAGGGTCAAGCACCCCTACCGCATGTGGTAGGTCTGGGTGCATGCTATGGGTAACCCTAACATGTTCACTGAACTCTCCAAAACTGCTACACCTATCCAAAGCAGCAGCCTCCAACATGTGCTGGCTTGCAGCAAAGGCACTGTTAAGGTAGTTGCTGACATAGGATCCAAGAAAACCCATACCCTAGTCCTCAAGAATGTCCTTAATGTCCCAACCTATGCAGCAAACCTCATTTCCCTCAACCACATTGCCAAGGTTGCCAATATCAGTATCAATGGTGGCAGACTCATTGCAAGGAAGGGAGGTGACATTATCTTCAAAGGAGAAACAAGAATTATGCTTGCCTACCTATGCCAACCCAAGCCTGAATTTGCAACTCTTACCTGTGGTGCTGTCTCAACCTCATTTTGGCACCAGTGGCTTGGTCATCCCGGCAAAGGAAGGATGAAGCAGATATCAGAAGTCATCCCTGAAGTTGCTAAGGAAACTGACATGAGGTCAGGAAAGTGCCATGTATGTGAGGTCAGCAAGTCTCACAAGCAACCCTTTTCCTATAGCACAACAACAACAACTGAGCCCCAACAGCTCATAAACTCTGATGTTGTCAGCAAATTCAAGGATATAACACCTGGAGGTCATCAATTTGTGGTAACCTTCATCAATGACTACAGTCAATTTGTGACAGTTTACCTCATGGCACACAAGAGTGAGGTACTTTGTCATTTCCAAGAGTATAAGACTCTGATGGAAAACCAAATGGGAAAGTAGATACAATGTCTCAGTTCAGACAATGGAGGTGAGTGTTATGGGGTGCACACAGGTCTAGTGCCTGAGTATGTGAAATCGAGGATAAGGGCCCCTTAACCTTGATTTCCGACTCTACCATGTGCAGGCACATGGACTTCAGGCAAATCACACCAAGACAAGGGGCACAGGTGAGGAGGGGGCACTAACTCAGTAGGACTGGTGTAGGAGGTCCTACGCAGGGGTAGGAGATATAGGAGTAAGGAGCTTTCACAAGGGAAGCTGGGGCCTTGCCATATGCAGGCTCAGGAGGCACAAGCAGGCCCCAGAGATTGTGTGCCAAAGATAGGGGGTGTGCACAGGTGAGGAGGAGGACTTGCTAGGGATATGCACTCGTCCAGGTGGCAAGTGCCTGGAGCTCAAGTAGCTTGGCCTGCCCAGGAGGTAGGCCTATATATGTTGTGATCTTTCTCATCACCAGACAAGTGGATCCCCATCCACTCTAGTCTGTACCTTCTTCACTATTCAGTATCAGTCTTTTAAGCATTATAACAATCACAATACAGGTAGTTGCAATTACTTAGCATTGTGTGCAAGCTCCAGTAGTTGAAGGAGCCTTGGCAACATCAGGTCAGAACCATCACTGACCCTGCAACACCTACATTGCAGGTGGAACCTCAACCATGGCCCTGGAACCTACACCAGTGCCTCACATAGCAACAGCAAGGGTCTTACACTTGCTCAGCACACTCCAATTGCCAATTAGTGCACCCTTGGTAGTTGGGTGTACAATTGTATTACCCCCTTGGAACATGCCATGCAACCTCTGAACAGGGTGCCAACAGGGTTAACCAATATCAAGGTTAAGGAGGCCTTAAACTCAATTTCACCCAAATTGAGGATAAGGCCCTCTTAAACTCAATTTTGCACACATGTATTTTGGATCTGGATAGCCGGACCTCGCCACTCTCTCGATATTGGCCTTAACCCTGACAGTGAGTACATCAGGAGAGAATTTGACACTTACCTTTCCTCCACAGGGATCCAACATGAAACATTGGCACCATATACCCCTCAACAAATTGGGATTACCAAGCATAAGAACAGAACCCTTTTTGACATCACCTGGAGTCTCCTTCTTCAAGAAGGTGCACCCCACTACTTGTGGGGAGATGCACTGCTCCATGCTGCTTACCTAAACAACAGGCACCTGACAAAGGCACTGTCCATGGAGACACCTTTTAAACATTTCCTTCAATAGGAAGGAGACCACTTGATGTTGTACGTCTTTGGGTGCCAAGTGTGGGCACACATCCCTGAGCAAAACTGCTCAAAGCTTGACAAAAGAGCTCTATCCACTGTATACATTGGGGTCACCAATGGGTCCAAGGCATTTATACTACTTGACCTTCAAACCAAGGCTATTCTATCTAGCAGGAATGCGACCTTTGATGAGGAACATTTCCCATTCAAGGAACAAGACATCCCTCTAATTTAGGAAGTCACCACCATCAATGTTCATGATGAGGCTCCCCAAGAGCCAGTTCTCATCCATCCTATTCCAATTCAAGCCACAAGTCCCAACATTGTGAACCCTCCAAGCAGCAATGGACCAACATTTGCTCAAGAGGAGGAATGCATGGGATTCCCTTACCTCTCTCAAGAGGAAAGAGACCAAGGCATCTCTACTCCACCCTTGGAAGATTATATATGCTCCCTCTCCTCTGTAGCCAAGGATGACACCAAAGACACCTTCATCAACAAAACATGCACCAATGAAGGAGTATCTTTCCCTGCATCTGATGATGAACTCAGAACCAATCTCCAAGCTCAACATCAACCTGATTGGCCTAAATAGCAAGAGGCAGCTCAAAAGGAGCTCAACTCACACCAGGAGAACAACACCTGGACCATAACAAATGCTCCCAACAGCACCAACATCATTGGCTGTTGCTGGGTGTTCAAGATCAAATAGAAAGGTGATGGCAGCATTGACAAGTACAAGGCTAGACTGGTTGCTCAAAGCTATATTCAAGTTCATGGTATTGATTATGAGGAAACCTTTGCACCCTCAGGTGGCTCATGATCATGTCACTCCAATATGACTTGAAGATCTACCAAATCAATGTTGTCCCTGCTTACCTCAATGGTGAATTAGATGTCAACCTCTACAGGAGGCAGCCACCATTGCCAGGCTCCGTGACACAATTGGGATCTCAATCCCTTGTCTGCAAACTCAACAAGTCTCTTTATGGCCTCAAACAAGCTGGGGTTACATGGTATTGGAAGGTTGACAGCACACTCACCAACATTGGTTTCAAGCAATCCAACTATGACTCTGCTCTTTACTACATTGAGAACAAGAATGAACCACCTCTCATCCTCACCCTATATGTTGATAATGTTCTAATCTTTGCTAAGCACAAGCCTACAGCAGACAAGTTCTTTGTGACCCTCCAATTGAAGTTCAAGATGACTGGAGGAGATCCAGTATCATTCATTCTAGGTATTCAAGTCACATCTATTCCAACATTGCTCCACCTCTCCCAAACAAGTCACATACAACATCTACTAACACAGTTTGACCTTGACAATGCAAACATTGTGCACACACCTGTTGCAAGTGATACTGCCAATGGAGTGGCCCTCAGTGCCAATGACCACTCCCTCTATTGCACCATCATTGGCTCAATCCTCTATTTCTCCACCTGCACAAGACCAGACATTGCCTTTGCTGTCAATTGTCTCAGTTATTACCTGGCTTCCCCAACTGACAAAGCCATGACTGCTGTGAAGCATCTCCTCTGCTATCTCAAAGGAACTGCCAACTATGGACTCCTCTTCACTAAGCAGGGAACCTCTTTCCCACCAGAGGTAGACTGGGGCCCACATTTGCAAACATACTCTGATGCAGACTTTGGGGGGGACACAATTACTTGAAAGTCCACATCAGGGATTGCAGACACCATCAACAGGATGCCCTCCAGCTGGCTAAGCAATAGGCAACCCTTAGTCACAACATCCACTACCTATGCAGTGTATATTGCAATGGCTGAAGCATTCAAGTTGATCACCTGCAGGAATGACTCTTAGCTGAATTCAGCTTTGAGATTCACAAGCCTACACCACTATATGTCAACAACCAAACACCTATATATCCCTCCATGGACCCCAAGGACCATCAACAAAATAAACACATTTGCATCAGGTATCCCTTTGTGAGGGAAAAACAACTTGATGGTACCATCATAGTCACCAACATTCCAACATCTGGACAGCTTGCTGATAGTCTCACCAAACCATTCCAGAAGATCAAAGTCTCACAGCACAGACAATATCTCAACATTTATCCAATTCAGGGATCCAAATCCCCTTTAAGGGTCCATAATCCCAATGTGGGGACCCCAGTTCCTTTGTTTACTAGACGTTTCTGACACAGCAACCACTACCCCATGATTGCTGTATTGGAAGAAGTGAATGGGCAATGGGGCAACCACTACTGGTTCAGGGATCCAGGGTAAAGGGAAACCACTGATCAGCTAAGGTAAGGCAAGTAGCTATCTCAACAGTGCCTTCCCTATATTGGAGGGGCTTGTAGAGCTAAGTCTGAGGATATTTCAGCCTAGATACACTCCGTATGTAGAGGATATCAGGGAATTGCAGTAGTGATCAAGAAGCAACTACCAACGTAGGCAACTTGCTAATGCAGGAGGAGGAGAAAAGAAGAAGAAGAGAAGAGCAGACCTTGCTATGCAAGGATGTGGGAACTAGTTTGAATGACTTTTCTGCAACTGTATCTACAAGTGAATTGATGTATATATATGTGTTTTCCTATGGGGGCAATGCCTTCACAAAGTTGGCTATGTCCTTGCTATATTGAGGGAATGTTACCTGTGTTGAGTCTTGGAGAGTATGCAGCATTGTTTGGGATCTTGAGTAGAGACAGTGAAACATTGTGGGAGCTTATCATGAATGTGTATATGTGGTTGCATGTATACACTATCTTTCCTATCACAGAGGAGTGTGTTCCTATCTTTGCCAATATATACAGTCCATACTCATCCAACACAAATTGTGTCTCAGAGATATGGGTCCGGGGTACCCGCGCAATCATGGAGTAATAGCCAAAACTGGGTAAATGTAGCCTATAGCTGGATTGTGGGGGTCTGAGATTGGACTTTTCTTGATGTGACGTGGCCTAACAGTGTTGAAATAATTTTGAGGAATATTTGACGTGTCCTAGTTGCCTGTGTTGGACCTCTATGATCTAACAGATCATTCCGAAGTCTAAAACGCGAGTGACTGTATATTCCTACAGTTGGCACCCCATCCAGAGGTTGTGTGGCACATTCCTGTGAGGTAATACAATGTTGCACCCAACTTCCAAGGGTGCACTAGTTGGCAATTGGAGTGTGCTGAGCAAGTGTAAGACCCTCGCTAATGCTTTGTAAGGCACTGGTGTAGGTTCCAGGGCCACGGTTGAGGTTCCACCTGTGATGTAGGCATCGCAGGGTCAGTGATGGTGCTGACCTGATGTTGCCAAGGCTCCTTCAACTCTTGGAGCTTGCACACTATACTAAGTAATCACAACTACCTGTATTGCGATCCTTACAACACTTGAAAGACTGATACTGAAAGATAAAGATGGTAAAGGCTAGAGTGGATGAGGATCCACTTGTCTGATGATGAGGAGCCCTCCCACATATATAGGCATTACCTCCTTGGTGAGCCTTACTCCTCGAGCTCCTGGCTTGAGGAGGCACCTCACCTCCAGGGTGAGCTCATCTACATAGCGAGCCTTCCCCTACACCTCCTGAGTACCCCTATCCTTGGTACTCAAGCTCTGGGCCCACTCATGCCTCCTGGGCCTGCAGATAGTGAGGCCCAAGCTCTCCTTGTGAAAGGCCCCTTATTTCCAATATGTCCTACCCCTGCATGTAGCCTCCTACACCAGCCCTACTGAGTTAATGCCCCTTCTTTGCCTGTGCCCTTTGTCCTGGTGTGAATCACCAGATGTCTATGTGCCTGCATGTGGTAGAGTCCAAAATTGAGGTTAAGACACTGTTTATCCTCGATTTCGCGTACTCAGGCACTAGGCCTGTGTGCACCCTGTAACAGTGTAGTTGTTTGTTGGATGCAGAGCAAGTGTCTTTTGCTGACCTTGCTTTCCAAACTGAGGTTTGCTTTGATTGTTGTCCTGTTGCTGTATGTTGAAGAGGTCAAGAGCTGTCACAAAGTCTTGGTGTTGTGACCCCTTCCTGGTTGGAGACATTGGCAACAGAGCAGGAACCTTGTGCCCACCATTGCAAGAATGCTCAACCTTGTCTGACTGCGGAGGTGAGTCAAGTTCAACCACCTTCTTGCATGGTGTTGATATTCCTCCAGCACGTTGTTGGCAGAGGTCACACAGGGCATAGTCTGGCTGGCTCAGGCAGGTGATGGGCATGCCATCCATATACCCTGAGATGAATAGCCACTGGCAGTTCTTTTCCTCTGCATATTGCTTGACATGTGTGTTGCCAGTCTCTCTTGGTACCATCATAAGTATAGCAGAAGCAGTGCTGTTGCCATGCTCAGCCCAACCAGACTCCTGCACATAGCTGATCATATCCCAGGCCTCTCCAGTGTGCACAACCAGGCTGACATGTTGAGGGTTGATCCCAGTCCCAATGGCACTGGTCCCAACCAGAATGCAGACACCATCTTGCTGCTCTGTAGCAGAGCACCATATCCAAACAGAGAGTAATGCCTGCTTGTCTGCATCAGGCATCTCCAACCAGATACACTTGCAACCAAGCTCATCTGCCAAAGCCTGTGCCAGTGCTTTAGAATGGCAGATCACCATGATTGCACCATACCTGTGTGTTGCAACCAGCTGGGGAATGTTGTTGCACAAGTCCTTCATATCAACAAAGCACTGAACAGAGTAGGAGATGTTGCTCTGGTTGGTTGCAGCCCATATCATGCCAGTGCCATCCTCTGGAGGGTTGAGCTTGGCCTTCAAGCTGTTGACCAGAGATGGAGGCAGTGTGGCTGTGAGGAAGTACTGCAGGACCTGGACTGCAGTCATGAGAGCCTTGATCTTCTCCATGGCAGGCTGGAAGTCACACTGAGTGAGGCAGACATGGCACTCATCAAAGAAGATAGCAGCCAGCCACTTGCTGTGTGCCAGCTCCTGTGCCCAGCTGCAGAATGTGGTACCATAGCAGTTCTCTGCAGCCACAAAGACAAGTTGGCTCCCATCCATCTTGTCAGCACAGTTGTACCCCATCCACTTCCTGGTGACAATGCCTTTTGCACAGCACTGCTCCACCAGATCCTGCATGAGTGCAATGAATGGCACCACCACTATCACCACTGATGAGGGCTCCAGCCAGAAGATAGGAGCCATGAAGAGTGCCAACTTGCCTGAACCAGTAGCCATGACAATGATCAGCGGAAATTGCTTGGAGTGGATTGCATTGAGTGCATGTGCCTGCTCCACTGTCTTTGTGCAATGGCTGCCTGTAACCTTGAAGAGGGCCTTGCTGATGCTGACATCCAGCTGTGCTGACCATGAACTGAGCTTAGGTTAAGGACCAACTGCAGGAAAGAAGTTGTGGTCCAGCTTCTGGTGGATGTGCTGCACATCTTTTTCCAAGCCCTCCATCTTGTGCTTCAGGACAATGCCAACATAGTCCTGTTCCACCTCTGCAACAGTGAGTGCAAGCTCTGTGTGTGGCCATACAGGGTCCTGGTAGCAGGAAGCAAGCCCCCAGAACTGATGCCACCACTTGGACACATTCATCATAGCATCAATGCTTGGCTGTGCGAGCTGATGGAGCAGACTTGCATCAAGACCATAGTGCCTCTCTGCCATTTGGGTTGTGTGGCCTGCTTGCAAGTCATGGGCATGATCCTCGTACTCCTCTGATGGAAGCTCAGGATGGATGAGCTCCCAGTCAATGCTGACAGAAAGCTGGTGCCACAGGCTGATGTTGAGCTCTGATGCTTGGGTGCCAATGAACTTGGTACAGAGACTCTGCAGTGTCTTGCTGATGTTCACTGTGCTCCAGGCATGCCCAGCATGTGAGACAAGGAGCATGGGGCTTACCTCACGTGCATGCACACAGGCTTTGAAGAGCAAGTGCACAAAGGGAACCACCTCCATGACATAGAAGAGGACCAGCTGCCCAAATGCATGTGGTAGGAAATATGGAATCAGCTTTGGCTGCCCTGTTCCCTTCTTGCTGGTGAGTGTGGTGACAAAGTAGCCATCAAACAGGAACAGGTTGCAGGGGCTGGACAGTGTGTTGGTATGCTGGAGCTGCATCAGCTCTGTGCCCCTTGCTGGCAGACTGCTGGTGAGCTCAATGAGAACAGCCAAAAGCTTGGTGAACTCATCATGCACATGGAAGTACATGCTAGCAGCCTTAGCACTGAACTCTGGTTCTGCATTGTTGGGGGTCCATCAGTGGCTGGTTGCAGGGCCATTCCCTTGTACAGCATGGACGGGAGGCTCAAAGATACCAGCCTTGAAGCCCATCTTCTTTGGGCAAAGCTATTAGCTGGGCTTTGAGTTGCTGAAGTTGTCCTGATACTGAGACAGGTCTTGTGGTCTCCAAGAACTGGTCCAGGCTTCCATAAGGAGCTCCTGCAACAGCTTGCCTGCACACTCCAAGGTGGCCTTCACAAGAAGTTGCAGGCCTGTTATGGTGACCACCTGGTTGCCAAAGGCCACTGACTGACAGAGCTGAGATCAGATGAATCTCAGACTTATGCAGTCATCCTGGGCCAGCACCATCCCATAACATAGAAGGGACTGCAGGTACGCACTTGCTGAGCAACTATCATGGTGGTGATAACACTGGAGATGGTCCTGGATGAGGGTGTTGGCCCTCAGTGCAGGAAGGTTGATGACAACACCATCCTCAGGATTGAGGAGATGGTGGTGTTCAATGGCATGTACAGCAAACTCCATGCTGACCAGGTTGGAGGTGGCAATGTTCACTGGCTTGCAAGTGCCATCTGGTGTCAGACACATGTGCAGGAATCCATGCACCAGAGGAAGTTCTTCTGCCTGACCAAAGACAGCAGGAAACTGTGTGATGAGGAGGTGGCATGCAGCAAAGATGTTGTCACTTGCCTTGAGGATACTGACACAGTCAGTGTATACATCAGTGCTGTGTTGAAGATCTTGCTCTGATGCATCACCAAAGTATTCCAGCAGACCATGGATAAGGTTGTGGAAATCTGTGGTAATACCAAGATGTTGACCTTGCAGGTCCTGCTCCTCTATAGG